>CAJHNH020006046.1:150000-446908 GCA_905116865.2 Candidula unifasciata
GAAAACAACATTGAAGAAACATAACGAACACAAAGCAAGGCAGGACCACACAAAAGACGGAAAAACATTCACAAAAGATGACACAAGGAATCAAGTTTGGACGTAGTAGAAGTAATTTTTCAAAAATAACCTGTTCAACCCTTAGGGTTATAATTGGTATATATAGTGTAAATTAAGTTCTCAGAGCATATATTCGTTATTTTAGATTTATATATCTTTTAATTATTTATATGACAAGAATGTAATTTGTATAATTTCAAATTTTTCTTTGATTTGGGTTTTGATTATGATACATATTGTACTGCGGAGAATGAGACAATCTTACTAACATAGTGACATTGACATGGTGGATATATTGTTTCCTTTGTGTGCAATCATTGATTATTCTCATGGATTTTTTCTTTAGGGGAAACTTCTTTAAAGGTGCCGTCTTTAACCCTCTATCTTTGAATTTTAGTCTTAGTCATAAATTTCTTGACTTTGTTTGGACATGGGCAATGTTAACTTATATTACCCATCATAACAACAACAGAACACATTAAAACGGCATCAAGAACAACTTCAGAAAAATTATGACTAGCTTGTGCAACACACTAGAGAGAGCACGCAAATGATTCTTATATCCCATCAACACAATACAATGCTGAGGTGAGAATAGGGTGGGGGCGGAGCGGGTGAGATGATTTTCTATGATGGCTTGACCCTCAACAAAAAGTAGTTCATAACACATATTTCCTTTTTTGCTTTGGTCAGCATCACTTATTTTGTCTTGTAGAATTACTGGCAAACGAGTAAGTGGGAGTATATAATTCACACCGTTGAATTACAGGCTGAGTATGGAATTTTGAAATATTTCGAACATTTCTCCTAACTACACATTAACAAACGCAGTAAAAATCTCTAAGTAAAGCCTTTTAGGACCTTTTTTCACGCCTTCATGCTTATTTGGCATGTTCTGCAAGACCTTTCTTTTACAGACCAATCGTTTGATGATGTCACCATCACTCAGGCTGCCTTTACTTCCCAGGACTCTATCTAAACATCTGAAGAAACGACCAGATGAAACGCTGCATGCCAACCAACTGGCACTCAATACGCTCCAGAACATGGAAAAGAGGGTTTACTTATTTTACATGTTAGGACTGTTTGTATCCTTGCAGGGAGAAAAATATGATGGAAGGAAGGCTGATGTCTGGAGCTGTGGTGTCATTCTCTATGCCCTGCTAGTTGTAAGTAACAATTTATTTATTGGTGATTGTGTTGATGTATTTATTAATGCCCTACTAGTTGAAGGAAATACGTTTTCCTTGCCCTTCCACACAAGAAGAAAAGAATTAAATACACACATAAATATGTTCCGGAAGATCTGGAGTAAGTTGCTCACGGTGACAGAGAAGAAGACAGCTTGGGGTAAGCAGCTTGAGGGGATTTAGCCGATGCTCAACGCTTAGAGGAAAGGCAAGGTGAATATACGAGATAACCGCTTCTAGTCCCTTTTTGGATATGGAATTCTGCGCTGGCTGTTGGAGATGGGAACGGGGCGTTTCTGGGAATGTCCCAAATCTGGTGGTGTCGGTTCTGAACTCAAGGGGAGTAGCTTAGGTCCTTACCAATTTTGAATAATTTTTTTTTTGGGGGGGGGGGGGGGTATGGGGGAAGAGAAGGGGCTAGATATCTAAGCTAGGAGAATCTGCCAACCATATTGATGCTCGTGTCGCCCATTGGCTCGCCGGTAGACAACTTCGTCACCGGTTTGGGCAGTATTTGGGTATGTCTCCTTTGATCGTATCAACAATGCAAGAGTCCTTTTCGGAGCTCTTGGTGGCATGCAATGATAAGCCATTTTGTATGGAGCACATAACCTAGTCACAATTATAACCTAACTTCCACTTCAGGGATACTGGTTGAACGAGACGATTTTGTTTCCTCCAAAAGGCCGCCCCTGGTTTGCAGACTCCAACTTAATGACTTTCAGGATGTGTCACAGGAGTACCTGCATATTAACATGTACTTCATAATGGTGTCATCACTCTGGAGGTTGGAAGTTCAGTTCCAGACTCTATCCTATGATTTATGAGAGCATGTCTTTTAGAGATCACTAGGAGAGTCGATAGATCTACAGAGTACTTTTTTTTTTTTTTTTTTTTTTTGTACGACCATCAGACACTAGATGGAGGTCAAGTCGTTTTGTTGTTGGCACCTTTCCAGCTTTCCAAACAAAAGTGTCACACTGCCCTATGAGGGCACATGAGAATCACAGGCCATGGAGATGACGAGTGCTGTCAATTTGTTTCCGTGACCAGTGAAGGTCATAAGCGTAGTTCCTCCTCTCCATAGCACACAGATTGGGCAGTATTTTTATGGTATGTTTTGTTATGTCATCCCAATCGATGTATTTGCACATTGGGCAATCCCATGAGTGCTCAGTCCTCCCATGCAGCAGCTACTCCAAGGTACCTCTACTGATTGTTCCCATGAGGAGTTGGGTATAGTATCTCCTGTCTTTACCTCGAAGACGACATAGACGTTCTTCACCAAGCTTAACTCCTCAGTCACGCAGTCGTGTTAACGTCAGAGTTTGGCCGTTATCCCCCAACCGAGTCCGAACAGCGTTGATGATATCAGCTCTGTCCATGCTTCTTCCCGTTTGCATTGGTGCATTACTTGCCAGCTGGTCAACTCTGTCATTACCATGTACTCCTGCGTGCCCAGGTACGTAGATTCAGATGATGGAGGTTAACTGCGGCTTTCTAATTCATTCTACCCATTCAGAGCGTCGACTCCCTGTAGCATTTCCTGAAGCATATTCATAGAGTCTGAAACAATTACCGCATGTTTGATCGCTTGTTCTGCTACCCATGCGAGTGCTCTGGAAACAGCAGTTATCTCCATGGTCAAGCTTGACGTAGTTGTCTGGTAAGCATCGTTATCTTCTTTTATTGCTTTCCCCGTCCTTTGTGCTGTACACGCCAATGCTGCTGATCTTGATCTGCATTTCACTGACTTATCTGTGTAAATGACGATGTCTTCTGGATGTGAATGCTGATCAATCGTTGCCCTAATCTCGGCGTCTACAGTGGCAGATATCTTATTTTTGCAGTACCTCCACGGTGTTATGACAACCTTAGACAAGTCAAGCATGTCTGTTGGTGTATCCATCCACTCTTTTCCTTGACTGATCTCGTAAAGATCACATACTTGCTTGATTAGATTTTCTGCCTTGGCAATCCAAGATGAGCCTCTTCTGGTCGGTTCTGGCTGTTGAGAAAAAACAATAACAAACTTCGTGACTCTTGTAACCTGCTCCTTAACTGAGCGGCGATTATATTAAGTCCGTAATTATTTGCTGACTTGAAGTCGTACTTATTCGTTGTGGCGTTTGGCTACGCCTGAAAGTCCCCTTTTTCTTTGTGTGCCATTACTTTCCTGTGGCATAATGGTACGCCTGCGAGTTTCTGTTTTGGACATGCATGTCACTGGTTTTTTGCTGGTTGACAAGTACGCCGTCCCTGATTGCACCAAGGCTGCCTCGCCCATAAGCCCATAAGCCTGCCACTGGGTCTTCGCGCCAATGAGCCTCTTTCGAGACGCACCCCTTTTATATCTTTGATAGCGTTGTGCAGGGGGTGGTTGATATCTACTGATATCCTTGTGTACGTTTTCACCTGAGCAGTATTGTAGAGACTAATGTGTTGCCTAGTCGCTTACATGTACCATGCTCCCTCACATGACCTGCTGTTTACTGCTAAGGAAAGGTAAGACCAATTTCCTTATGGGGTGAAGTCTTCTGACATTCAAGAAGGTATGCGTGACGTCATGTTTGTGGGAAAATATTCTCCCAAACTATCTGTGCCTTTCGACCTGACGTCTCCGTCTTCAACGTGCTTTTCTTTCAGGATGTGCTTCCCTAGCCCGTAACCAACCAACGCCTGACCACCGGGCAGTGGTAGTTTAGTTTCAGAGTATCCTTCTCATAGGTGGGCCGCTGTCCCCAGCTATCGAGTCCCACCTACCCGGGGAAAATACCTAATTAAATTTTTAACGGCATCCTGTGTTGGCGTGGCAGCGCTTCACCAGTCCGGTTGTATGCCATGGGGTGAAGTGATATCTGGGAATCTGCAGCCAAGATCAGTCTGCAAGAACAGTAAATTAAAGGGAGCGAAGCTGGACAAGACTGATATGCAGGAGACCAAAGAAGAAGAATAAAACAACACATCAGCCGCTACACAGTGTGAGATTTAGTGGGAGTTTGATGGAACGCACATATGGACTGAATGGTTCGTTATGCAATGAAGAGATCTGTCAACTAACAACATGAGGTACAAGATAAATGACTCTTTTCCACGCCTTCAGACGTTCTGGGCAAATAGGGCTAAACCCATATTTTACAGACCAATCAACACTTAGTTAGTAATGTGGTCAGCATCACGCAGGCCACCTTTTTTTTCACAGGACTGCATCTGGTACCCACTAGGCTGGGTTGACCTGGGAGCCAAGGTCAATTTTGGGAAAAGTCTGGCTTTGCTAGGACCTGAACATATGACCTTCTAGCGGCTACACCACGGCGGGTTGGAAGTTCTGTATTTGGGTGTTGGGACCACCATAATCAACTGAATGTGCTGCCCCAACAAGACTGTCAGACATTGACAAGGCTGACTGCTTTCTGTCTCCTGCAAGCCAGATCAGTGACCATGTCTGTTGGAACTTCATGACATGAGAGAGCAGCTAGTTAACTGACAAAATCTTCTTTTTCTTCTTCAGCATTTGGCCCTTGAGATTCATTGCTGCAGATATCACCCACCTTCATTCATCTCTCTGGTTGGCCTTCTCTTTCCAGTTGGTGACACCAAGTGTTTGCAAGTCTGCCTGAACATTATCTCTCCATCGTCTTCTTGGTCTGCCTCGTGGTCTACGACCATTCATCTCCCTTATGTATACAGTTTTAACTTCTCTGCCATATGACATTCTCTCAATGTGCCCCAACCAGTTCCGTCTATTAGCTATCATGATGCTAGTGATAATTAAAAAACTGACAACATACGTTGAAAAAATGTTTCTCTATCTCCACCTGTAATGTTTGTTTTCTATCCTTGGTTTAGGGTGCTCTTCCATTTGACGATGATAACCTCCGGCAGCTACTTGAGAAAGTCAAGAAAGGTGTGTTTCACATTCCACATTTTGTTCCCATGGACTGCCAGAACCTGCTACGGGGAATGATTGAAGTAGACGCAGAGAAACGGCTTACAGTCAGTATATTTTTTTTCTGCGTTAAGTCTTTAAATTAAAAGTGAATCTTATCAGAACTATATTTTTGGCCAATACTATGCTATCAGTGCCAAAGTGGACACTTGCGTTCTCTAGTGAACGTAAAATTGTGACAACAGAGATTAAATGCCTTAGAAGAGCTGCAGGAGTTTCAAGGGAAGACAGAATACAAAATCACGAAGTCAGACGAATTTTAGGAATGAAGCCAGTCTTACAGGTTATCAAAGAACAACAAGTGAAGTGGTTTGGATACTTAACAAGAATGCCCTGGTACCATATACCACAGCGAGCCACACTGAAACATTACAACGGGTAGAGAGCGACTGGAAGACCTCAGAAAATATGGAGTGATGGCATAAACAACAGCCTTACAGAAATGAACATCAGTCTTAATAGTGCTCTTCACAGAGCTCTTTAATGAGCGTAACATCACCCTCCCCCCCCCCCCCTCCCCTTCCACCACGCCCCACCCCAACCCACTTCACTTAAGTATATGGTGGAAGAGAAGAAGAAGTCTTTAAATAGGGGCTGGCATGTTGATTTGTGGTTTACAGCTAGGCTACAATAATTGTGCCTTTCAGACCAGCACATCCAGTTTCAGCATTCACCACCCACACAACACACACGCGCACGTGCATGCGCGCGCACACGCACACACACACACACATGCAGACGCACCAAATGGGACCCCAGAACCCAAATGGGAGGTGAGTATTTTACTGATGTGTTCTGCTTTAATGCCTGTTCATTGTTCGTCCACTGTTGCTGGGAAAAAAACATATCTAGAAAAAGAAAAAGGAAGTCACAAGGTATAGTGTAGAGTTTTCCAGTTGAAGTATTTTGCTATGTAGTTTCAAAAACAGTATTGATTTCTACACGTCTTAATCTGGACAGCTGATAGGCAACAGTGGTTGGGTATACAGAGAGAACGATGGATGATGGAGGGGCAAAAATGGCATACACAAAGGAGTTGAATAGACCATGAGGTGGACATGAAGACTGCAAAGAGATAATATCCAGACAGACCTACAAACACATGGAGTCACCAACTGATGAGGACTTATCAGATGAATGTATGAAGGTAGATATCTGCAGCAATGAACCTCAAAGGTTCAGAATGCTGAAGTATAAGAAGAAGAAGAATTTCTTACACTAAAGGAATATCATAATTATCTGGTGTAATCTCTGCATTAGAGATCAGTTTAATAAAAAACCTCACAATAATGCTTTTCTACCTCTGTGGTGCGCAGATACTGATTTCAAGTCTAGCTCTTGATGCTGTTCATGCATATGTTACAATATCTTTCTCTTCCTTGCTTTGTTTCCACTTTTTCCTCCACGCACAGAAAAAAAGATTTTCAGCTTTTTAATTTACTTTCATTTACTTTGAAAAACATGCCCCCAAAAATGGCTTCTCTGTTGTTTTTTTAAGGAGTAAATTTAGAGAACAAATCCTAGTGTTCTATTGTTATTTTTATTGCTATCTAAATTTTCTATTTACAGTTAGAAGAAGTGATGCGGCATAGCTGGGTGCTAGTGTAAGTACTAAATCATTGTTGTACTGTATGTTTAATAGATATTTCATAATGATTTAAAAGGTGAATAATGTCTCTCTGCATTTAAACCCAACTTTATCTTGACAAACCTAGTGTAAAAGGAGGGGATCCAAGCACTTATGGACTGAATGGTTCGATGTGCTGTGAGGATAATCTGTCGACTAACTGACTAAACCATGTGTAAACCATATAAATCTTCTATAAAAGTTGTTCCTATTCTATTCATTAGACCTCTGGCTATAAAATAAAACAAAACCAAGCACTTTTACTGTATCTAAATAGTCTAAATCTGTTTCTGCCAAATTCCCGGTAAACTTTTTAGCCCTCATAAAGGATTTAACTATGATATAATTGTCAGTTGGTAAGTAATTCTGAAAAACAAAGCATGGATGACCAGACATCATATAAAGAAATGAAAGCAACTGAAGATGTCCAAGGATGGCTCTCCTACTCACACAGGACAGCAGGTTAATTTTCTGTACCCACAGGATTCCTCATAATAACTATCTTGTTAAACTAGTATTTGGGATTTGCATCTGTTTGATTCTCATCTGAAAAGTTACTCTTTGAGTCACACAAAAATCAATCTTTCAGGCTACAACCCTTATGGAGACAATTGTAAAAGCATTTTTAAAATTCAAGAAATATACATATAAATATTTAAAGTAAAGTTCAAGTGGCTATGTTGATGATAAAGTTGACCAGCTATTTTTAATCTTACATTTCATCTTTTAAGATATGTCCCTAATCTGGAACCGATACATCTTCATAATATATTTTCATTGCAATGTGGTAAATTTGATGACCAGCTGATGTAACAGAAACACCTTAAATACCATTAGCTAGGCTCTGAAAGAAATGTATTATATTACTTTCAAAGCAGTTTTTGTGACCAAATGGATGTAATTGCAGCAATGATTAAATTTTTTTTTTTTTTTTCAGTTACCTAAATCTTTATATCTAATAACAATATCCACTAGCTAGTTGCAAGTTTCAGAATGTTATCTTTTCTTCATCATTGAAAGTAAATATTTTAAAGTGCTGTTTCATTTTTATTAAAGAAGATGGAGAAGAAGACAACATGACTAAACATATGAAGGATAGTTACATTGCAAACATAGTTTAGCACAGTCAGAGTTTTTCAAAACATTAAAAAATGAAAGGATCTTCTCCATGCCACTGAAGATAATCCCAAATAACAGAAATGCACCTCAAAATCTTATCAAGCATTTGACATGTCAAAGCTATAAACACGATGTCTAGGTTTCCGAATGTTCTTTTCCATGTAAATGAACAGGTGCATAACCTATCACAGTGTCTATGCAAGCGACCACCATTCCTGCTCTAAAACTACCAAGATTTATAATACATTTACAGTTTGCAAATGTCAAAGCAGTTTTTTTTTTTATAACTGCATTTTTTAATTCTAGGGGATCTAAGCAAGACCTTGAAGCAGAATTACCTATGATGCAAATTGTACAGGTACACTAAGTTGCATACCCTGAATTTCACAAATCCACCTTAGACAGTCAGTGGAGTGTGTGCTGTCTTGTCAGTTGCAAATATAGGAACTCAGCTGTTGTCAGAATAGTTCCTGTTGTGAATTATAATGCTGTTTTCATCACTGTTTTATTATTTCAGTCGTGACTTCAATTTGTTTGGTTTTATGGGTCTCATCCACTTCTGAGACAACAACTTAGTATTAATTATACTGCATTATTATTTTTTTAATATATGTTAGTTTTATAGCAAATATTGCATTAATTTATTTTGCATATGCTAGTTGCACTACTTAATTATTTTTAAAATTTATTTTAAAATCTTTTCTCAAGTAAATGTAGACAAAAACTAAACTACTACAACAACTACTAAAGATTGAGCAAGATATTTCTTTTATGAACACAAAATATTTCAGTTATAAATACAGTATAATTTTGTTGTTACATGTTAATAAATGACAGAAATTATTAATGCTACATTTATTACATATAAACAGAATTTAACTTATGATATTCAACATATTCACATTCATGCTCAAAAACAAGCATGGGAATCAACATAAAAGCAGCTAGGAAGATAAAATTAAAGACCAACATACAACAAGCAATCATTTCTGTATATCTATAGTTTTAACAATTAGATTACTAAATACAGAAACAAAAAAAGTGACCTCAAATAAATGTAATCTACATGACAGATAAAAAAAAAACTTGTTTTTGGCCTTTCAGTTACACTTTGTGTCAACATAACAAACATCAACCTAATTCTTCTTCTGCTCCTCTTCCTCCTCATCTTCTTCTTCTTCTTCTTCTTTTTCTTTTTCTTCTTCTTCTGCTTCTTCTTTCCTTCTCCTCCTCCTTCTTTTTCTTCTTTTTCTTCTTCTTCTTCTTATCATTATTATCCTTTTTCATCCTACTCCTTTCCATCCTCCTCCTCACTCCACCAAAGTGTTTTTGGAGATTGTAAGGGTCTTCTGAATTCTTTCCAATGCAATATAAAAGCTGGTCTTAATTTCTTAAAATTTGTTCTTGATGCTATCGTTCCATGTTCTGCATGGTCATTCTCTTGCTCTTTGTCCATTGTATTTCTTCAGCATTGTTCTCTGGGGCAGTCAGGACATTATCATCAGAGGGCCAAACCATCTCATTTGTAGCTCTTCAATAAACTATATGACTGGCTTCAGTCCTAATCTTTTTCTAAATGTGCATTTTAAAGTGTATTTCTTCTTGTTACGCTGACAGTTCTTTAAAGACATCTCTGTTTTTATGATTTCATGCTTACTAGTTTTAGTAAGGGTTCCTGTTTGACACTTGTAGCATAAAGCTGGCCAATAAATAGTTCTTCATAAATATGTATTGGTATACAAAGGTATACCTCTGTGTGTCAAAAGTGGTGGTAGTTATCTCAGTACCTGGTTTAGCTTCAGCACATGGTATGTTGATTTAACAATGGTCACCAGCTGTTTCTATTTCCTGTAATTGCCTGGAAATGTTACACTTACTCAGAAAGTAAAGACTGACAGTGAACAACAAAGCTCCGTAAATTTTATGGTTAATTTTGCGAGCACTAAGTTCTTCTTCTTTGGTCTATGCGCATTTTATAGGTCATCATATCTGTCTTTATGCTTTTTTCTTTAAGTGTTTCCAGTCATTTCTGATACAGATGTTCGTCTATGCTATAATTTACCTAAAGATTTTCTTTCTTGGTCTTCACTGACTATTTTACCCTCTAGCTGTCCTTTAAAATTGCAGTTTTTCCATTCTAATGATATGCCTAAAAGATGTTGATTGTTCTTTCTGGCCATGATATTTCTAGGTAAATTAATTAATTTCCTGCCATATTCGCTACACTTTTCCTTTTTCTTTTATTAAATAATATTGTGTCAACTTCCAAATAATTGCTCTCAGCATAACATGCACAGTCTTTCTATTTATCTTAATAAAAGTAAGGTGTCAGATCACAGCCAAATAATTATAATATTTATATACAAATTGTTAATAGACTTTACTTCAAGTCAATTATTTCACATTAATTCATATTAAGAAACATAAATTATGAAACTCTGAAGTCAAAATTTTACATATCTTAACTTAAAATGAGTTCCATTGCCTGAGACCCTTAGGGACAGTCAGTTTTGGTCTGGAATTTTGTTTTGACATTTTGTTCCTTTTTCTTTATTGTTTTGATATTGTTGTGGTGATCACCTAATAAACAATGCTGGTTCTTACTAACTTGCCTATTTTCACATGCTGCCAATAAAAGCACTTAGTGTGAAGTGACATTTTGATGGCTGTCAGTTTTGTATTGAGCAATTACAGCAAAGGAATATCTTCATTTGGAAATCTTTAGTAACTGGAAATTTTAAAAATTGATGCTAGTACACATGTAAAACAATTAATTATTGTGGTAATCAATTTTTTTTCATAATTTAAGTAAAGATAATAAAACTATAACACAGCTTCCAAACCATTAGGAACAAAATAGTGTCATAAATATTCTTTTTTTAAATTTAATATAAATTACATAAATAACACAGTAATTGCAAAAGTAAAGTTTAAAATCTCAGTTCTGACCTTGGGGCATAGGCCTACTGAGTAAATGGTTTTTAAAATAAAATATAAAAAAATTAAAATTATGATCATACAAATTATCACCCAGATTCATAAATATGAAACTACAATCCACTGGAAAATATGAAAGTGTCTGTTACTCAAAACTTGAATATATGAAAACATGTGTAGCTGCCATCATTATCATGTAGCAGGCACTTTGCAGAATAATTTTCTCAGCACTGTTTAGGTGGATAGACTATTGATCTTTCACCAGTTTGCCTGCCTCATAAATTTTTATGCCAAGGGTTTAATTTATGTCATGTGGGTAATTTCATGTTGGCAGCTCCAGGTCTCTACTTTAAAAAATTGCTCTTCTCTTTTAAAAACCATGTCTTCCATAACTGTTCTTTCAGTATCACTGTAAAAGTTAACATGGCCAAAGTATTTCAGTTTCCAAGACATAAGGCTGTTCATGAGTCAGTTTCCATTCATACTCATATCTTGTAGAAAGTCTTGATTTTTTGTTTTTTGCACTTGATCCAACAAATTCTACTACATTTTGTTAAATATTTTAGTTTAAAAAATCTCTACACAATATTTTTTAATGACTGTGAGATGATCTAGAATTCACAAGAAATGATACATGTTCTCAGAATGTGTACTTTTATTTGAATGCTAGAGTTTTGTCACATTCTCTCAATGCTGTTGAACTTGTTTGTTGCTAAAACTCCTTCTGAATTTTTGCGAATAGTCACACATTTTTTTTAATTATTGAGTAAAGGAATTCAAAGTTTTTGACATTTTTAATTACTGTTTTGCAATTTGCGGCTACAGTTTTAATTTATGAAAATATACATTGTTATCAAATCCTCTGGTTTAAAAATATTTTTACTATCTTAATTGGAAATTAAGAAACGTTTGTTGTAATATAATATGTTATTTTATATTAAAATACTCTTTGTTGACAAATGTAAAAATTTGAAAATACTTGTTACCAACAAATACATAAATATGGGGAGAAAAAAACAGTAAACGATAAATTTGTCATAATTTTTTTCTGATTACAATTAACAATATATTAACAAGGAACTATGGTTACATCGTCTTAGGCATTTCAAACCTCTGAGGTTCATTGCTGATAGCCTCACCCACCTCCATTGATCTCTCTGACTGGTCTTCTCTTTCCAGTTGGTGACTCCAAGCATTTGTAAATCAACTTGAATATTATTTCTTTACTGTAATATGTCTAACTGTAAAACATATATATAACAAAATCTCAAAAAATGTTGACAAATATGTTATGTAATATCAAATAAATATAAAAATATTGGTAAACACAAAATAAATTATATCTGAGAAGAAAATTACTGTTACTCGCAAAAATAAATCAAACATGTAAACTAATTTGAGTTTTATACACATAAATGTAAACTTAATCAAACTTGTGCCAGATCTCATGGACACAGCTAACCAACCTATCTTATCCTATGAATACATCTAATAATTTCTACACCAGTTAAATAATATCCTCTTTCTCCCACACAATGTAACTTATGACATCACATTATACTAACACAATGTTTTGAAATGTATTTAATATAATTTTGTAAAACTTTGTTTCCTGTGCTGCTGACCAGTAGTGCAGTTCACATGTATCTTCCTTTTTTTTTTTTTTTTTTTTTTGGCTGATTTGAACCTAAATGTTTTATTTTCCCCTGTCTTGCCAATTGTAGGGACACTGTTGGCCATGTAGAATTAGAACTTCCAGTGGCGCAAGTAGTACAGGTGATTTTTTTTTCGTATCTTTATTTATTTTCTTTTATTAATATTGCTACCATTATCAAGATGGACACAAGAATCTTTTGTTTTGTTTTAATATTCTAAAATTGTTTTGAAATCTCCAGCATTCATGTTGAGATTCTGAAATAATATTATAATTAATGTTACATTAAACTCTTGAAGGACGAGAAGCCAGGGTTTATGAGTGAACTGTCCAAATGTTCATAAAGAAAGCCAGTATTTAGTGTTAAGTTTAGCTAAACTGTTTGATTTGTTTTAGCCTTTTTTCCTTGAATTTCTAATTCAATTCACAGTTAGGAATATCATTAAGATTCAAAAAGCAAGCTAAAAAGCTAGAAATAGCTGACTTTTATAACTTAATAAGTGTCAGGTTGGGTCCCATGTGGGTTCCGGGGCCCCATTGTGGGGAAACCAAGAATGGACCCCCTGCCTCCCTAACATGCATGTTGTAGGAGTCTCCTACCTGGGGACTTCCTTTGAAGTCAGAGTGTTTCTTTGTTTATTCAATGGATCAACATCACGGCACAAGGGTAGTAACTCAGAAGTGCTCCGTTCTTTTTCTAACTCAAGCCTGAGTCTGAAGAATCTTAACTCCGTGCACCAACTCCATTGCACCGGCGAGGATCCTGAAATACTTTAGATAGATTTTAAACTCCAAATTTTGCCCAGGCAGCACTGTTAGGCTACCCTTTTTTGATTTTCAACCACCAAGGTATTTTTTACGTAATTCGCAATACACACAGGCGTTTTTCTTACTACCCAGAGACCAGAGGAATTACTAGAAATCCACATAAAAAAACACGTAGTCTTCACCGGAGCTTGAACCCAGGACTTCCAGCACTCGAGGCGGATGCTATATCTCGAGACCACTTAGCCCCATACATGCAGAACAGTCAATAGAAGAAGCACTAAAGATTTGTCACCTCAAAACTTTCAAACTCAGAGATTACGTTCTTTAGAGCACCAATATTTGAGTATATGTGATCTAAGATGGTGAAAATATGGAACAGAATGAGTTAAAATAGCCACTCCCTTAGAAATAATAAACGAAGCAAAAGGACCAGGTAGACACAATTAGCCAGTGTACATGAAGTAAAGAGTAATCAATAAAAGTATAGTCGTTAGCCCTGTACTGAAAGAGTTAAGAGATTATGAAACTCAAGAAGAGAGAAGAAACCTGTAGAAAATAGGAATAATATCCTCTCGTTCTTGAAGAGCTTCATGTTAGTTTTTGAAATAATTTGATAAAATTGTTATTTCAGTGAACATTTAGGAATTTAACTTTAGTTTTCAAGTTAAGTTAATGTATATAGATGTGTAAATATAAATATTTAAGAATTTCAGAAAAAAATGAAACTTTATTTGATGTTAGAAGTGAAACCGTTTTCACTTAAGATTAAAAAAAAAGTAATTTATACGAGATTTAAAAGTAAGTATTTATTAACATAGTTTTTAATTATATATATTGGCCTATATATATTTTACTCAGTTGTTGAAGTATATTACCTAATTTTCTGTAAAGATGAGTTTTAATTAGATTTTAGGAAAAGTTTATTTTTTTTGTGTGTAAAAATTATAAGATTAAAATTTTAAAAATACTTGCTACAGCTTCTTCAAAATTGCATTTTAAAAATCGTTATAAACCAAATCCTAGAATAGTTAAATGTTAAATTTGTAATTGTTACTATGCTAAAACTTGCATAAAATTATGTTTCTTTAGTGTGCATGCTTAAGTTTCACTTTTATATTCTCGTATAAAAGTTTCAAAGTCTTTGTGTATGTTTTGTTGCATGCAGTTATAGCACTATTATGGGAGACATAATTTTATAAAGATATTATTTTTTCTTTGTGTTTTTTTTAAAGAAATTTTATATGAGACTAATACTTTTTAAAATTATTTATAAGAATGCATAATTATTTAAAGATGTTATGCAAGTACTGTAAATAATAGTTACATAGTTTTTCTTTTTAATTAGAAATCTGTATATGTTTTGTTTATTTGTACACATACACTCTCTCTGTCTTTCTTTCTCTCACTCTCTCTCTCTCTTTCTCTCTCTTTCTTTCTTTCCTTTTCTCTCTCCATTTGTGTTTGTCTGTTGGTCTATCCTTCTTTTTTTTTTTTTATTTCGCTATATTAATATAGCGAATATAGCGAACTAAATAAAATAAAATGACCAAGAAAAGTGCCAGAGCTGACAAGAGAAGATTTATGGAAAATCTTGCAGAAACAGCAGAAAATGCTGCTAAAGCACATGATCTACAAACCCTACACAAAATTACCCAGCAAATTTGCGGAAACAGAAACAATTATCACAGCATACCCATCAGAGATAACCAAGGCAGACTGCTCACCACAGAACAAAAAGAAGACATGCAGTGGACTAAACACTTCTCCGACATCTTGAACAGACCTGATCCTGAAAATCCCCCAGATATTCAACCAGCCTCTCAGGACATTGACATTATTACTGAACCACCGAGCAAACAAGAAATCCTTAAAGCTATCCACATTTTAAAGAACAACAAAGCACCAGGCAAAGACGAACTGCCAGCAGAACTTCTCAAAGTAGATCCCAACACAACTGCTAGCATTCTAGAACCATTGTTCAAGGATTTTTGGGAAAAAGAAGTGTTGCCTGACGACTGGACTGAAGGAACAATAGTCAAAATCCCCAAAAAAGGAGACTTAACAGACTTCAATAATTGGAGGGGAATTACTCTACTCTCAGTACCAAGCAAAATATTTTGTAAAATCATCATAATGCGGCTTGAAAAAGGAGTAGATAAATGCCTACGAGTGGAACAAGCAGGATTCAGAAAGGGCAGAGGAACAACTGAACACATCTTCGCCATACGTAACATTTTAGAACAATGCAACGAATGGCAGAGAAGTATATATATTAATTTTGTGGACTTTGAGAAAGCTTTTGACAGCGTCCATAGAGATGGTCTGTGGAAAATAGTCAACATAATTGCTCTCTCCTATAAAGACTTTTCCTGCAGTATAAAAAATTACAATGCATCTTTCCCAGTAAAGACAGGTGTAAGACAGAGATGTGTTATGTCATCTCCCCTCTTCAACCTTGTGATTGATTGGATACTAAAGAACACAGTAGACAGGACATTAAGAGGCATACGATGGACTCCATTCACCATGCTTGAGGACCTTGATTTTGCAGATGATATAGCACTCCTATCACATAAACATGAACATATACAAGAGAAAAGTAACAGACTAAACTGCACAGCAGGAATGGTGGGACTGAGAATAAATACAAAGAAAACTAAGATTATGACAAACAGTCCAAACCAACAACCAGTGACCATAAGTAACCAATCACTCGAAAATGTAGAACATTTCACATATCTTGGCAGTGTGGTGTCCCTACTGGGAGGGACAGAGGAAGACATACAGTCACGTCTGAACAAAGCTAGAGCTGCTTTTGGAAGGATGAGGCAAATCTGGAAATCCAACAATTACTGCAGAGGAACGAAACTCCGACTCTACAAGAGCATCATTTTGCCAGTTCTTCTTTATGGAACGGAATGCTGGAGAATGACCAAAAAGGATGCACACAAGCTGTCCACCTTCCACCACACATGTCTACGTAGAATTATCAAAATTTTCTGGCCAGATACAATCTCAAGCACTAAACTACTTCAAGCCACAAACCAAGAAACTTTAGACAGTATGATTACCAAGAGAAGATGGAAATGGCTTGGCCACGTTATGAGAATGACTTCTGATATACCTGCCAAAACAGCTCTCACATGGACACCAGAGAGAAAGAGAAAACAGGGGCGCCCAAAAACAACATGGAGACGAACGATGGAAAGTGACCTGAGTGCGGCATCTTTGACATGGAAAATTGCACTGAAGATTGCACAGGACAGGAAAGCATGGAAAGTCCTCTCTGAAGCCTCATGTGCCACTAGGCATAACGAGAACTGATTGATGATGTTGGTCTATCCAAACTCTTTGTCTGTTTGTCTCTTTGCCTGTCCACCTACCAACCCAACCATCTATCAGTCTACACGCTTATGAACCTTCCTACTTATCATTCTGTCTGCTTTTTTATTTGTTTACCTGCCTGCCCGTTTATCTCTGCATCTGTCACATACACAAACACACACAGATTGTTTCTGTCTCTGTCTCTGTCTCTGTCTCTGTCTGTCTCTCTCTCTCTCTCTCTCTCTCTCTCTCTCTCTCTCTCTCTCTCTCTCTCTCTCTCTCTCTCTCTCTCTCTCTCTCTCTATCACTCTCTGTATGTTTTGCATCTTTGACCTTTTATGACTTGATGTCTTTATTTTTATACGTTAACAATGTCACCACTATTTATGACTGGATTTTGCAGTCTAACCATTTCTAATTTAAACTTATCAGTCAGGAATTTAATACTTTATACAGTAGTACTGGTACCACTGGAATTAGACCACTTCACTTGCTGCTGAAGATGGGGACTGAGCATTTATGGGAGTGTCCCGAGTGCTGTTATGCCGATTCTTATTTCAACATTCAACAGTAGTACTGGATGTCTGCATTTAAACATTTTTTTTCTCATATTATTATTATTATTATTATTGTTATTATTATTCATCTTTTTCTTCTTCTTCTTCTTTCTTCTTCTTCTTCTTCTTCTTCTTCTTCTTCTTCTTCTTCTTCTTCTGCTTCCTTTGCATTCGTCTTTAATAGATATAAGGTCAGTCGGCACATTGTGTTGTGGTTTACGTCCAGACTATGATTTCTGCATCTTTTGGACCAACACTTCTAAATTTAGCAAACTCTTTATTAGTCGTTTTTTATGCTTGTTGGGAGGGGGCGGGGGGTGCTGTTTTTCCATAAGATGGGCCCTGGAACCCACATAATGAGGTTACATTGTAATATGCCTCTCTGCAAATTACATTTCCAATACTGAATTTGTCAGTTTTATTGTAGTAAAGTTGAAAACAAAAGTAAAAATAAAGAAGTAAGAGACCCATTAACATCAGTGGTGCATATGGCATATGGTGCTATGCCCATAGTTTTACAGATCAAAGGACTGACTGGGTGACATGGAAAATATCACACCAGCCATTTTTAGAATTCAGGACATTTCTTGATACCCACAGAAGCTTGGGTCAACTCAAAGCCTCAATGCAGAACTGAACTACATACCTTCCTGCTTGCAGGCAAGCATTTAGTCATTGTACCACCTCAGCTCCCAGTTTTCTGATAACATTTTAAACTCAGCTCATCTTTCATTCCCATCTCTTTGTTCTAAGCCCAGACATTTATTTTCTCTCTTTTCTATGGGTCATTCTCTTTCTTACATTCTTTTCCAGTTCTTTTTTACATTCTTTATTTGATTTTATTTATCTAGTTTTTACCTTAGAAAAGAGTTCAACATTGTTATCCTTGTAAATTTAAACCCAAAAAAGCTGTCATTCCAGTAGTTTACCTTTAGTTGTTGTATACCTATGTAATGGTACCTATATATTAAATAATATACCCTTTTTAAATAATTTTTTCGACTTTATGTATACTTCTTTTGACTGTCTCTTTTGTCATGATGAAGTTTTAGCCTCCTTATCCATGCTGTAAGTTGCTGAAAAACTTATTCAGAAAAAAAAGTAAATTACATTATTAAATCTGGTAATCTGGTAATCCTAGTTTCAGCTTCATAGCAAACGGGTCACCCTATAGTTGCTCCGCTCCTGTGCCAATGAAAAACACACTTAGCTCACAGTGTCACACCATGCACTAAACTCAGAAGCTGGGCGATGAAACTATAAACATTATTAAATACTGTTAGTTTCTGTGTGGGTTCCATGGCCCCATTTTAGGATGGGACAAAAATTACAGACCCATTTCCCCCTAATGAGCATGTCATAAAAGGTTACTAATTATGGGTTTCTCTTTTAGTCAGCGAGGCAAGGAACCAACAGTCTACTGACAAATAAGCCAGATCTGTAAAACGGATGTGCACACATAAGTCAGTTCTGGGACAAGATCAAAGTCAAGAAGTAGATGAGCAACCAGAATTAGCCACCAGAGTTTACAGCTACTGAACACCAAGAAGAAGAAAAAGATTTAATGTTTCTACTGGTAGTCAAGTAAAAGACAACAATTTGAAGTTTGTTGGGCATATAAACCAATTAACACTGTGTAAGTTTGTCAATGTGCTTAAAAAAAGAGAATAGGGGCTTTTGAGCTGAAATGCTATAGAAAGATTCTCAGAATATCTTGGACGTAAAATATGAAAGATCTGAATATCAAGGAAGATTGGCTAATAAACAGCATTCTGTCTCGGAAGCTGAAATATTTTGGTCATATCAAGAGCCACAATGGATTGGAAAAAATTATAGCAGGTCCTATAATGCAGGTACAATATTGCTGAGTATTGTGAAAAAAAAAAATGACTGTTGAATATAAGAACCAAAGTAAAACTGATTCTATCATTTAATGAACCAGAGTGTTCATTTCCAAGACTTTGTTATGCTTTTTGTTTTGTTTTTCCCTTTTATGCAAGTATAAAATTGCTGGGTATTTAACAAAATAATAAGAGTGTGCATGTAAGAACAAAAGTAAACCTTATTCTAACAAGTTAATGAACCAGTGTGTCCATTTCAGACCTCTATAATTCCATCAGTTGAGGATCTGGATCCAGATGTTCTTTCAACAATGAACTCTTTACAATGTTTCAAAGACAAAGACAAATTAATTGCTGAGTTACTGAATGCAAAGTGAGTGTTTTTTCTCATGGGAGTTGTCATATTTCGCTGAATCTCATCATGTATTTTTTGTATCCGCATTATTTAAATTTATTACGGGAAAACATTGTTTAGGGAATATTTTATATTTTTTTATAATCAAAGGCCTCTAGGTGACTGTGGTTCTTCTTCTTTTTCTGCGTTCATCCGAAGATGTAATTGCGTTGTGTCCGTTTACAGCATGGCTGCAATATTTGCACCTTTCGGCCAACACATCCAAATTCTGCGGGCATTTGTTGACCGGGTTAGCCTTCCCGGGGTGACGGTGATTGATTTGTTTATTATTTTTTCTTTCATTTACACATGTTGAGAAATTTAGATTCTATAATAAAATTCTGAGTTTAGACGGACAAGACAAATCAGAACATACTTTTATGGGTGTCGAGTATAGAACTGCACCTGTTCCTGCAGTGAAGCCTTCTTATGTGGATAATGATGTGGAAGCAAACACTGGAATCCCAGTGTGATCACCACAGTCAAATTTCAATTTCCTTCCACTTTTTCTCGGAGTTCAAATCAATTCCTGTGCATTTGTGTGTGTAAAAAATAAATACTGCTTTAGAGGTTACATAGTAAGATTCTTTAGATCAGCAGTTCTTAACTTGTGTGTCACGACCCTTTTTTGGGTCGAATGATCCTTTCACAGGGGTTGCCTAAGACCATCGGAAAACACATATTCATTGAAGTTATGAAGTACCAATAAAGATAATTATATGGTTGTGGGTCGCCACGACATCAGGAACTGTATTAAAGGTCGTGGCATTAGGATGGCAGTCTGGTATTGAGATAATGGTGCAGCTGGTAGGTATCAGGGGATCCTGCCGACACTCAACAGTATGGGAGGCAGAACATATATGGGTATGCTTAGTATGATATTATGTGGATTTTTAAATCATTAATCAGTATGAAAAGTAAACTCATTCTGTCTATGCTTTGATTTCAGACATAACACAGAAAAAGTAGTCTACTTTCTATTGTTGGACAGAAAACTCAGGAACCCAAGTGTGGAAGATGATTTGGATGTTCGGCATCGCTCAGAATCAGGTCAGACACATGTTTATTTTCATATTCATGGTTATTAACTCACTTTTTATTAATTTTAGTTTTGGCCAACTCTTACAGATCTTCTTCTTCTTCTTCTTCTTCCTCTTCTTCTCTTCTACCTGGTAGCTCAGTGAAGAGTCCGGGGGGGATGATGTAATGTTCGTCGATGAGCTCTGTGGAGGCATAGTGTTACTTGCACTGCCTGTATTCTTTTTCTTGACATCCTCTTTCACAAATTTTCACGTCAAATGATTTTTTTCTCAACCCTTTTACCCCAGAAGATCAAAAGCAAAGTCTAGTCCTCCATTCTTTTCTATCCTGTGAATCCTTTTAATATCTAGTCCACCATCTTTGGCCTTTCTCAATAATGTTCATCTCAGGGTTTCTTTTGAACTACTTATTCCCACGGTCCATTTTTCCCATTTCAGTGCCTGGTTGCTTATTGACATGACACACAGTGTGATGATTCTTAATATGTTTTTAAAGTTTTAAACTTTTATGTGATGAAAATGCCTAAAGATGGATCAGGCAATCTAATTTTCACAATTATTTGATTAGTAAATATGTAAAGTATGATACTTCTTTTTCATGTTCTTCTTCTTCTCTTCCCCCTTGTACCTCATCGAAGTGTCGGGGGGAGATGTAACATTTGTTGATGTGATCTGTCAAGAGCACTATTAAGACTGATGTTCATTTCTGTAGGCTGTTCTTAATGCTATCACTCCATATTTTCTGAGGTCTTCCACTCAATCAATACCCGTTGTAAGGTTTTAGTGTGGCTCGCTGTGGTAGATAGTACCAGGGCATTCTTGTTAGGTGTCCAAACCACTTCACTTTTTGTTCTTTGATGACCTGTAAGACTGGCTTTATTCCTAGCATTTGTCTGTTTTCATGATTTCGTATTCTGTCTTTCCTTGAAACTCCTGCAGATCTTCTAAGGCATTTCATCTCTTAAGTATGATACTTAACACATCTAATCCATAATCTTATTACGTTGACCAAACTACTGATGCTCTTACTATTTTTCAAGTGACATTAGGTACAAAATGAAGTAAAGTCATTGTCATCTTTGCTGCCATTATGTCTTGTCTGTGTTTGTCACATAGGTTTTTTTTTTTTTTTTTAATAATCTAACTTATTTTAAAATAAAAGGTTATGTTTGCTCTTATTTTAAGTAAGTGTTCACAATAAATGCTTTGTTTTCCATTGTTTCAAAATGTTATTTAATTTATGTTGTTTAAATACAGACTGTTTATATTTCACACAGGATTGAATCTGGGTCACATAAAAGATAAAATTAGTTACAAGGACATGAAGTTTTAAAGTTAAACTGATTTCTGCTGTACTTTAATTATAATCAAATGTTGAAAAGTGAAATTCTTTTAGCATTCTTATCTTCCTGCAATTATTTTTATTTATTCTCTAAGCTCTGCATTTATAATTAAAGGCAATGAGTTTCAGACTTCCTTCATTTCCTCCCCAACTTTACACTTCCCCTTCAGTGTATTTGATTGTTACCTATGCTATCTATAAATCTGCCATGAACACTTGAAAAATTACTCTCATAGTTTCTTGTTTTATATCCTGTGAATGTTTTTGTCCTTTAATTTTTTTCAGTGGACAGGTATCTCTTCTTGCATCAGCTATCTGTCAGTTTCAATATTTTCACTTTGACTGCTCTTGTGTGGTTTTATTCCTCTGACAATTAGGTTTTCAAAGTTTGGTACTTTTTTTTTAAATGAAGCCATGTTTGCTGAAAATTGTATTCTCACAATTGGATTTTGTGTCTGTTTTAAATTAAATTAACCACATTTTTGGCAAAGCTGCTGCTATTTTTGCTTAACTCATTCACTACCAAGCAACTGACTGTGCATTTGTTGGTTTTTACTTATGTGATTTACTTTTCATTATTCCTTGTGTTAAATCCAGTTTTTATACTAACCTAATGTGCGCTATTTTACAGTGGGTTCTTTTCCAGCTCTTTTATATTTAAACATTTTTTAGTTAAAATAGGGGTGGAAATTGTCCTACTTCTGGGTTGTATATCATCATCATCATTATTTTGTGTGCCATTAGAAATCATATAGGACTCACATTTAATTCCTCCACTCTGCTTTAATGCATGCAACTCTCTCAGTTTTTGACAAGGAGTTTAGCCCAGCATTTTAGGCTTCTTCTTAATGTTTCCCTAGGATGTCCTTTTTTTTTATTGTTCTCAGACCATTTGCTTCCCATTGTTGTGCTTGTTTTGTAATTCTTTGCCCATTTCATCTCAGACTGTGCCCAATATATCACCACCTTCTTTGTCCTAATCCAGTCGATACAGATATTTGTCCAGACATTCATCTGATCTAATTTTTTTTTTAATTCATCTAATTTTTTTTTCAGACATTGTTTCAAAGGCATTTAACTTTCATTCCATATCTTTGGTACTTCTTCAGCTTTCACCAGCGTATGTTAGAATTTAAATAATGTTAGAATTGAATAGTCGTAGTTTGGTCTTAAAGCTGTATAACTTGGAGTCCATACTTTGTTAAGACTTTTAAGAACTGTTGTTGCTTTACTAGTGTTATCATAATTTCCTTTGTTGTTTCTCCTTTAAGGACTGTTTTTGCTTTACAAGTGTTATCATAATTTCCTTTGTTGTTTCTCCATTAAGGACTGTTTTTGCTTTACTAGTGTTATCATAATTTCCTTTGTTGTTTCTCCATTAAGGACTGTTTTTGCTTTACTAGTGTTATCATAATTTCCTTTGTTGTTTCTCCATTAAGGACTGGTGTTGCTTTCCTAGTGTGTATCATAATTTCCTTTGTTGTTTCTCCTTTAAGGACTGTTGTTGCTTTACTAGTGTTATCATAATTTCCTTTGTTGTTTCTCCTTTAAGGACTGTTTTTGCTTTACTAGTGTTATCATAATTTCCTTTGTTGTTTCTCCTTTAAGGACTGTTTTTGCTTTACTAGTGTTATCATAATTTCCTTTGTTGTTTCTCCTTTAAGGACTGTTGTTGCTTTACTAGTGTTATCATAATTTCCTTTGTTGTTTCTCCTTTAAGGACTGTTGTTGCTTTACTATTATGTATCATAATTTCCTTTGTTGTTTCTCCTTTAAGGACCGTTGTTGCTTTACTAGTGTTATCATAATTTCCTTTGTTGTTTCTCCTTTAGGGACTGTCATAGCTTTACTAGTGTTATCATAATTTCCTTTGTTGTTTCTCCTTTAAGGACTGATGTTGCTTTACTGGTGTGATAATAATTTCCTTTGTTGTTTCTCCTTTAAGGACTGTTGTTGCTTTACTAGTGTTAACATAATTTCCTTTGTTATTTCTCCTTTAAGGACTGTTGTTGCTTTACTAGTGTTATCATCATTTCCTTTGTTGTTTCTCCTTTAAGGATTGTTGTAGCTTTACTAGTGTTATCATCATTTCCTTTGTTGTTTCTCCTTTAAGGACTGTTGTTGCTTTACTAGTGTTATCATAATTTGCTTTGTTGTTTCTCCTTCAAGTACTGTTTTTGCTTTACTAGTGTTATCATAATTTCCTTTGTTGTTTCTTTCTTAAAGACTGTTTTTGCTTTACTAGTGTTATCATAATTTCCTTTGTTTTTTCTCCTTCAAGGACTGTTTTTGCTTTACTAGTGTTATCATAATTTCCTTTGTTGTTTCTACCTTAAGGACTGTTTTTGCTTAACTAGTGTTATCATAATTTCCGTTGTTGTTTTTCCTTGAGAGTCAAAATTGCTACCCAAATAGGTGAAATGGTCTGTTTTATTAGTTTGTTCTCTAGTATGATGTCTATATGATCTGAAGTGTAATGGTTGCTTGTATTATAAGGCACTGAAAATCATTATCTGGCCCTGCCAAGGAAACTATAATTTGACATTTAAGCCTATGAACGATGCTATAAATAAACAACAGGTTCTTGGAAGAAAAAAAAATTTCCACATTTAATCAAAGTAATTACGTCACAGAAAAGAACAAGCTTACAGCTAAAAGAGTTAAAAATGCCTCAGTGATATTCTCAAGGAGCAAGAATTAACCAACTTTCACACTGTTATGTTTGTCAACAGCCGCTTGCAGAATTAGCTGTTTCTTGAGATTGATAAGATTTATACCTCATATGGTGCCTTCAACTTTACATTTTTATGTGAGGAATACTTGCTTTTAACATTGTCTTTTATCTTCAAGCTGTTCCGATCAACAGGTTTTCAGTTCTTCTGCTTCAACTTTAAAAATATTTATTTGTTTATAAGAGTTTACAGATGAAAAGAATTATGTTTATTTCTCTGTATACTTTCCTTTCCAGTTTTGTAGATTTTCATTTCAGAGCCATGTTTATATTTTCATAATTTGTTTGGTCATAACATTTTGTTAAGTGCAGCAGGGGGAGTAAAGATGGTAATGGTGGTTGTAGTAGTAGCAGTAGAAGCTGGAGCAATAGCAGGCGGCAGTAACAACTTCTCCTTCATTGGCTGTAAACTCCAGCAGAAAAATCCGGACTGTATCCACTTCTGGACTTTGGCTTTGTTCTAGGTCTTGAGTTTTGCATACATATCCAATTTACAGATCTGGCTTATTTGTGTGCAGACTGTTGGTTCATCGCCTCTCAGATGAGGTTCATCCTCTCTGCATCAGTCGCAACAGTAGCAGTAATAAAAATGGGGATGGTAATACTACTGATGGAGACAGCATAAGTAGCATTGTTTTGTAGCATTATTTTACATTATTACAATGTAACAACACTATCATCTCGTGAATTTTTTATTTTATAATTCTTGTAGTTTTTCTTGTTTGTTTTACCTTAGCAGTCTTTAAAGGTCGTTTGTTGAGGTTCTAATATCAGGGTAGAAAGGTCGTCACAGGGAAAATCCCACCAAATGTCACTGTCCTATTTGAAAACTAGTAAAAGATTTGTCAGCACCCCAGTAAAATCTTGAAGCTTGCACATGCAAAGTTAAAATGCAGAAAGCAGCTGTCAGATATGCAAAAACAATGGTCCTACACCAGAATTGCGGCTCACTCTAGGTACAGATGGTCAATCACGAAAGCCGGCCTTACACCCACAAAAGTATACGCCATTCTAAACTTGCCCTCCACCATTTTAGTGCAGTCAACAACACACATTTGTCCCAGACACATAAATCATTTGTTACACAAGATGTGCAGCTCACACAGTATTGTGATCTCTTGCAGTCATTCGAATTTCCTTTTCAAATTGTAATTGCTTGCTTGCTTTTTAAAAGAAAAAAAATTTCATGTTCAACCAGCATCCCTGAATGGGGAGCTTTAGGTTATAATTGTGACTAGGTCATGTGTGCCATATAAAATGGCTTAGCATTGCTCGCCACCAAGTAGCCCTGAAAAGGATTCCTGCAGAGTTGATGCAATAAAGGGAAACAAACCTAAATGCTGTGTCTAGTGGTGATGAAGTCATCTACCTACCGGCCAGTCAATGGGTGACCCCGGTCACTGATGTCAAATTGTACTGAACAAATAATATTTGCTTCTTCTCCAGCTGACCCTCCAAGAAAGCGTGTAGATGCTGTACAATTTAGTGGACAGGCAAGGTATGAGGATTTACTTTTGTTTGTCTTATTTGTTCATGAGCTGCTGAATCTGGCACAGAGAGAAGAAACATAGTGTCAGTTTAGTGTTTTTTTTCATGTACATGCATACATCTTTTTTTTTTCCATGGCTATCTGGCTTTCGGGTTGACTCCAGTGCTTTTTAATTAAGGTGCTATAAATATTATGTTGGAATGTTACTGCTGATCGGATCTTCTTCTTCTTCTACTTCTTCTTCCTATATTCCTATTCTTCTTCTGCAATTAAAGAGCGGTATGCATACTGTG
Organism: Candidula unifasciata; assembly: GCA_905116865.2. NCBI lineage: Eukaryota > Metazoa > Mollusca > Gastropoda > Stylommatophora > Geomitridae > Candidula > Candidula unifasciata. The sequence continues at coordinate 176,316 of CAJHNH020006046.1, forward strand.
TTATGGTTTACAGCCAGGCTGCAATATCTACTCATTATACCCTAATATTCTATTTGGTTTGGAACAGGGTCCTGGAGATTTACATTCCAAAATGTGAGACAATAGAACACCTGTGAAAGTTATCTGCAAGTTCATGTCCGAGTATAAGTATGGGAATACAGCCTAGCATATTCCTTAAATATCTGGGGGGAAATGGGGGGGAGGGGGGTGGGGGGGGGGGGGGGGGGGGGGGGGGGGGGGGGGGGGGGGTGAGCAAAGGTTTCATTTATATGTTTCTTTAAAAAAATTGTAATAATCAGTTTTCTTTAGGAAATGCATGTTTGGGGTACCATAAATAATTGAAGTACTTATTTTCATGATATTTTTTTAAATACATTAAAAATACACGTTTATTTTGTGTATCACTGAAATTTAATGTTTCCGCCATGTTAATTCTGGGGTGCCACTGAGGGGGAAACAGAATGGGATCACTACCCCCCCCCCCCCCCCTTTTCCAACAGGCATATCGTAAGAGTTGACAAATTAGGGATGTTTCCTTCTAAGCTTGAGTACATCTGCCTGAGAGTGAAGGAACCAAGAGTCTGCATTAAAAAAGGCAGATCTGTAAAATGGATGTGCATGCACAACTCGGGATCTGGAACAAAACAAAAGTCCAGAAGTGGATGAAAAACCATAACTTTTCACCAGGGTTTACAGCCAGAGAACGACCAAGAATAAAAAGAAGAAATTGAATTTAAACTTTTGTATAAATTACTGCAACATTTTATTTATGCCAATTTAATTGGAAGTCTTGTGTGTACAGTTGAGTGAGCAGCTGGGTGTATGTGAGTGAGTCAGTCACAAATCTATCACTAACAGGGAGATATGGAATATTAAATGCTGTTAACAGAAACAAATTTCAGTATAGGAACAAGTTGCAACTGGAAAAAATGTCACAGAACTACTGAGATATCACACACACACACAAAGGAATATTTAACTTTAAAATGTCCCTATTATTACTAGAATGGAAAAACAAAAATCTATCCTACTGTTCAAAAACTAAAAATATTATTTCTTTTAGTTTATTGCTATATAATATCTGTTTTCTAAAAACAAACATTAAATTATTTTCGTAACCCAGAACAAGATACTAAAAAACTACTACTAATCTGCTAAAAAAAGTTTATGCATGATCCTTATGCATGATACCAGCAGATACTTTTCATAAAATATTTCATGCAACCTTTCTAAAACTACTAATGAATGGACAGGACTGTAATTTTTTTTAACTGGAATGAAAAAGATTGTATCTCAAGAGTTTATTTCAGTATTTGCTTCTAGAGTATGTTTAAAATTTATTTGAGCATGACCTTAGATATGTGTCGGTGTCTGGCTTGGGGGTTGAAAGCACAGTTTGTAATTCTGAGATACCCATTCAGTTAAGCTGAGAAGGATTTGGCATGAGACCACTTTGCATCTAACTACTGAGCATAACATTGACTAATAACATCGCAAACAGCCAACAAATGCTGGGGTTGGTTCTGCAATGTCCTGTAAAGGATACACAACTAACATTTTTATGTTTGCATTTCTGCAAATTTTAACCCCATTTTTTATGAACATTTAATGCACTCAGAAGCTTAAAATGGACAAATAAAGTATGAGTGGATACCAGACATACTGGATGCCTGAAATGGGTGCCAGGTAGAGGCAAGTAAAGGCATATCTATCTATCTATTCTAGAAATTAAACGAGACCATGTTTAACCTGCTGTTGGCAATGATAACTCATAACGTGCTGTTGGCAGCCAAAGCTGCCACCAGTCTCTGGTTACATTTATAGTTTGGTTTATTTGCGCCACTTTTGTGGCTGTGGTTATGTTATGTGTGCCAACTCTCTGGCTTTGTGTCCCTATCCATATTGGTACAATAATTTACTAATATATTTATTCCTTAGTTTTGTGCATATTAAACTTGCTTTTATATTTTAGTCTTTCTTTCACTGTCTTTCTCTCTTTTTCTCAGTTTTGCAATTTCTCCATTTCATTGTCTTTGTCTCTATTTATTTTTTATTTTTTTATTTTACTCTCCCTCTTTTCATTTGCCTCTATCTCTGCTTTTTTTTTTTTTTTTTTTGTCTAGTTATGTTTTGTCTCCTACTCTTCCTCATCCCTCTCTCTCCCTCTTTCTGTCTCTCTCTCCCTCTTTCTGTGTCTGCCTTTCTCTCTCTCTCTCTCTCTCTTTCTTTCTTTCTCTTCTTCTTTCTCTTTTCCCCTTACACTCCCTCCCTCTTTGTCTACTTTTATCTTGCTCTCTCCCTCTTTCTTCCTCTCTCACTTTCTGTCTCTGGCTCTTTCTCTGTGTTTTTTCCTTTCCCTATTTCTCCCTATTCCTCTCTCTCATTTCCCCTTCACTTTCTTTATTTCTATCCTGTCACAAAATATTTGACTGCATGCTACTGCATGGAATGCCATCCTTTCTCACAGACTCTCATTAGGCAACATTAGTGAAGGTTCCCCTGTTGCATCTCGCCGGGCCCTCAAAGTTCAGCAAGTGTAAGTATACTAACAGTCTTTTCTGCATGCATTAATAATTTGTGCTGCTGACCACATTCTAAAAAAATAACTATGCAACATCTGCAAGGATTATGTCCTGCATGCCTTGTTTTAACTCTGGTCTCATTCTGTGTTTAATTCTTTCAGTCTAAACACAAAATGGTGATGTACTCTTTACCCTATATCCAAAACAGTGTGCCATCTTTTATTTGGCATTTAATAGGAGCCGCTAAAATATCTGGTTGACCAATGGAAAAATTTCCATACTGTTTATATTCTGAGTGTATTAATTTATTTTCCTAGGATCATTTAAGTGCTTCTCACCTTCCTAATGCCAAGACCCTTTAATACAGTTCCCGGTATTGTGGTGAACCTCAAAACATACAATTCTTTTTAGTTGCTACTTCATAACTTCAGTAAATATACGTTTCTTAATGGTCTTAGGTGACATATGTGTCCCAAAGGGGTCGCGACCTACATGTTGAGAATCACTGATTTAAAGAAATAAGAAGATTTTATACAAACTCTGGGCACATGGATAACATCAGATGGAAGATGCATAACTGAGATAAGAAACAGAATAGGACAGGCAAAAACTGCATTTTATAAAATGAAAAACATCTTGTGCAATATATCCTTGTCATCGAGAGTTAGAAAAAGAATTCTTGCTTGCTACATACATCCAGTTTTAACATATGGCTGTGAATCCTGGACAATAGGTAGGCAGGCCAAACAATTCCTGGAGGCCTCGGAGATGTGGTTTTACAGAAGAATGCTTAGAATACCTTGGACAGCCAAAAAGAGCAACCAAGAGGTTTTGAAAGAGGCTGGAGCCCAAAGACAACTTATCACAGACATCAGAAGGAGACAGTCATCATTTTTCGGCCATGTTATGAGAAGAGGGAAAATAGAACATGTTGTGACCACTGGAAAGATATGTGGAAGGAGAGATAGAGGTAGACAACGAGAGAAGATGCTTGACAGTCTCGTTGCATGGCATGGAGGTGTGTCAGCACACGAAGTGATACATGCTGCAGGAGATCGCAGTTATGGAGAGGTATGATCGCCCACGCCAGTCGGCAAGGCACCTGATGATGATGATACAAACTCTTTGGGATTTTAAAAATTTAGCATACATAATCTTTTCAAAGAAATGTTGTAAACTGTCTTTCAAACAATTTGTCAAAGATTGTTCCTTATATTCAGGTCAAGTCTTTAAATTCCCTTAATCACATTCTTAAATGGAAGTAAGCATACTTTTCATACCACTTTCAGCTGCCAGCTGTTTGGTTTGATTTGGAATTATTTGGTTTGATTCTGACAATGTTATGAATATCATCTGTTCACATATTAATTCACATAAAATTGCATAATAAGGCCACAAGAAGGCAACAGTTGGTAGGGTTTGTTGTTTTTTTTTTCTTTAACATTTTCCTGCTTATATTTGTATCCATTACAGTATTTAACATTTAAAATTAACAAAACAATTACATTACATGTGCATCTATAGTCTTTTATCAGACATCAGCTTAGTAATATTAAATATCTTTTAATATGATGTGTGTATACATTAGGGTTGATGTATTATTTTATTTTTATTTCTCTTGTTTGACTGTTTTATTTCTCGTCAGTAGAAAGGCAAGTCTGAGTGGCAGTCCCAGCACTTCGCCGCTGTCAAGTCCAAAGCTGCCACGAGCTGGGCGGTCGACACCTCACAGTCCTTCGGCAACGCCTCCTGGATCACCATCCATACAGACCACGCCATGGAAGTCCCGCCTGCACACAATCAAGAACAGCTTCTTAGGCTCCCCTAGATTCCACCGGCGGAAAATGCAAGGTGAGGAGAGGGGGAGGGAAGGATGGAAGGACCGAGAAGAAGGCGGAGCGACAGCCTCTAGAGGTATTAATATAAGCGGTGTAGGTGATAGTCACACCACACTTTGTGAACATATCACAAATTTACTATCTCCAAACAATGGTCATTGCTGTAATCATTTGTTTTCCAATGATCATAACCATTGTCATAACCAGTGCATACATTGTAACCCTGCGGTTAGTGCTGGTTATTTTAACAATAATTCTGGCAACAATGGTAATTCTAGTAATGTATATGGCCCACTAGATTACAAAGATCTCGTGGTGGCCAAAAATGGGTATGGTACTGTTTCCAGACCAGGTCCTCAGGGAGGAAATGTAAGGCCAGATAACATTCGGGATGTTCACAATGTGGTTACAAGAATGCATATCAACGGCAGAGATTATTTGTCTCCGCCAGCATCACCAAACCTAACTCGTCGCATAAATCCAGCACATCTCAGAGACAGAGAAGATGCAGCAGCACCAGTTTTTCCATATTTGAACATACCAACATCTCCACCACCGTCCAAGTTAACATCATCATCAGGGACTACAACAGCAGCAGCAACTTCCTGTCGGGGGAGTGATTATACACATGCAGCAAACAGCTCTCCAACAGCTTTAAGAGACAGGGATTTCATTGGCATCAGAACCAGCAGTCATGGTTCCAACAATGTCAGCAACAACATCTTAAGTACCAACACAGTAGCAGGGAAAGAGAGGGAGTACCTCTCAATGAGAAACAGTATTCTAGGCTCTCCGAGATTTCACCGGAGGAACATGCCAGGTGAGCGCTGGGGGGTTTTGCATGCAAGCCTGCAACCTATCTCCTAGCAACAAGGGGGCATAAATACATGCATGGAGGTGGCAAGCAGTTAATAGATGAAAAAATTTACAAAGGGCCCGTTTCATTTTTTTCCTTCTTATTACAGTTTTATTACACTAATATCCCATCTAAAAATTACTGCATGAGGCGTAACAATACAGCTATATATCACTTTATAAGTGACTTATTTAATATGTTAAGAGTAGCAAATTTTACCCACAATCTTTGCATGGCTAGCATAAATTTGCCACTTCAATACTATTTTACAGATTTTAAAAAATAACTTTTATACAATTAATCATAAAATATTGTTTTACTAATATATTTTCATTTAGTTTCTACTTACACGTATCAACCATTACATTGTATGTTTTTTTTAAGAGTTTTTAGGTGTCTGTTTATCATAAAATAAAAAGACAAAAATGCCAATAAATTATGTAACTACTAACATAGAAGAGCTTGATGCTGCCGTAGAATAAAACATTAATTATAGCATAAAATGACAGACAAATTATAGACCGCAGGCCTGTTTAGTTAGATATTATAGCATAACATTAGCTACCCTTTTATTTCATTTGGAATGCAGGCTGATTTATGATTCCATTGATTTATATTCTGTTATCATCATTTTAGATCAGCTTATTGAGTTCTAGTTTGGCTTTATCTTAAGTCCAGTTTAGGCCTTCTGCTTATGTTATTTAACTGAAGTCCGTTTAGGTGTTAAAAGTTAATTTTTTGCAGTCTGTTATGTTAGGAGCAATGGTGGCTAAGTGGTTAGTATGACTGCCTGCCAAGATATTGATCTGGGTTCAATCCCCATCAGAGGTGAGATTTGTTCCCACTAGAATCGTAATGGGGTCAACCTAGTCTCATAAGATATTGAGAATTGTCTGGAAAGGTCAGATCATGAGATAGGACAGAGCTGTGGCAATGTATTGGCCAGATGCTCACTTGCCAGACCAAAAGTCTTGGGTCGAAATCTCCAGTGAGTTGAATTGTTTTTTTTTTTTTATTTGACCTGAACACCGAAGTTTACCCTACCTAAAATGGGTGCAGGTAAGGACCTGAAAAGTAGATGTGATGGGGAACAGTTCACCCACTGGGTGCCAGTTGGTTGATAAAAATACGAATATGGCATCTTATACCCGATGAGCACTGACGTAATAATGTTCCTGTACTTTTTTTTTACACTTTTAACTGAATATATATATATTTTTTTTTAAAAGCAAGTATTTTTGTAAAGGTTCTAAAATGCAAACAACATTGAACATTTGTTAATGTTTATTTAATTTTTTTTTAATTTTATATTCTTCTTTTCCTTTTGTCTTTTCTTTACTCCTGTAATGCCTTGTGGCATCAGGGCAGGAAGAGATCTTTGCAACAGGCCCCTTTGTTTCATATACTTTTCAATTTCTTAGATTTTTCTGTCATCCATTTCCTGAGTAGTTGACCTCTGGCTCTGTTACCGTTGAATCTGTATTTCACTGCTTTCTCTGGTGCCCTGTCTGATGCAAATCTTGTTACATAGCAAACCATTTGATTTGTTGTCTACCTATAAAATTCAGTATTCGTTCTGTGCCAACTTTCGTCTTGATATCATTGTTCCTAAGTCAAGTTGTATATTATAAGTGGGATATGCAGTTTTGTATTGTTTCATTATAAAAATGGATTCTTACTTGTGCTTTTGGTATTTCTGTTTCAAATAAACTGTCTTTCAGATCATCATGATAATAATAATGTGCTGCCCATCTAGGAATATATTTAATGACATAAATTTAATGATGCAAAGGGAGAGTTAAGTCACCTTGAGGTATGGTGTCCACCCCGAGTGTTGGAGGTCCCAGGTTCAAGCCCTGATAAAAGCTAGGATTTTTTCACGTGGACTTCATTTCCCCTGGTCTCTGGGTAGTAAGACAAGATGCCAGTGTGTTTTGTTAAGCACGTAAAAAAATCCCTTGGCAGTTGGAAGTTGAAAAGAGTAGCCTAACGGCGCTGCCCGGGAAAAATGTGGAGTTAAAAATCTACCCAAAGTATTTCAGGATCCTTGCCGGTGCAACAGAGTTTGTGCACTGTGCTGAGATTCTTCAGACTCAGGCTTGAGTTAGAAGTAGAACGCAGCACTTCTGGGTTACTATCCATTTGCCATGATGTTGATCCGTCAAATAAACATCAACATAAACATTCAATTACATTCATTAAATAAAACTTGAATTGCTAATAGTTTGCTCATCTTTACCAAGAATTGACAATACTTTGCTCATCTTTACCTAGAATTGCTAATACTTTGTTCATCTTTACCTAGAATTGCTAATACTTTGCTCATCTTTACCTAGAATTGCTAATACTTTGCTCATCCTTACCTAGGACAGTAGGTTAGGCCTGGTTTGTGTAACCGTTACGGGTGCTCTAGATATAAAATCTGTGAAGGTTGAACAAGATATCTGGGATCTGCCTTGTGGGTCTGCTGTCCAGACTGATATTTTTTAATTTCAGTATGGTATAGTAAAACTTTAGGTAGCAGCCGGGAGGGTATAACCTGGGTGATCGAAAGATAATACTACTTGGCTTTGCCGTATCTATCTCCTGTTTAGGAAGTTATTTTCTTGTGATCTACTTTTAATTTTCCCTTAATGTTCTCTAGGATTGTCTCTCTCTGATATGTTTTATATTGTTATTTGGCGTTCAGGACAGTTATCTCTTTTTAATGCATTATAAGTCACTCGAAACTGTAGTCTCAGTAATTTATACTGCAAGAAATTTTAAGTTCATTTCTTACTTGACATTCAGCATGTGTTATTCTTCTTCTTCACATTCTCTTTTATTGCTACATGTGTCAAGGGAGACTTAGGGTTCTGTTTCTTGCTCTTCTGGAAACACTGACCACAGACGTGTGCTGTTGTAGAGTTTCTCTGCCGTTATTTTTCCAAATTGTTCTTGGTCTACCTCATAACCTACGTCCTTCTTGTGTATTAGTGTATATCTTGTATGGTAGGGCCTTTTCTCTAAGGAAAAAAATATATGTCTGTCACAATAAGGTTACTTTTTGGGAACTTTTTATCAAATAAGTGAATGTGTGGTTCTTTTTTTTTTTTTTTCACTCCGACAGTAAAAAAACTTGAAATATCCCAGACTTTTCTTTCCAAGAAGTAATAGCTTGAGATCTTAAAATGTTTTAAACCCAGGGGTTGATGTTATGTATGACAGCATTTCTGACAAAACAACAGTATTTTAGTTTCAAATGGGTTACTTTTATCTCCTACTTTTCATTTTACTTGAATTTAAAAAAAAAAAGAATTTGCAAACTTACTTTGCTGTAGAAATTGTTTTTTTTCCCCGCTCATCTTTATTTTCAATGATTTATTGGGCCTTAAAAAGTGCCATAAATATCCATTTTATTTCTAAGGACAATTTGAGAGCTTACACTAGTGCAGTAATTATATTTTATATACCAGACTATTCACAATTTTTGCTGTCTCAATCCTGTTCTAGTTTATCTGCCAGAGCTGATCGAGATGGATAATTTAACAGGTCTGCTCAAGAAGCATGTTACACTTCTCTTAGCATGACTTTCCATGTGCAGTGTGAATTACTCTAACACATTACCAGTGTGTCATGCCAGTTAGTGTATCCAAAATTAAGGGTTATTATGTTTTTTTAACTTGTTGTTGCACAAAGAATTTGGGACTGGTCCTGATTATAATTTTGAAAACTGAATAATGTGGCTTTTTCTTGACTTAAATATCTAATTGTTTGAAGAGAATGTTTTATTGCGAAAAGATTAAAGAACATTCTTACTTCCTTTATATTATTTGCTAAGGTTTTCTTCCTGTTCATCTTGTTTACTTTTTGCCTTATCTCAATTTTAAAAATCACAGCTAAAGCTGATGAGTTGTTTCAAGATAATTTGTTTTTAATACACAGAAAAAGATTGTTTTTTCTTTATTGCTATGCTTTAAACATTTTTTTGAGACAAACATAGGGCAAATGAAATGCACTCAGCAAAGCTGTTGTTGTGAATACAGGCTTATCATTTACTTACATAAAAATTACACAAGTATTGTTTGTATATCTTACTTATAAAAACTTTCACAGCTCCCTCTGTGAAATCCAGCATACGTAGTTTCATTGTAATAGAACTAATAGTCTGATTTTGTGAAAAAAAGCATTTTTCAAGACGTTTGTTAATTGTAACATTCCCAGCTATTCCATATTCTCTTACTGACATCGCTTCAAACTAATGCGAAGAAGACATTTAGTACTTTTGAGAGTTTTCAGTTATCATTTAGAAACATTTAGTGCTGAAGAAGGCTCAATAGCCGCAACGTTCACATTTTGTTTGTATTTGTTAAATTGTGAAGCTTGCTAATATTCTTTTCGTTCGGGTTTATATCTTTTCTAGATCATTTAGAAACAAACTGTCATGACGTTCATTTACTAACCTGTTGGTCCCTATTCAGTCCCTACTCGTGCCAGATTGTGTGTGTGCTAACATGGGACCTAGGACCCATTTTCTTCTTCTTCTTAGCATTCACTGGCTCAAACTCGTACAGAAAGTTCTAATTGTTCATCCACTTCTGGACTTTGATCTTGTTCCAGAACTTGAGTTTTGCATACACATCCACTCCAGAAGGTCATGGGATCCTAAAAGAGCTGGACATTTCTCAAAAGTGACTTTGGTCCCCCAGGTCAAACCAGCTCAAATAGGTATAAGCTAAAGTCCAGGAAAGTTTTAAAAAAACTGCTGGTGTGATGCTGACAACATCATCCACCGAGTGCCAATTGGTCTTTAAAATAAAGGTCTAGCCCTGATTTACTTGTTTGCTTACTTATCCAACACCTGAAGGTGAGGTGGGCTTAACAAAGAGGCTGAGAGATGGTAAAGGTCTTGTATAGCTCATCATTGCTGCAATAGAATTCCGCTCCCATCACGAATGTTCCACTTACTGGTTCACTTTTCCAGTATATCGATCAAACTGACATGAATTACAAAAATGGCCTGTCTGGTATAAACGTAAAATAGGCTTTTGGAAATTACTTTGTAGGATCACACAGAAATTTGTCTGGGATGATCAATCAGTCAATCAGCTCTTCTGTAAAGTGTTTTAATGACCACGTCAGTGGCTCTATCATTTAACATTTATCATATGTTTGTGTTGTCATGTTTACCTAACAAATGCCTTGGAGAGTGTAAGAATGGTTTTATTAACTTGTTTCTCCTGCATATAACTGTCTATGAAATGCATACTTTTTATTACAGCATGTAAAACAAATTGACTGAATCCTGTACTGATCTGCATCGACAAAAAAGTTGTACATTTTTTCTGTAGCGCCATGTAATGCTTGGGTAATGAAAATTGATTTAGCATCCTAATAGTGCATTTTTACTTCACTATATGAATTTCTGTAAAAAGAATTTTACCTGACTTTAACTCTTCCTGTCTCAAACAGTTACTGCTATGAAGAAACAGGAGTAATGATATTATAATGATTAATGAAAAACTGGCATTTTGCTTCATAATGGTGCATTTTTTGTGTCACTACATGTTTGTTTTTTTAGTGAATTTTTACCTGACTTTAACTGTTCCTGTCTCAAGCAGTTAATGCTTTAAAGAAGCGAGAGTAAGGATAATATAATGGTTAATGATTAATGAAGAACTGGCATAATAGAACATTAGCCAAATTTATGAATGATCTCTGCAAATGTTGCAAAGTGTAAATGCTGATTGTTGTAATAACACACTGGCTATAAACTGTGGACTCATACAATATTACATCTCTCCTTGCCAAAACCACACTTGCAACCTAAACTCTAATATCCTTAAATGAGTTTTTTTTTTTCCTTATTGTTTTTCAACTAGCAGTCATTCAGGGATAGCCTTCATGTCTTCATTACACCTCTCTTGTGCATCCATCCTGAGGCTATCAAGCTATCAGCTGGAGTTCCAACTTCATTGCAGACAGGTCACCAAGTAAATTATTCCATTCCTGTGCCAAATGTCCATAAATGTCCTTTGTGAACAGTCAGAAAGTAGCCCTGACAAAATCCAACAGCTTGCACATGTTTCAGATGCATAAAGTAGCTGCCAAAGGTGTTAACACCTACTGTCTGTCATTGCTATTCATATCTGATGGAAGCAGCAGTCATGACAAATTAGCAGGTGCAAAAGGCAAATCGCCGATTATGTGGCAATCAACCAATTGCCTTTTTTTTTGGTTATTTGTTCACCTGAGAGCACAGTCTCCATGAAATCTACAGCGCACAATCTCACAGATGCATTTAACTCAGTAGCTGACCGACAGAACTAAATTTCACCTTCACCTCATTGTAGTCCCATCCAGTTTTCTGCTGGCAGTTCTTCTTCTTCACATTCACTGGCTGTAAAATCCAGCAGATATTTCTGGTTGTTCATCAACTTCTGGATCTTAGTCTTGTTCCAAAACTTCAGTTTTGTGTGCACATCTATTTTACACACCTAGCATTTTTTGTATGCTGACTGTTGGTTCCTTGACTCTCAGACAGATGCACCCTGACTTGGAAAGACACCCCTAATAAGCAGACTCCTATGACATCCTTGTAAGGGAAGCATTTGGGCTATTCTTATTTTCTTAACAATGGAGCCCGAGAACCCTTATGGGACTGCGGGGTGGGGGCTGAAACCCCAGCCTTCGGCTAGATTACTGGTCAGCACAGGATCCAACACCTGTAGGTGAGGTGGGCTTAACAAAGAGGCTGAGAGATAGTAAAGGTCTTGTATAGCTCATCATTGCTGCACTAGAACCCCATACCCATCATGAATCTTCCACTTACTGGTCAGCACAGGATCCAACACCTGTAGGTGAGGTGGACTTAACAAAGAGGCTGAGAGATGGTAAAGGTCTTGTATAGCTCATCATTGCTGCAATAGAATTCCGCTCCCGTCACGAATGTTCCACTTACTGGTTCACTTTTCCAGTATATCGATCAAACTGACATGAATTACAAAAATGGCCTGTCTGGTATAAACGTAAAATAGGCTTTTGGAAATTACTTTGTAGGATCACACAGAAATTTGTCTGGGATGATCAATCAGTCAATCAGCTCTTCTGTAAAGTGTTTTAATGACCACGTCAGTGGCTCTATCATTTAACATTTATCATATGTTTGTGTTGTCATGTTTACCTAACAAATGCCTTGGAGAGTGTAAGAATGGTTTTATTAACTTGTTTCTCCTGCATATAACTGTCTATGAAATGCATACTTTTTATTACAGCATGTAAAACAAATTGACTGAATCCTGTACTGATCTGCATCGACAAAAAAGTTGTACATTTTTTCTGTAGCGCCATGTAATGCTTGGGTAATGAAAATTGATTTAGCATCCTAATAGTGCATTTTTACTTCACTATATGAATTTCTGTAAAAAGAATTTTACCTGACTTTAACTCTTCCTGTCTCAAACAGTTACTGCTATGAAGAAACAAGAGTAATGATATTATAATGATTAATGAAAAACTGGCATTTTGCTTCATAATGATGCATTTTTTGTGTCACAACATGTTTGTTTTTTTAGTGAATTTTTACCTGACTTTAACTGTTCCTGTCTCAAGTAGTTAATGCTTTAAAGAAGCAAGAGTAATGATAATATAATGGTTAATGATTAATGAAGAACTGGCATAATAGGACATTGGCCAAATTTATGAATGATCTCTGCAAATGTTGCAAAGTATAAATGCTGATTGTTGTAATAACACACTGGCTATAAACTGTGGACTCATACAATATTACATCCCTCCTTGCCAAAACCACACTTGCAACCTAAACTCTAATATCCTTAAATGAGTTTTTTTTCCCCTTATTGTTTTCAACTAGCAGTCATTCAGGGATAGCCTTCATGTCTTCATTACACCTCTCTTGTGCATCCATCCTGAGGCTATCAAGCTATCAGCTGGAGTTCCAACTTCATTGCAGACAGGTCACCAAGTAAATTATTCCATTCCTGTGCCAAATGTCCATAAATGTCCTTTGTGAACAGTCAGAAAGTAGCCCTGATAAAATCCAACAGCTTGCACATGTTTCAGATACATAAGGTAGCTGCCAAAGGTGTCAACACCTACTGTCTGTCATTCGAATTGCTATTCATAACTGATGGAAGCAGCAGTCATGACAAATTAGCAGGTGCAAAAGGCAAATCGCCGATTATGTGGCAATCAACCAATTGCCTTTTTTTTTGGTTATTTGTTCACCTGAGAGCACAGTCTTCATGAAATCTACAGCGCACAATCTCACAGATGCATTTAACTCAGTAGCTGACCGACAGAACTAAATTTCACCTTCACCTCATTGTAGTCCCATCCAGTTTTCTGCTGGCAGTTCTTCTTCTTCACATTCACTGGCTGTAAAATCCAGCAGATATTTCTGGTTGTTCATCAACTTCTGGATCTTAGTCTTGTTCCAAAACTTCAGTTTTGTGTGCACATCTATTTTACACACCTAGCATTTTTTGTATGCTGACTGTTGGTTCCTTGACTCTCAGACAGATGCACCCTGACTTGGAAAGACACCCCTAATAAGCAGACTCCTATGACATCCTTGTAAGGGAAGCATTTGGGCTATTCTTATTTTCTTAACAATGGAGCCCGAGAACCCTTATGGGACTGCGGGGTGGGGGCTGAAACCCCAGCCTTCGGCTAGATTACTGGTCAGCACAGGATCCAACACCTGTAGGTGAGGTGGGCTTAACAAAGAGGCTGAGAGATAGTAAAGGTCTTGTATAGCTCATCATTGCTGCAATAGAATTCCGCTCCCGTCACGAATGTTCCACTTACTGGTTCACTTTTCCAGTATATCGATCAAACTGACATGAATTACAAAAATGGCCTGTCTGGTATAAACGTAAAATAGGCTTTTGGAAATTACTTTGTAGGATCACACAGAAATTTGTCTGGGATGATCAATCAGTCAATCAGCTCTTCTGTAAAGTGTTTTAATGACCACGTCAGTGGCTCTATCATTTAACATTTATCATATGTTTGTGTTGTCATGTTTACCTAACAAATGCCTTGGAGAGTGTAAGAATGGTTTTATTAACTTGTTTCTCCTGCATATAACTGTCTATGAAATGCATACTTTTTATTACAGCATGTAAAACAAATTGACTGAATCCTGTACTGATCTGCATCGACAAAAAAGTTGTACATTTTTTCTGTAGCGCCATGTAATGCTTGGGTAATGAAAATTGATTTAGCATCCTAATAGTGCATTTTTACTTCACTATATGAATTTCTGTAAAAAGAATTTTACCTGACTTTAACTCTTCCTGTCTCAAACAGTTACTGCTATGAAGAAACAAGAGTAATGATATTATAATGATTAATGAAAAACTGGCATTTTGCTTCATAATGATGCATTTTTTGTGTCACAACATGTTTGTTTTTTTAGTGAATTTTTACCTGACTTTAACTGTTCCTGTCTCAAGTAGTTAATGCTTTAAAGAAGCAAGAGTAATGATAATATAATGGTTAATGATTAATGAAGAACTGGCATAATAGGACATTGGCCAAATTTATGAATGATCTCTGCAAATGTTGCAAAGCTCATCATTGCTGCACTAGAACCCCATACCCATCATGAATGTTCCACTTACTGGTTCACTTTTCCAGTATATTGATCAAACTAACATGAATTACAGAAATGGCCTGTCTGGTATAAACATGAAATAAGCTTTTAGAAATTACTTTGTAGGATCACACAGAAATTTGTCTGGGATGATTAATCAGTCAATCGCTTTTACAAAATATCACTCTCTTCACAGCATGCCTGAATGTGTCTCTTTCTCTAGCCATTTCTCAAGCACTGTGTGCTTTCATAACCAATGCATCTTCAGTAGCCTGTATTTACCTTCGCTGAATACTTACAACTGTAAGCACCCCTGCTAAATCATGCTTTGAGCAGAGAACCCGTTGGAATTTTCGAAAAGCAAACTGGAAACTATTTCAGGAAACATCTGACTTCCTCCTGGGAAGAATTGACAACAGCTGTGTGGAAACGTTTTGTGAAGATCTAACAGAAGCAATCATGAAAGCAGCGCTGAAAGCCATCCCAAGGGGCAGTCGGAAGACATATAAACCTTTCTGGAATCAGGAAATTCAAAATACTATATCTGAAAGGAATAAAGCAAGAACATTACTCGAAACTGCACGTTCAACAGAAGCAAAGATCCAATACAATAAAGCATGTGCCAGAGTAAAGCTTGCAGTTAATAAGGCTAAAAGAGATAAATGGACAGAAACTTGCTCCAACTTAGACCTTAGACAGAATGGAAATAAAGCATGGACTTTAGTTAAAAACCTCTCCGGAGAAAGTAGAAGGGTGAACCCAAAACCAGTGACAGACGGGAGTAAGACAATCACTGAAGACAAGAAGAAAGCTGAACATTTCAATCATTATTTTGCCTCTGTTAACAGAGCAGGCAAACGCACAGAATGTGATAGAATACAGCTATCTCGGTTAAAGAAACAAGAGAGAGCTCCAACAGCCAACAACTCCCTTTTTGAAGATGAGTTTAGTATGGATGAATTAGAACAAGCCCTGAAGAAAATAAAACCTAGAAAATCCCCAGGTCCAGATAAGATTCACAACGAAATGCTGCTACATCTTGGCCGGTCTGGCAGAGAAGTAGTTCTCAAGCTAATTAATAAGACATGGAGATCAGGCAAACTTCCAAAGGCATGGAGGAATGCATATATCGTCCCCATACTTAAAACAAATAAGCCTCCAGATGACCCAAAAAGTTATCGCCCGATATCCTTAACATCATGCTTGGGCAAAGTTGCCGAAAGAATGATAAACAGACGTTTGTATTGGTTCCTTGAGAGTTCTAGTGTTCTATGCCATGAACAGGCAGGCTTCAGAACTAACAGCTGTACAGAAGACCAGCTGTTCAGATTGACACAAAGAATACATGATGGCTTCCAGAATAAGAAACACACAGTGGCAGTCTTTGTCGACCTCCAGCAGGCCTATGACAGAGTATGGAGAAAAGGTCTCCTGATGAAGATGATGAGCATAGGAATACATGGCAGATTGTATAACTGGGTGAAATACTTTCTGATAGATAGAACAATCCAGACTAAGATGCACAACGCAATCTCTTCTAAAGAAGTCTTGGAGGAGGGCTTGCCACAAGGCTCATCATTGAGCTGTACACTGTTCCTAATCTTTATCAATGACCTGCCAGAAGAAATCAAGGCCGAAAAAGCCTTGTACGCTGATGACCTAGCAATATGGCAGAGTCATGAAAATGTGATAAGTGGAGCCCAAAGACTGAATGGAGACCTTAGAAGACTGCATGAGTACTGCCAAAGATGGAAACTCAAGATTAACTGTGCAAAGACGGTCTACACAATCTTTACCAAAAGCCATCAAGTAGCAAGAAAGAATATTAACCTGAGGATAGGCAAACACCAAGTGATGAAAGAAGAGCATCCCACATACCTTGGAGTCACACTTGACCGGCAGCTCAGCCTTAAGAACCATATTGAAAACGTCAGGAATAAAGCATTGAGGCGGTTACAGTTATTAAAGAGACTTGCAGGTACATCATGGGGATCAGACAAGGAAACTCTGAGGGGCTTATATCTAGGATATGTTCGCTCTGTGATGGAGTACAACAACTCACTGCTTACAACTTGTTCCAAAACTAACCTAGAGACTCTTGACAGAGTACAAAATAATGCCCTCCGATTAATCAGCGGAGCTATGCGGTCTACTCCAACTGCTGCATGTGAAATCCATACAAATGTGGAACCCCTCGGGTTGCGGAGAGAAAAAGCCACTTTAGAAATTTATGAAAGATGTATTAGAAAGAATCGTAACCATCCTAATAGACGCCTTATAGAAAGTTGGGAATACAAACAAAGAATAAAGCACAAATCGGTTTTGCACTGTGTACATGAGGTACAGGACAGATACCACCTCCCAGAAAGACGTCAGGGCATTCAGAATGTTGCAAGAAACTTACCACCACATGCTCGCTTTAAAACTCCAGAAGTCAGGTTGAAATTGGTAGACGAAGAAACTAAACAGTCCGATCCAATCACCCTTATGAACTCATCACTAAAGACCATTGATTCTTACCCTGAAGAATGGATACATGTTTATACTGATGGATCTGCATTCAAAGCTACCATTAAAGCAGGTTATGGAATCTACATAGGTTATCCCGATGGATCTGTTGAAGAGATTTTTGATGCATGCGGGGAATTCTGCTCAAATTATGAAGCTGAAATAATCGCACTGGAAACAGCAGTATACCACCTAAAGACTGTAATGGATGTATATCCTTCAAAGGCCCAAAATATTGTCATCTTCACAGATTCAATGTCTGCCCTCCAAGCTCTGGAGGGCAGTGAACGCTGCAGAACTGACACAGCTAAGATAATTCTAGATGCTGATCAGCTCATTACCTCATACAACATCAGAATAGTGATGCAGTGGATTCCAGGCCACTCCGGCACACCAGGTAATGACAGAGCTGACAGACTGGCAAAGAAAGGAGCAACACAAGAACAACCACATACAGCGACAACCCTGCAGACAGCAAAAACACTTATAAAAGCTATAAACAAAGAGACTTGGCTGAACAGATGGGCCATGGGAGATACTGGAAGAGAGGTGTATAGACACATGGCTAGCCCTGATCCTAATGACAACATTAACCATTTAACAAGAAGGGACCAGGCCACCATCTTCAGACTCAGAACACAACATGCTCCACTCAATGGACACCTAAACAGAATACAGCCACAACACTCCCCAGAGTGCCAGCTATGTGACTACCCCTACGAAACTGTTGACCATCATCTCTTTGAGTGCCCAAAACTCAGCGAGACTAGAAGGATGCTACTCCCTCCGAGACCAGACAGGTGGAACACCTTGTACGGAGGAAAAGAACAGCTTGTGAAAACATGTAAATTCCACTACATGGCATTGGGCCAGAGGGCGAAAGCTCATGCGCCGCTGGATCAATAACAACAACAACAACAACAACAACAACCTTCGCTGAATTCGACAATGTGAAAACTGAGTTTTATAATGTGTAATTAACAGTATTGGTGTCCTGTGTGTTTTTTTAACACTGCAGTTGTAAAGTAGCAGTTTTGTTGTTACAACTAACAGCATTTCATTAATAACAACTTGATGAATGTATAAACTTTTTAACAGTGTATAAGAAACTACAGTAAAACCTTGTTAACACAAATTCATGCTAACTGAGAACTCAGATTATTACATCTTTGCAGGGACCAACATTTTCTTCATGTTAACCCATTATTCTTCTTAAGCAAGTTCATGTTAACAAGGTTTTATTGTTTCATCTGTGTATTATGAAACATACTGGCTATTATCTTTCAAACACAAAACTTGAAAAAAAGAATTGTCTTGTTTTGACATTGTTTACATCTGGATCACATTCAAAGAGGCTTATTTTGAATATGCATTAGCTATAGGGTGAGTGGGGAGAGAGATCAGGATGGTGTGCAAAGTAGTTTACCTTGAAACATTGCTTATACTGTGTTTCAATGATGACCAAATGATCAGACTTCTCCTATGCCTATAACAGAACAGTCTATAAGCTTTCACTCTGGACCATTATTTATCTGCAGATAAATGTTCTAGTATTTTGTATACAGTATGTTTAAAACAAGGTGTTCAAATATGTTAGAGTAATCTGAACTTAGGGGCATGATAGCTGAAGTGCTGATATGTATACATTGCAGTGATAAAGTTTCTTATCCTAATAACCTAATTGTTGAACAGGGTTTCTGGGACTTGTGCCTTGGGGATTCACATCTGAATGGTGGCATTTTGTGTCAACGGGCATTTATCGCTGATTGTGCAGTCCTGGTGGGGTTAAACATCACTCATCCCTTTTCCTTTCTGATAGGGAGTCTGATACCCAGAAATTGACAGAAATGTTATCAATTTAGTGGAGAAAATTAACCGAGATTTTACCAAGCTGGTGACAATCACTCACAATTTCTACATTGTGAATAATATTTGTAATGATAACTGTATAAATGCTATACCGTGTTTCCCCCCCCCCCCCCCCTGTGGGTTCCGGGGCCCCAATTTTGGTTGGAAACAAGAATATTTCCACTGCCTCCCTGATAAGCATGTCATAAAATTTGACTTATTAGGGTTTTTCTTTGAAGTTGGAGTGCATCTGTGTTAGAGGCAAGGAATCAAAGTTTGTATGCAAGAAAGCCAGATCTGTAAAATTGATATGCACGCAAAACTCAATACTGGAACAAGACTAAACTCCAGAGGAGGATAAACAGCCAGAACTTTGTGCCAGAGTTTACAGTTGTTGTACATGAAGAAGAATACCATGCTTTTACCATTGTTTGAATCTAAAGTAAATGAGGTAGCCCTAGCCTATAGATTGGAACAGAAAATGTTGTTTGAATGAAATGCTGCTGACATGGTATTGCCATCATCCATCACCTGCCAGTTTGCCCATTAAAAACAATTTGGCTAGGAACATATATTTAGGGCATCATGAGATATAGAAACTAGTCATTCAAATTTGATTTTATATACATATAGTCAGAGGCTTTTGTTTTCTAGAAAAAGTACCAATACTCACCAAAAAGTGTCTCAAAAAGTGCTGGTAATCACACAAAAATGTCTTTAAAAGGGCTGGTATTCACCACACAGTGTTTTACAAGTACTGGTATTCAGCAGAGTGTTTTAAAAGTGCTGGTAATCACCACTAGGTATTTTTTTAAAGTGCTGATACTCACCACAAATTGTCTTTAAAAAAATGCCAGTATTGCTACAAAGTTCTTTAAAAGTACTAGTACTCTCCAGAGAATGTCTTTAAAAAGTGCTGGTGCTCACCACAAATTGTTTTTAAAGGGGCTGGTAATCACCAGAAAGTTCTTCAAAAGTCTGGTGGTCACCACATAGCGTCTATTACAGTAGCCTAAAAAAAAAACTGCATATAGTTGCATTTACTAATATACTTTGATGCTGCATTAACATATTGTGATAAAGAGCTATTTTTTTTTCTGTAATTAATTATTAACTATATAAATTTGTTTCTGTTTCAGTTCCTACTTCAGATGAAATAAATATGACACCAGAGTCATCTCCCGAGTAAGGATTAATTTTTATTGCGTTTCTGTTCCAGTGTCATTTAACGAAACAAAACATTTAGTTGTAGAAGCTGCTGTATAATTCATTATAATGTGGTGTTTCTGTTATAGTATATTTGTAACAAACCACTGTGTTTTATTGTTGGAGAGCCAGTTGTGTTGTCTGCTATAGTGTAAATATGGTGTTTAATAGTTAGAGAGAGGCAGTTGTCTAGTCTGTCGCCACAACAAGGACAAAAATTATTCCAGTGAATTTAAGCAAGATCTCACTAAATGTTACATGCAAATTAATTTCAGATTGGCCAAGAGGTCATGGTTTGGTGGTCTTATGGGAATGGAGCAAGAACATCACTTTGTCATGGTCAGAGAAAAGAGTTTCTCTCAAGTCAAAGCTGACCTTGTCCATGCATTCCTCTCAGTAAGTTTCTCCACCCATTATAAACATTACAAAATAATATAACAAGATAAGAAGAGTAATATAACAAGATGCATACACATGTCGTAATTGTAACAGACTCGGAAAGCATGCTGAGAAAGGTGAAGACAGGGATGCTACGAGCAGAGTGGCAAGCTTCACTGGGAAGGTCACGGGTAGTGAGCGTACATAAAATCTTTTCTACAGGCTATGCCGGTGTAGTGGCTAATGAACAGGCAGACAGATTAGCTGGATCTGCACCATTAGGTGGTGAACTGATACATGACAAGGCAGATGTGGTCAAGACCCTTTTGAAACAAGCAACAAAATCAGTAGAGAAACAAGATTATTATGGCCTGGAGAGAATGAGGCACCTGGGTGTAACCAGAGGGACTGGCTGGCTCACTACACTCAGAGGAAAGGTAAGACGGACATATAACCAGATTGTGACTGGTACCATCAGTATTGGAACTCAGCCTTGGCTGCTGAAGGTGAGGACAGAGCATGCATGGTAATGCCCCAAGTGCTGTTATGTCAATTCTTGACTCAACTCAACTACAAAATAATTACTTACATGTAAGTGCCAGTTGACTTACATCAGTCAAACGTTGAGACAGCTTGGAAACAGAGTGGCAGAGCACATACCCAAATGGCTACATACACAGCTCAGTGATCCTTCTAGGGTGTCGAGACCAGTCAAGAGGAAAGAACCCGCCTCTTTCCATAGGACGTCATCTACTTAATTCCGGACACATAATTGACACAGACAGTGCTTTCCGTGTTGTTTACCACACTAAAAACAGGAGACTTTTGAGAATCACCAAAGCTTTAACAATAAAAATCAGCAACCCCCTCCTTTGTAAGCAGACAGAATTTATCGTAAATTTGAAGTTACCCTGGTAAGTCATGTGACTGCGGTGAGCTTCGGACAGCTATGAAACAGACACTATGTATCGGAAGAAACTATTCGCATTTCAGTTGAATTTATTCAGTTTTGTGCTTTATTTTATGTTGATGTAACTCTGTAGTAACACAGATACAGCGAAATATGCCTGGCAGTAAATTGTGTAATGTATTTTTTGTATCCGCATTATTTAAATTCATTATGGGAAAACATTGTTTTAAAATAATTACTGTTTTATATGAATTGACATTTATGTGGTGAATTCTAGCCTCATGACAGTTGCCTAAGCTACACATGAAGACAAATGTCTCTGAATTGAGAGGAGAATACAGACGTGGTGGTGGCTCATCTATGTTTTCTAGAAATGTCCGATTTCAAGTAGATATAAGTCCAGCTCCAGGGGAACGAGACACATCGTCTGCTTCAACATTCTGTTTAACTTTCACTTTAGTTTCAGGTATAGATTTTTTTAAAAATGTTTTAATGGAAGTTAATACTGCTTATATCATCCTCCCCATCATCAATGTTTGCCCTTAAATAGGTGGTTGATACTTTGTGTTTTCATTTTACAGCTAGGTCATGATATCTGCACCTTTTAGCAGGACATATCCAATTTCAGCTAACTTTTTAGGACATGCTTGTTAGGAGCAGTAGGTTACCCCCTCCCCTCACCCCAACCCTCATCCCACCCCCACCACACTCCCCACCACCCCCCCCCCCCAATTGTGAACTGAAACCCACATGCGGATGCTCCTTAGATCAGAAATTAAAATGACTTTATACTTATGTACAGAAAAATTATTTATTTTTTCACCCTTCTTGAATTCATCCCATTTAATCTTATCTTTTTCCTCAGGCATTTGTTTTCGAATACATTCAACTTATGCTCAGTGTTTTGAGTAGTTCTCCAACTTTCACTAGAAAATGTTAAAAATGAAAAAACACTGGAAATGAAAATGCAGGGAAATAATTTTGGCAATAAAATGTATCGCAAATTGTTTTTTTTTTTTTTTTTTTCATTAGTTCAAACTGAGCTAGCTAGAAAAGAAAAGGAAAAGCAAGGAGGAAGACGATTAAAAGAAATGTGGTTAAGACAATAAGTAGTTCCCCAAGGAGCTGCAAAAAAACAGATTAGGTAAAGGGAAGACAAGGGTTCTTCTCATGCAGGGGCCATGACATATGACTTGTGACAAGATGATGGATACATATATCATCTTCTTTTTCCTAGGTATATCATCTTCTTTTTCACACTCATGAGCTGTAAACTCAGGCGGACAGTTCTGGTTGTTCGTCCACTTCTGGACTGTAGTCCCATTCCAGAATCTGAGTGTTGTGTGTGCATCCATCTTTAAGATCTGACTCATTTGTATACAGATTGTTGGTTCTCTGCAGATCTCTGACCTCAAAGAAAGCTCCCAGTGAGTTGACTCTTATGACATTCTTTTTTGGTAGGCTGTTGATCTATTCTTGTTTACCCTACAATACAGCCCCAGAACCGGCATAGGGAGATATGTATATAATAAGTTAGGCAATAGCAGTGACAACATATGAAGGTGTAGACAATGCCTAATTGAAACACTGTTCAAATAATCATTAATTTAAGTTTGTATTATTCTTATTCTAATTCTCTTTTTTTTTTTTATCTGGCTATTATTCTAAATTTTGTCTGTTATCTGTAGGTCCATCACGACGATTCAGGCGAGTTTGTGAACATCTTCAGGCCCTGATGTCATCACCAAGGGGAGAAAATCACAGAAAGATCAGTACTGATAGCACTGTTTCATATTGCTCTGAACTGGTTCCTGCGTCGTACGGCTCAGCAGCAAAAGAAAATGGAGATGCAGATGTAAGTTACCTATAAGATTCTATTGATTTCAAAATATTTCCAGTCTTTCATTATTTATAATTCATAAATATATTACATTACTTTAATAATTTACTTTAGGGAACTATGAGGTCTCGAGGCAATGGTGTCCACCTTAAGTGCTAGAGGTTCCGGGTTAATCAGGGCTGGGATTTTTTCATGTGGACATGGACTTCTAGTAATTCCCCCAGGTCTCTGGGTAGTCAGATCAGATGCCCGTGTGCACGTAAAAAAATCCCTTGGCAGTTAGAAATCGAAAGAGTAGCCTAACGGCGCTGCCCGGGCAAAATTTGGAGTTTAAAATCTACTTAAAGTATTTCAGGATTCTCGCCAGTGCTACAGAGCCTGTGCACTGTGTTCAACTTCTTTAGATTCAGATTTGAGTAAGAAGACGAACGGAGCACGTAGGGGATACTACCCATGTGCCATGATGATGATCTGAAAGTTCTGGTTCTTCTTGTTTATGTTCACCAACTGTAAACTCTGGTGGAGATTTCTGGTTGATCGTTAACTTCTGGAGATCAGTTTAGTTCCAGGACTTGAATTTTGAGTGCACATTCATTTTACAGATCTGGTTTACTTGTAGGTAGACTGCCGGTTCCTCGCCACTTGGGCAGTTTGCTCTGACTCTGAAAAGTCACTTGTTAGGGAGGCAGTTAGTCTATTCCCCTACACTCCCCCCTTCCCCCCCCCCCAACTTGGGGTCCCGAAACCCACACAAAGATACTGTTAAAATGAAAGCCAGAGTAATATTAATTACATAGTATGCGTATAATTATATATTCATCTCACTGCAAAATAAAAATATGATTTAGCAAATACTGAAAAGACAGAATCATTATGGAAAGACAAATATGTTAAAGATAACAATAACAGTTCAAGGAGAACCCATGCAGGAGACCCAAAAAATAGAATTAAAGTACCAGAACAGTTTAACTTTTCAGGGAGTAATTTTAATTGTCAAAGATATACAAAGAAGTTATGAGGCTCCAGTTTTATTTTGGCTTGTTTATTACTTTTATTGTAAGTTTGCTTGAGAGTAAAGACTCACTTTTGTCTCATAATTTTCTCAGAACCATGATCGAGAAAGAAAGCCACCACTACCTCCAAGGAACAGGGACATGACCAAACCCACCAGCAGGAAAGCACTAGCAGAAAACTCCAATCGTGACAAAGTCTGATGTGTGCCATTGTAAAGAAATTATGGTGTCTGTGTGCTTTAACTAATAATTGTTGACACTGCAGGGCCAGTATCACACAATGTTGGAATGTGTTTTCAAAACAATAGCAAAACACAATGAAAACAGTGGTATGTTTGATAGAATTCAAAAGTGAGAAGAAAATGAAAATATATTTGCTTGTTTTAAAAATGACAGAACAGTTACCGAAGATATTTGAGACAACTTAAAGAAATAGCATTGAGTATATGAACATTTGTGGCTGCATTAAGAATGAGGTCAACAAATGTAAAGAAAACATTAATATATTTGAATACAAAGCATTTTGTAGATGCTGTCGTTTATAATCGACTGCACCTCATGATTTATATATAAAATTAAGTATGCTCATGTTGACAGTTTGATTTGATTTTATTATTCTTTTGTACTGAGAGTTTAGTATATTGTTCTGTTGCGTCCAGTACAGTAGACTTTGCAGCATTCACTTATTGCTACTCTGTGGCTTTTGATTAGATTTGTGCAGTTTTCACATGTAAACCAGGATAACTATGTACATCATTCCTTGTTGCAGACTTTGTATATTCTGCAAATTAATATCAGATGGCAATGTCCTAATGAAAAAAGTCTAATGATTCAATATATGATGTATCATATCATATCAAATGTTAGAATTAGTTTCTTTATTTCTTGTAATAACATTCACTAAGCTCTTTATTTACATTTTTTTTTAAATACATTTTAAAGATGCTTACAGTGTTGTTTATGGTAGTGAGACTTAATATCAGTTGCTGTATGGAATGTTTATTTGCATCATGTTTTTTTCAAAAGACCATGGCAGAATTATGTATGTAAGATCCTGGTTATAAGTTCTTCTTCTTCTTCTTCATTTTATTTTTCTTCTTTTTCTTCTTCTTCTTCATCTTCTTCTTCTTCTTCTCCTCCTTCTTCTTCTTCTTCATCTTCTTCTTCTTCTTCTCCTCCTTCTTCTTCTTCTTTGTCTTCTGCATTAATTCTTAAAGGGTGTATGGTAGTTACAGGCAAACAGCAATATCTGCACCTTTCAATCAAAACATCCAATTTAAGAATTTAAGATAAACCCCTAATCAGTCACTTTTTACCACATGCTTGTTGCAGGCCAGTGATTTTTATCCCCCCCCCCCCCCCCCAAACCATCAATTACCCCCCCCCCCCCCCCCCCCCCCCCCCAATGTTCTGGAATCCACAAATGGAAATTATCCGAGGTAACTGGGTATTTTTTTTTAAGTAATGGATAGTGAATTAGTGAGCCAAAGAAGTTCAGATGTTATGTATATTGGTCAGAAATGATTAATTTAGTGATTGGGATAAGCTTAGTTAAATGTAATCACACACAGGAAAGTTGGAATCTCCTTTTATGGAGTTAGTTATCAGTACTTGCAGGGGCTGGCTTTGTGGATGCACAAGATGTTTCATTAATCAACACAAAACAGGCAACATCGGTTGTTTTATGCTAGGGGAGCTATTGATGAGATTGCAGCCTCTGTGGATCTGTCTGGTGTGCCGTGATAATGTAGTTTTCCTATTTAATCACATGCATAGTGAGTTACTTGGTACCATTTAAATTTTCAGTTAATGGGACCTAACTGAAACCATTGAAGTTTATAATGCCGTCCAAGTATGGAACAAATTCTTTTTATTATTTTAAATCCCTATCCTGGCTGTTGTCAGGGGCCCTAATATAGCCTCACGGTTTGAATGGATCTTCTGGGACTTGTGCCCAGGAATATTCTCATCCAAATGGTGGCACTTTGAGTCACTAGGTGTTTATCCCTCTTCGTGTTGTCATGGTGGGGTTGAACATCACTCATGGTGTTGTCATGGTGGGGTTGAACATCACTCATCCATTGACACCAAGGAAATCAATCACTTATATCAGCAGCAGGCTGTTTGAGTAAGGTGGATGCCCGGCTCTCTAGCATAGTTGGCTAAACCGGATTGCACGGTGACCGGGTGACAAACTCCTTGTGGTCCAGGTTCAATCCCGGGGGTAGGCAGAAAAACCACATTTCTCCCAGATTTACGGTATTTACAATGGAATCAAGGCCAAAAAGTTGCGATATCCATAATACCGAGCCTAAGGGTTAACAACTCATGGCTTCTGGATACTAAAACAAACATTAAGGTGGATAATTACATGTGGCCCCATGTATACACAAAGAACAGCAAATCACACAAAATATGATTGCATGGGCAGAAAACTGGTGAATGATCAGGAGTCGTGATGAGGGAGAATTTATGTGAAGGATCTGCTACATGATGATGATGATGATGACATGGTACTTTTTTTTTTTTTTTGCTTAGAAGAGGTAAACAATTTCTCTGTTATATTGAAGTATTTTTTTTCCTATTTTTAGATGAATAATTAGTTTATAAGTGTAACCATTGTCTCACAAAATGATACCTCATGAGTAAACCTTTTTAATGAAACAAATAAACCATTTTTGGATGTTTTGTATACAGATTTGATAAACATCTATTTTGCTTTTCAAACAAGGGACTTTCTAGATTCCCCACCCCCAGATTCTGATTATCATACAAAGAGTACATACATTGTGTTTATTAATATTGATATAAAATATTTTGGGGTATGTGCAATAGTTGTAGAACAAAATGTATTTATAAATCTGCATATTTTCCTTCTAGTCACACTGATGTTATTTGTTTTATAAAGTTTACTTAAATCTTTCATATCACTTAGAATGTAACAATTTTATTTTATTTGCATGAAATTTATCATTACATTTCCTTATTATTACAGGCTATTTTCATTCTAGGTGGCCACAGTACTTATGCAAATTTCACTTGTTAAATTCATTCTGTGGTATAATTTGTTTTGGAACATCTCATTTTATGTAAGTTACCATGTGTTTTCATAAGTATTTTTTAATGTGTGGTATCATGTTCAGTATTATATTATATTTCCTAAAAATATTTTCTTCAAGTACTGCAGAAGTAGTGATGCTTCTATTATAACACTTGAAACTGTAGACCAGAGCTTTCCTAACTTGTCATGTTGGTAACTAAGTATTTAAACCAGTGGTCTCCAACTTTTTCCTAGTGGCACCCCCTTGAGTTCATGGTAAGACTTCCACCCCTCCCCCCCTCCCCCCTCTCCCCCTGGTTGGAGACAACTGGTTTAGACAAACATAATTCTGTGACAGGTCATTCACTCTACTAGCAAACCAAAGGTTAAATTGACCTCTTATAAAGATATGGACACTTACATAAATTATCTTCATTTGACGCACTTTTGCACAGCAACCAACACACTAAAGTGTCATGACACACAGTTTAGAAAGCTCTGCTGTAGACTATCAATTGTAATTTAACATGTTAAATTAACTCACAATTTTTACTTTTTTTTCCGAACATTCTAATGAATCATTCAGTTTACAACAAATGTATGTTTTTATCACCATTCCTTCATTTGTTTAGCCTTCTTTGGTCTTTAGAAACCCATTTCACTTGATATAGCAGCAGAATACTGAGAATCTGTTGTAAATACATACTCTGTACCATATCACCTCTGCTTATTTTCAGATTGTCTTGGTTTTAATTAAAATATTTATTTTGTTTTAAATGTGACCAGAACAACAAAAACATTGAAATGTATTGTTACAGGTACAATCACTGTGTAATAAAATGAGAAAATTTAAAATGTATGCTAGTAACAAATAATATTCATTGTTCAAGTTTTCAGAATAAGTTTCTATCATGAGACAAGATGAAACCATATTTGTTTCAGATTTACAAGAAAGTATCCAGTAAAATAAAAATAGCAGAACAGTTAAGAATAAATGATAATTGGTTGGGATGACTGAGAATAGAAGTTTAATACAAAAAGCTGCTGAAAGCAGTTATTTTAAACTAGAAACAACCATATAAGTATGAGAATAGAGGTTGAGGCTGTAACTGCCACACTCTGATGAGTGGAGAAAACTCACAGCCACACATATTGTCCTAGTATCAGGCTTTGCTGGGCACAGGATATAAGTGACTCCTTGAGTATGAAAGTGCATGAGGTGGGAGAGAGCTGGCGAGAGACCAAGTTTCTTTCAGGCAGATTGTGATGAGAGCGACGTTCTGCAAAGGATCTGATACATGATGATGATGATATATGACATAAAGCAGTTGGCAGACGCAATAGTCCAGGCCATGTAGCATGGAAAATAAGAACTTCTTTTTCTTCTTCTTCTTGTTCACCAGCTGTAAACTCCAGTGGAAAGGTCTGGTTGTTTAAGGCAGAGTTGTTGCAGCTTGTAAGGAAAACAGATAAGACAAAGGTGTATCACACTGACAAAATCATCTTTGCGACTCCTTGCGTATCTTTCACACCTCAGCCCGATGGAGAGGTAATATCCAGACAGACCTGCAGTCACTATCTGGAAAGAGGGCCAACAAGAGAGATGAATGAAGGTGGGTGATATCTGCAGCAATAAACCTCAAGGTTTGCGGAATGCTGAAGAAGAAGAAGAAGTGAAATAAATTGACACAGACTGCACTTAAAGGGCCTGGCTGGCACACTATACTCAGAGGAAAGGCAATATGGACTTATAATCAGACTGCGTCTGGTACCATTAGTATTGGAACTCTGTGCTGGCTGCTGAAGATGGTGACGGAGAGCATATGGGAATGTCCTGAGTGTCACGATGTCTTTCTGGACTCAGCTCAAATTAGCTCATTTGGACATAAATGACAACAAATGAATTTACTTCAAGTATCAATGTATTATGAAGACACCCCTCTGAACAAAAAAATAGAACTATAAATTCAAAAGTTTACTGTAAAATCTAAAAGTGTACTCTACTTATTTACAGTGGTTTGAAAAGATTAAAGGAATTAGCTGATATTCAGCATCCTGATCTATGGACAAAAGAATACCATTATTTTTTTGTCATGAATATTCTAAGGCTGCATACAAAAAATCATTGTGATCAAACAGGCAGTTTTCGAGAAAATGGATTGCAAGTGTGTTTTCAATTGATAAAGGACTATAGAGGGAAATCAAAGGGAAATAAACAAAGGCAGCAAGCAAAGATTTCTAACAATTTGCTTGTTCATATGTGTAGTATTTTTTTCAAGATTCTAGTTATCTTCTAATTTACTCTGCTGAAGTGACAGGCGTATGTGTTATGTGTCCTGTTGACACTCACTTCCTACATAGGACTGTAGGTTACACTGGGCTGGTTGGTTGTAACGAGTGTGTCAGTTCCAACTTTTTTTTTAGAGGTTTAATGGGGTTTCTGATATTTGCGGTTATTTGGATTGCCATCAAGATTTGGATTTTGCAGTCTCAAGGTGGTTGAAACCATTGGATGGTGCCTGGAGTGGAAAACATAAGGAAGCTGAGTTTTTTTTTTTCTGCATGTAATGCCATCAGACTGTGATGTGTCCTTTTTTTTTTTTTTGCCTTGAAAAATAAGGACAATTATTAGACAAGGCTAAAAATGTTAGTAAAGATTTGGTTTTAAAACATTATTTTTTTTAAATGTGGTTGAAAGAAACACCGCAAAAATTTGATTTCTAAGAATACGTGAAGAATACGATGGATTGAGAGAAAGTGGAAAGTACTGGTTGTTTGTCCAATATTGGCAGGGCCTGAGCATTGCATGTACATCTGTTTTATTGGCTTACTTGTGTGCACTGGGTTGTTGCTTGCCACTCGGTAGCCGCACGCCAACGTCACAGGAAGCCTCCAATTGGTGGACTCCTACAACATGATTGTTGGGATGGAAGTGGGTCTATTTTTGTGTTGGAAAAAGGTAACGATAATCACAATGTACATAAACAAAGTGTGAAAGCGTAACTGTCACCGATACAGCAAGTTCTATACCAAGTTGGGTATTACAATAACTAACTAGGTTTCTATAGCATGATTAGGCTAAAAACCAGTTATATTGTTCGTTGTTCAGTACACATGGAAAATACCTAATCCTATATGGCGCGTTGGCTGGGACTACATGAGTTGTAGTAGAACAACTGTCTGTGATAGGAGACAATAAGAACTTTGTATTATCCTCATAAACACCAAGATATGTATGGTTTGTTTTTTGACACTGAAAAGGTTAGAAACATGTTGACATATAAAATAAGACAGTATAGAATATGCAGCTAACATAATAGTAGGAACATTATAGAGATCAGTAAAACGTATATCCAGATGAACTGCTACATGTTAATCCTTGCACACACAAAAGTAAAGTAAAGAAATTATACAATCTAGCCAAGGTCTATTTTGAAAAACATCTGTCATGGTACAGGTTTGAATCACAAGACATTCTGGCTGACAAGGGAGCATCTGACCGGTATGTTACCATGGTTTATAACCAAGAAATACCATTGGCACAAACAAGGCACGAGGCCCATATTTGTAATAACCAAATAACACCCAGCAGGTGATGTGCTTAATATCGTACTTGCAGCCTTGAATTCCCATAAACTACTTGATAACCATTTAAGGCTGTAATCTGAAGGTCGTGGGTTCAGGTTCTAATAGCCGAGTTTTTTTTTTTTTAATGACCTTAGCTTCCAGGTCAACCCATCCCTAAATAGGTACCATTTAAAGTCCAGGAAAGTAAAGGTGGCCGGCATGATTTTGACCACATCCCCCCCCCCACCCCAAGTGTCGATTGGTCTATAAAATATAAGTCAGGAACTATATGCCCAGACTTGCCTGCGAATCAGAAGGTCGTGGATTCAGGTCCTAACGGAGCCAGATTTTTTTTAAATATGACCTTGGCTTCAAGATTGACTCAGCCCTAAATGGGTCCAAGGTAATTTCCTGGCAGGTAAAGGCAGCCAGTGTGATGTTGACCACATAACCCACCAAGTGCCAATTGATCTAAAAAGAATATGTCTAGCCCTATATGATAAATACACATGAAGACGTGGAAAAGGGTACTCTTACTTACTATATGCCCAATCGCCTAAAGGCTTGGAAAAGGGTCCTTTACTTTACTTGTAACCTAGCAGCCAAGCTCAATTTTGAAAAATGTCTGTTATAGTGTGGATTTGAATCCAAGACCTTGAGTTGGCAGGTGAGTATCTAGCCACATTGCTACCATTGTTCATAATTTTTTTTTTAACGCAACTATGAAAAAAAAGTTCTTACAGTATGTTGATACCATGCTCACCATGTCATGTAAATGTGTGTTGTTTTTCCTCCCATAATTACCATACATTCATACCTCTAACTTAGTTGAGGGACCATGCTGCATTCAGTATATTCATGTTTTGTTTTTTAGTATTGAACTGTAGTTTGTACATTTATTTTACCATTATACCAATGTGTTTATGTAGCATGAAATTTTACAGCCATATTTTTCTGTTTTATTTATTTTTGATTCAAAGTTGACTTTGTTTTATATTCATGAAATAATATGTATGTTATAATTTTGACTGTTAGTCTGTAGATGTTGACTGTATAATTCTCAACGACTGCATCATGCATAGGGACATAACTGCCATTTAACTGGCTGCTTGTACGTCTTTTTCTGTGCAGGCAGATGTCTTTTAAGGCTGGGAATTTAGAGCCACTTGGTCAATTAATCTCCATCATCCCCTTGTGGGATGCAATTTTTCATTGTTTTGAAGCCCCTTCCTGGCTTTTGCCAGGGGCTGCAATATAACCTAAAGGTTGAACATGGTTTCCGGGACCTCTTCACAGGTGATCCTCATCCGCATGGTGGCACTTTTGTGTCACCGGGTTTTTATCACTCAGTGTGATATCCTGGTGGGGTAAAATTTACTTAGTTACTTAGCCACTTGGTCAGTGCAGTAGCTACAGATTATACAGGTGAGGCTTTTTTTGTTGTTGTTGCCCCCAACAGAAAAAACACCCACAACCTCAACAAGGATTCAAACCTGGATCTCCCATATTTGGCCAGCCACTCCTCCTCCTACTTACAGAGTGAAACCTTATGTGACACCAAATGTTTTAACATAATAATTTAGGAAATAAGTTTATGATTGAATGTTATTCTACTTGTTTACATTGTGTGTTTAAGATGACTTGTGCTTGTTTTTTTTGTTTTTTTCAAAGAATCAGTCAGCAAATTCTCAAAGCATGAAATGTTTTAAGGTGGCTATAATCAGGTAGAGCTCAAGTTAAATGACTGTCATTTTCTTCTTTCAATGTGCAGTAGAGCAGTAGAAATCTGCAGTTTATAAAACGACTAACTTCTGCAATATTGTTTTTGGTGATAAAGAGACAGAAAGTGTGCGAGCGAGCACTGATATACCATATGAGTTTAAGAAAACGAAATGAATGCCTACACTGGGTGTGTAGTTACATTCTTTGAGCATTTCTTGATAGTAGGGGAAAATTGAAGGGAAGAGATGCAGAGGGAGACCAAATGAGAAGATGTTGAACAGTTTGTCATTATGGTATGAAAGAATATTTGCATCAAAAATGATTGACAGAAGGCTGTTGACCTATACCAATTGATATGCGTGTGTGTGTGTGTGTGTTTTTTTTTTGTTTGTTTATGTGTGTGTGTGTGTGGTGTGTGGGTGTGCATATATGTGTTTGTTTATGTGTGTGTGTGTGTGGTGTGTGGGTGTGCATATATGTGTTTGTTTATGTGTGTGTGTGTGTGTGGTGTGTGGGTGTGCATATATGTGTTTGTGTGTGTGTGGTGTGTGGGTGTGCATATATGTGTTTGTTTATGTGTGTGTGTGTGTGGTGTGTGGGTGTGCATATACATATATGTGTATGGGGGAGTTGGGTGAACATCTCTGCTTTACCACTGTTAGGGTGTATAATTTTAATTTGAAAGGTTAGGGCGTCTCGGTGGTGACTGAGTGGTCAAGCTGTTTGCTTCGCACTCTAAAGTTCGTGGGTTCACTTCACGGCAGCCTTATTCAGTTTATGCGTGCCATTATTATGGAGACCCCAGTTGATGGTCACTGGAGCTTTGGCACTTGTGCTTTGTGCGATGCCCTCAGGCGAATAGCCGTTTTGTGGATAGAGACCAAGCCATATGGGATAAAAACCTGGTGCAATGAAGAGATTCTCTCGACTCTAACCCTTAACCTTATAGTTAGAGAGTAGTGACCAAGGATCTGATGCCACTCCATCAGTCTTACTGTTCAAGTGCTATTAAGCCATACATTTATGTTATATTCCCACTTTAATCATCATCTAATTTTTGCTCGCTTGCCTTCTGCCTTATTTCTGATTCAGTATTCTTGGTTCAAACTCAGTTGTTTTATGTAAATTCTTATTCCGCATTTGCTCTTAATAAAGGCAGGTAGCACACTATTTTGTGGTTTACAGATGGGCTACGATATCCATGCCTTTTAGCCCTATACATCTGATTTCAGCGAACCCAGTCCAATTTTATTTGTTAAGTGGCAGTGGGTTTTTTTTCTCTCAGAATAGAGCCCGGAACCAAA
The DNA here is from genome assembly GCA_905116865.2 of Candidula unifasciata. Lineage (NCBI taxonomy): Eukaryota > Metazoa > Mollusca > Gastropoda > Stylommatophora > Geomitridae > Candidula > Candidula unifasciata. The sequence continues at coordinate 210,466 of CAJHNH020006046.1, forward strand.
ATAGAGATTAAATTAGATTGTGATTTTTCTTTCTGTTAGAGATAAAATAATGAGGGGAGGGGATGGCTAAAGTATTAATTCCATCTCAAGATTAGTTTTGGGTCATTTAGTTTTCTTCAGCTTTATTTTTTTTTTATTTTTTTAGTTGGGTAATCTTTTTCTCCTTCTTTACGTTCACTGGCAAAAGTTCTGGATTTTCCTCCACCTCCGGACTTTAGTCTTGCACCAGAACCTGAGTGTGGCGTGCACATCTGTTTCACAGAGTTGGTTTGTTTGTAGGCAGACTTATGTTTCCTTGCCTCTCAGGATGTCCCTAATTAGTCGACTCCTAGGACATGCTTGTTGGGGTGGCAGTGGGTCTATTTTAGTTTTCCCCACAATGAGGCCCTGGAACCCAAAAGGGAACAGGTGGGTAATAACTCCCTTTTCTTTATCTAGTGGCTTTTATTTTTTCACTGAACCTGTATACTCTGCATTTAGATTTTCTCTGTATTCTTTCCATAAAGTGGTTTAGGCATTTTGAATAATTTTCTCTCTTTGTTTTCTCTCTAGTTTATATTCTGTGTAATCTTGTTCCTTTCTGCTCTTGGTTCATAATTTTATATTTTGTGTAATCTTGTTCTTTTTTGCTCATGGTCCATAATTCATATTTTGCTTCTTTTCTTTGACGGTTGTGTGTTTTCCACTTCTTCATTGTTTTCTTTTTTGAGAGGCTTTGTTTCTTCATGCAGTTTTTAGTTATTTTTGCTGCATAGGCTTTTTTTTTTTTTTAGCCTTTTTGAGTTTGCAGATTTTGATTATCTCTCCAATTGTCCAATTTTCTGTGTATTGGAGAAACCTTTGGGCATAAAAATACATTAGGTGGTGACCAAGAGGTTTTCAAATGTACTATAAAGGCATGTATGAACTATTTGGGAGTGATACTCTGCAAACAAGCTGCTATCCCCATATGGGTATTGAGGCCTCATTATTTTTTTTTTTTTTGGTGGTTGGGCGAGGAGAGACAGAGACCCACTGTCCCCTTGAACACATGTCGTACAAGACATCTAATTAGTTTCCATTAGAGTTGGAGTGCATCTGCCTGAGAGGAAAAAAACAAACAGTCTGCATACAAATAAGCCAGATTTGTTAAACGAATGTGCATGCAAAGCTTAACTCTTTGAGTCCCAAGGAATACATCATACGTTCATAGGTTCCTACCTAGAAGCCCAATGAACGTATGATGCGCCATTTTTTGGTTTCTCTTCACTATCCCTTGGGCCTGTGATGCTAAACGCCCTGTGACTCAAAGAGTTAAGTTTCTGGAACAAGACCAAAGTCCAGAAGTGGAAAAATAACCAGAACTTTTTGCCAGAATTTAGAGCCGGTGATCACTAAGAAGGAAAAGATTAAACAAGTTGCTACATAATGATGATGATAACCAAGATATGGCCCATGCTTTGAAGATTGCTATTACTAACACTCCACTTGTAAAATACATTCATTCTCTTTGAAAGACACTGCATACTGAATTAATTTAAATAAGTATTTTACATGTGTTTAACAGTATCTTCTGCAAGACATTTACTTCTAGTGCACGTTTTATAAAGACACCAAATTGTGTAAATGAGATAGAATGTGTTTTGATCTGTATGTATGCAAGGTCTATATTTGAAAGATAAGCTTTTTGTAACCAAGGAAGCTACTTCTATATTAGAATTAAATACCTTGAAAGTGTGAAAAAATCTACAGTAACCATGCTACTGAATTGTAACCTGTCAGTACCCTTGTTATTTCTTTTTCTTTTTCGCCTTCACCAGCTGTACTCTAGCAGAAAGGTCTGGCTGTTCACCCACTTCTGGACTGCAGTCCTGTTCCAGAATCTGAATGTTGCGTGTGCATTCGTCTAATAGATCTGACTCATTCGTATACAGATTGCTGGTTCCTTGCCGCTCAGGCAGATGCACTTCACTTTGATTGAAGCTCCAAATTAGTCAACTCTTATGCAGGCAGTGGGTTTATTCCTGTTTTCCCTATAATAGGACCCCGGAACCCACACGGGGAGTATTGTTGTAAAGAATGTTAAGAGTCTTAAGTATGTGACATCATGAAGCAAACAAAACGGTGATGTCATAATAGCATTTTGCAGATGGCTACCCCACTTTTGACATGCACCAAAGAAAAGCAGCATTATATGTCTGGGTTTTTTAATCAGCTATTAAAGGTCAGTATGGTGCCTGTTAGTTCAGCAAGTGTATGAGTGGAGCAGGAAGATTCAAAACGGCATAATTTCTATGATAGACTGTACTTGAGCCATTCATCTGCACCTTGATGTCACCTGCATAACACTGTTAATTCACCTGCATAACACTGTTAACTCACCTGCATAACACTGTTAACTCACCTGCATAACACTGTTAACTCACCTGCATAACACTGTTAACTCCCCTGCATAACACTGTTAACTCACCTGCATAACACTGTTAACTCACCTGCATAACACTGTTAACTCACCTGCATAACACTGTTAACTCACCTGCATAACACTGTTAACTCACCTGCATAACACTGTTAACATCCTTAAAAACAATATTGACAGGTTACCAGACAGTGGCACTGTTTTTGTTATTTCTATCACACTTTTCAGGTTTTAATTTAAGGATTCCTCGTACAATAATGGTAACCAGTAAAATATACTTGCTGTCATTAAATATTCCTCAACCAATAAATAGTTAGTTTTTTTTTTCAATTTCCGAAGTCAATTTCGTCCTCGCAATCACACTAATAAATGATAATTCATGTAGTAGTTGTTTTGATATAAATGTGTTCGAATGTGTTTGTGAGTGAGATCCATATCTACGAGGTCAGCTTTCTGCAACAACAGAAGCTATTTATATCTGTCTACAAAAATTGTGAACAGAGTAATTTCACAAGAAATATTAGTAAACACACAAATAATGTGCATTTCTGAGGTGCATTTTTCCCTCTATACCACAACAATCAGTTATTATATGTGTACTCGTTATTTTGCTATGTATGTATATATGTAAATAGACAACATATAAACAATTCCATTTCATACCTTAACGTATTAGCCAGTTCCTTATGACTGTGGTTCTGTATGTCATTTTATTTGCAAAACAACTGGCCAGTTTGCTACGTAGTTCGAGCACAACACAGTTGTCACATTTAGTGTTGAAAACATTTGCCCAGCAACAACGTTAAAAAAAAATGCTGTTGACCGAAGCTTCATTCATATCATGGTTTAAAACAGCTGTATCATTCTCACTGATTGTGACCACGCTTGATGAGTTTATATGCATTCAGTTGGTTATTTTATGTAGAGTTTATGATAAATCTAATAACGCAATATTAGAATCACATGTCCCTGTGTACCAGTCACCCCAGAACAGACAGTCCAAATATGGGAAACCCACCAGTTATCTTTGGATACTGATGGTTTGTCTGTTTTGTATTTTGCAAAGTTAACTCTTGTTTTGTTTAGGTGTTTCAGATTTCTGTAATATCTGTTTTAACAAATGAGAACAATAAAACAAATACACATTAAAATCCTAATGATGATGATGTCTTGGTTGTTTTGGCTACTTTTAGGCTATTTCTTATTTTTTAGTGGTCACTGGCATAAAATTCTGGTTGCTTGACCACTTCTGGACTTTAGTTTTGTTCCAGAACTTGGGGTTTTGCATGCACATCTATATAATACAGATCTGGCTTATTTGTAAGCAGACAGTTGGTTCTTTGCCTCTCAGGCAGATGCTTTCCGACTTTGAAGGATACATCCCTATTTCCAGTTGTGAACATTTTATTTTAAACATTTTAAGTCCTCCCTGTGAAAAGGGCTCAGTAGCTTTCATTTACAATGCCTATGTAGGATATTTGGCACTGGCTGGTCACAAACACTCAGGTACTGGAAACAAGTAGGGATTATATCGGTTTTCTCAATGCGCAGTCATCGAAGGCTAAGACCTACTCGTAGGATGGTAGAATTTCTAAGGACATCCTCCACAGTGAATCACAACTGGGTAGAAGATTTTGGGGTCGGCAAGACAAGAATGATATAGGTATTGAGATGAATTAATAGGAACATGTTGTCATGGATCGTGTTGCATGGATGGTTGGAAGTCAGGGTGGAAATAAGAGCAAAGCAGAAAATGATTGCAGAAAGCTTAAGAAGGGGGCGTCTGAAATGAAGAGAAGCACGTTAAATGTATGCAGTAGTAAAAGTGGTCCAAAAATCCTGCGCTATTTTGGTACAACTTTTTTTTTGTTGTTTTTTTAAACGTGAGTGGTTCTTGCTAGTCATGCTGGCTGTCATTCTTCTTCCTCTTCTTCTTTTCTCTACTCATGGAATGCCTCGCAGTCATGGCATAAAGAGATCTCTGGAAAGGGCCCTTCTGTTCGCTTTTTATAAAGTACTTTTTTCTTCTTCTTTTTCTTCATGTTCACCAGCTGTAAACTCTGGTGGAAAGTTTTGGTTGTTCATCCACTTTTAGACTGCAGTCCTGTTTCAGAACCTGAGTCTTACATGTGCATCCATTTTACAGATCTGACTCATTTGTATGCAGACTGCTGGTTCCTTGCCTTTCAGGCAGATGCACTCCGACTTCGAATGAAGCTCTCAATTATTCGACTCTTACAACATGCTTTTGGGAAGGCAGTGGGTCTATTCTTTTTTCCCCCATAATAGGGGCCCGGAACCCACATGGGGAATAAAGTACTTTTCAATATCTCAGATATTTATGAGTCCATATTCTGGGTGGTCTACCTCTGGTTCTGTTACCACTGTATCTGTATAACACAGCTCTCTGTGGTGCCCTATCTGATGACAATCTTGTTACATGGCCAAACAATTTGAATTGTTGTCTAACTATAAAGTTCCGTTTTGGTTCTGTGCCGACTTTGCTTCTGATATTATTGTTCGTAAGTCGATCATTCCTCATTACACCTAGCATATTATGTAAACTCTTTATTTCTGTTGTGACTATTTTCCTTTTGTCTTCTGAATAGTGTCCATTGTTGACATTAATAGCATAGTGTTGGTAAGAATGTTATGTTGAACAGTGTTCTTTTAGTGTTCACATGCAAATATTTGCAATTCAAAATTGGTGCCATTTGGCCTAAAACTTGATTTACTTTATTGCATCTTTGCTGAATTTCTCTATTAATTCTGTTATCTTGTAAAAGAAAAATGCTCCCCTGATATGTAAAATACTTTGCTTGCTTTAACTAGTGTTCATCAATTTTGAAACTGGTAGTTCTTCTTTTCTGGACAATGTCATCACTTCTGTTTTGTCTACTCTGATTTTCATATAATAGTTGTATAAGACTATTATTTGCGAAGATTTAACAAAAGGATAGTGAATCAAATGATGAACAGTCTCTGATAAAAGTGAAACTTCTTCTTCACTTTCACCAGCTGTAAACTCAGGAGGAAAGTTTCAATTGTTCATCCACTTCTGCACTTTAGTCTTGTTTAAGAACCTGACTTTTGTGCACATTTCCGTTTTACAGATCTGGCTTATTTGTATGCAGACTGATAATTCCTCACTTCTCAGGCAGATGCACTCTGGCTTCAAAGGAAACATTCCTAGTAGACTTTTACATCATCTTGTTCGGGGAGCAGCGAGTCTATTCCCACTCCCTCCCCTGAAATGCCACCCCCTCCACTGAAATGCCCCCTCCCTTTTTCCCCCCAAATCAACAAAGGAAAAACGACAGGGAAAATACAGTGTTTATTATTTGTTTTTGACATTTTTAATTGATGAGAATAGCTGACTTATTGGCCAGTTTGGCCAAAAATGTGTCATATTTAAATGCTCTGAGAAGTTGCCAAATCTGTATAATTTTCACTGTCTGAGTAATTTGGCAAAATCAGTATGATTTCTGATGGCTGAATTATTTGGCTATTGTGTATGGTTTCTGACAGCTGAGTGATTTTTAGTAAACATAATATTCTCTCTGTTCTCCTTACTTTTTTTACTCAGTTTTTTCTTTCTCTGTGTTTACTCTTTAAAAAGGGGAACATTCAGTCCAACACATCTTCTTCTTTTACTTTTCGTTTGTCCTCGCGGCGTAATTGCATTGTGTGTTTTTACAGCACGGCCTTCTCTATTTATTAGAGACGGCATTGGTTTACAGCATAACTACCATATTTGCGCCTTTCAGCCAAAGCTGACTTTGCTATTGATGACGCAGCCTTATTTGAGTGGGATTCTCTGTGCCCCTGTATTTATAGTTGTTGCCCAGCCCGGCTCTCTAGTGTAGTTGGCTAAACCGGATTGCGCGGAGACCGGGTGACAAACGCCTTGTGGTCCGAGTTCAATCCCGGGGCTAGGCAGGAAAGCCACATTTCTCCCAGATTTACGGTATTTACAATGGAATGAAGGCTGAAAGGTTGCGATATCCATAATACCGAGCCTAAGGGTTAACAACTCATGGCTTCTGGATACTAAAACAAACATAGTTGTTGCCCCTGGAGAACCCATTCATGTGTAGACTGGTTTAACCTCAAGTTCATCCGTCTGTCCATTTGTTTAAAAAAAAAATCTGTTTTAAACAGACCACGTTCAACCTACTGCGAACAATACTGGCTATGACTGTGGTCTGGGGGGTGTTTTTTTTGGGTTGGGGGGGGGGGGGAAATATGTTGGCTAAGAAGTGCTAATTGCACCAAAAAAGATTGGCTTGGACCGTTACTCCAATATCCGGTGATGGTGGTTAAAGAGAAGTTTGTATGCACCATACACACACATATAGACATACATGTACAATTACTTAAATATACACAAATCTACGAGGAAGTCCCTATGCTGGAGCGAGCAGACGCTCGCCTGTGGATCGGAAGGTTATGTGTTCAGATCCTGACGGAGCCGATTTTTCTTTTTTTTTCAACGACCTGAGCTTCCCGGTTGACCTCAAAGGAAGGCAGGAGCAGACGATGGGTATTTCCCGCCATCCAAGGAGGCTTCCATAACTGCAGAGCCGACACATGACCCTCTGGTCCTGGGCTCACACAAGGAACGGTCACTTCCTGTACACGAATGCTTAACCTCACATCAGTGTATTGCGCTTTCTACTCATCCCAGGCTGCACCCATTGGATATCAACGAGACTTTGATCACTACGCAAACTGGCACTCTTCTTTAGCACACTAGACATCGTCACCATTGTTGTACGGGGACAGCGAGTAGGACATCATCGGCTAGCTAGCGTAGCTGGTTAAACCTGACATCGCGGCGACCAGGTGACGAATTCATTCTGGTTTATTTGCGCCACTTACGTGGCTAAAGTTCTAGTATTTGTGCATTCTCTGAACTTAGTCCTTTTTCCCTCCAAATCAGACTGCTCGATCCTTTCTGTGTACGGGCGATGTCCTCCCGCCCTTTTTTTCTTGGTGTTCCTTTTTTTTTTTTTTTACCACTTCTATTTTTGCCAGGCGTATCTCGTAGGAGAGCAAGCTTTCCACATCCACATAGCGTCCTTTGGGCCACCATTTATGATTTTAATGTGCCACCATTTATGATTTTAATGGGCCACCATTTATGATTTTAAAATTTTGAATATTTTACTTTGCCAAAAGTGCTGAAAACAGTTTTTGGGGGTGAATTGTTCCGAAATTGTGAAAACATTTCGCGTGTGACCACAGTGGTCTTATGGTTGTCTTTCTGTAATAAGAGCGGGTTAGGCATGTCACGAGGATGTGTACGTGATGATAGATGATTAGGTTGGTGGACAAGCTCTGGTGTACGTAATTATCAGATACGCAGAACCCCGAGCTCATGCTTTGAAATCCACATCTTCGGCAATGAGGTTTGTTGTGTCTTGTGGGGTACCAAACTCAAGTGCTCTCGTAATGCTGGAGTACCGGGTTCGATCCCAGCTGCGGGCCTTGCGCCGGTTTCGACAGTGGTATCGAGAAGCCGACCATCCAGAAAGCAATGGCAAACTACTGGATGTAAATTTGCCTAGAAAAACCACAACAGCCAGAAAATGCTAGGGTTAGTTCTGCAACTAACTTAACTCCATTTGCTGGACTGACAGGCATTGGATCTTCATTCACAATGAATTTATATATGTTTCGCCCTCTTTATTCATTAAAAAAATTGGACAATACCCCTCCCGTTTGGTGCATGCCAAAAGTGAGGCAGCCATCTTTAAACTGTCATAACATCCCCATGTTCGTGTGCACTGTGATGTACGTGCTTTACATCTCTTGACTATGGCATAGTTACTGTAGTTTTTATTACTTTTAGAGTTTTCATTTGAAGGCTTCTCGCATGTCCAAAATATAATGGCAGTCTACATTTAATTTCTCTATTTAGTTTTCATTTGTAAACATGAAGTTTGCTTTATTTGTTTATGTCATTCTCTCCAGATTGAGATTATCAATTTTGCTCTTCCATTCACCTCCTACCAAACTTGGTCACATCAATTCATCACCAAAAGACCTCACCACCTCAATCGTTTCTATCATTTTATCCAGACCCTGGTGATCCACTCTTTCTTTCACCTGCTACCAAAGGGTCTTGATCACACCAATTTATTACCAGGTATTGCGGAACCAGCCAATCTGTCTGATTGTTCGTTTTCCAACACACCAGCAAATCCCGGAGAAAAGAATATAATGGATACTCACCACCCATTTTGTTTAAATGGCTCTTAAATCAAGGTACAGCTAAATATTACCAATGATACCAAGAAAAAGTACACACAAATAAATCAAGAGAACAGACTGCACAGCAAAACTTTATTCCCCAAAAAAAGAAAAGCAGTAATAGAGCACAGTCAGAATGTGTGTGTATGTCATAACAAAACAAACAATTAGCAGCAAATATCTATCCCAAAAAGTTGCGCTTCAAATTCTATGCATCTTCTTTGTCTCACACCTCCACCTGAGAGGCAAAAAACATGAAGTTGGACAAACATCAATACAACATCAGCCATGGAGGCGGTCAGATAATACTGGCAGTAAATGATCGGCTAAAGTCTTTATCATAAGCATAGTATGACATTTCACCAGTAGCATAAAACTGAATTTTTGAAACAGCACACACAAACTAATTAATGCAACTTTTAAAAAAAGATTTCATTTTAAAACTATTAATGAACAAAAACAATTTTCATCTTCTTCCAAAACATCCACAATTTTGCATTGCAGCAAATAACAGCAATTAAAACAACAATTCTGAAATATTTTGTCACCAAATACTGCAAAGTATGTCTGGTTTTGTTTTTACCCCCTGCCAGGCTTCTGCTACAAACCCATCTCCGTGTTTACCTGACCACCCCTGAGACTCCAAGAATCTCATCTTTGAAAGCAAAGCAACAAGACGAGCCCATGATACCCCGCTCAACCTCTGAAGAAGTTATGACTGGGGCCGCCTGGTGAAGCTTGCAGTCGTGTGCAGGTAAGGAATGAATACTGCAAATGAACCATGCTAGAAGCCTTAACTGAAAAGCAGACTTTTTGGTAAGCGCCAAGAAGAGATACATCTGGCTATGTATTGAAATTAAAATCTGGCTGGAAACCAAAACTAACCCCAGTTATGACCATCGAAGGAAGGTTCTTGAACACGAAACAATGACTTTATACTTTCACAAACTGAATTAAATTTATAACCACTTGTAATTAATTACAAATAAGCTGCTATGTTTCCCTGTGTTATGAACAGCTTCAAGAAGAAGACTATCAACAGCCTCTCAAAGCTGCACTCAGGGACAACACAGCAGCAGAAAACATTACAGTAATGAGGGAAAGGAAAAAACTGACATGAGAATCCACATAGGAACTATGAACGTTTGTTTGTCGTTGATTCTTACACAAATAAATTCTGGCATCTACATCACACACTGCCTGTGGTAGTGCATGGACCACGATGGTAACATGATCTCCCTTGGATAATGTGCGAGAAATCTTTATAGACCTCCAGTACTTCAAACCTTGTGAATGAAATCCACCCAGCCTGGGTGTGCCGTACCATTATCTGAGGTTATGTGAAACAATAACAGTCATGGCACAGACAATCAAAGCAACAGAGTAAAAAATGTATGCTCCGACTTATAGATTGAACTAGGCTACATACATTCTCCTTGATGACTGGTTGGCAGTACCATTATCTGAGGTTATGTGAAACAATATTTCAGCAATGACTGCGGATAACAGTTATCGCTGACACAGACAATCAAGACAACAGAGTAGAAATGTATGCTTCGATAACAAAATAGAAGTTAAGTGTGACCTCCCAGACAAGGCTGAAACATTCTGCTATATAATACTCCAGAAAGGAGACAAGGCTATAAAACAAATCTTACTCTAATATTTAAGATTATTGTAGATTCAGCTCGCAGGCAAAGTTACGAAACATTCTATTTTTTAATACTGACGATGGAATATAAAAAAAAAAAAAAAAACCTTTGCCATTTGAACCCATACCCAGTATGGCCGTTATATTGTCTTAAACAACTGGCAGTGGGGGTGGGCGTGCACGCACTGTTATTGTCCTCATGCATGCGTGTTAGGAAATGTAAAGAAATATAGCAACATGCTTTCTGTGTATGGTGGGGGAGGGGGGTGGGGGGTTTGTTCAAAAGCTCAGGTAAAAATGGCATGTTATGGTTAGGGTTCATAGAGCTGACTAACATCTGCAATAAATAAATATTACCAATAAAGTCAATTGATTTCCTTACAATCCTTTTACCTATGAACAGACAAACAAGGTGTTAACAAGTACACAGAACAGCCTCTGATGAAGTTTCACAGCTAGGCTTGGCTGGTTGGTGTGACAATAATGACTGTTGATAATGGAAGAAAGTACCTTGGTTGAGGTCTAAAAACATTTCTGATGTATGTGAGTAGATGCTCTACGCAGGAGTTACACTGTCTGGCCTCCAGATTAAACACTATCAAAAGAAACACAAAAACAAAACAACAGCCAAGCCAAGCATATTTCTCTGACAGCAATCTGAAATACTGGGCTAATCTTTGATTCTCTGTAGAGGCAAGGCAGTGTGCACAAAGTGATCACGCTGAAACGGTCAACAAGAGATCATCGATTACTGCTGGGCTGTCGAAATCACTGGTTCCTTGTGGTTTTAGGCAGGCATTGGTCGGTTGTAACCTCCTCTAGGAGCACCGCGAGGTCCACTGCCGCCTCCTCCTCCTGCTCCTCCACGAGCAACTCCTCCACGTATTCCTGCTGAGGACAAGAGAAACAAAGGTATATAAGTTAGTACAAAACAAGGCTTACTCTTTTCCTTTTACAAAAAGTGTTCTTCCCTGTCTGGCAAGTCTCAAAAACCCTGTTCAGCCAGTAGGTTACATTTAGGGCCCCCGACGACAGCCAGACTTTAAAAGTACACTGCGTCTCGTACTATAAGAGAAGTTTCTGCTTAAGTTTACATCCGGTGAGCATGAAGAAGATAATTTAAGGTTTTAAATTCAAATATCCAGGCACATGGTTAGCAAGGATAGAAAATTATCACACACATAAACAATACAAGCAAAAACTGTGTTCTATAAAAAAAATGAACAGCTTATGCAATAAATACCCATCACTGGAGGTAAGAAAAAATGCTACATGTTACATACAGAGCTCAGTTGAAACATAGGCTGTCATTTCAGGACAACAAGTAAACAAATAATCCTCCTCAGAAAAGTTCAACAGAAGAATGCTAAAAAAAAAATACTTTGAAAGTCAAACTGATTTATTTTGAATGAGACAAAAGTCAACTTACCATAAATATCAGAAAATATTACTTTCCAGCGACATTATGAGAAGACAATTAGATAGATTTTTGACAGAAAGATCGGCTTTCCTCCAAATAAAGGTCCCAAATTATCGAGGCTGAAAAAATACCCTTACAGGGCCTCAGTCACATGTAAATTGCGCACTTCCGGGACTATACTGCCACTTCTGCGCCGCGAGTAGCGGGGCTAAAGTATATGGCTGGGACTCACGAGCAAAGCTGCAGGAGATGCGGAAGCTACTGCTCGTGGGTCCCAGCCTCGCTCCGCGCGTAGCAGCAGATACTCTCGGCGGTGGTGGCATAGTCTGCGGAAGTCTGCAATTTACATGTGACTGAGACCCTGTTAGGGTATATTTTCGATAATTTGGGACCGTTATTCAGAGGACAGCCGAAAGATAGAACAGGAAAATAAGAGAAGATTCCTGGTGGTCTTTTGTCAAAGCACACTAGAGTGTCCCCGGTATCAAAACAGTTCAGTGATGACAGAAGGAGACGTATGATCGCTAATGACAGTTGGCAAGGCACTCGGTGATGATGAGATCCCTTCGCTTAGTTTTTCTGCCTTATTGTCAGTTAAGATAAAGTTAATGTTAAATACGACCAGGGATAACTGCACTACACTAGAATTTATCCGAAATTTCTCATTCTCTCTCCACGGAATGGATAACCACCAGCTGAGAGCGTCATACGCAGCATGAACTCTAGGTCCAGCTGGGATTTCAATTGATCTCTCTAAAAAAAATGCACTCAAACTGAGTGTTGTAGTCTGCAAAATGAACCAATGACCTTCAGAGGGCAAAGCAAATAGCTGACCACACTGGGGTAAGAAACTCAGTGTAAATTACAATGTGGAATTTGACTGGTAGACACTAGTGTGCACTAATCAAAGCACACTGCCAACTTTACTCATAAATTTATTAAGTTTTTTTTTTTCTTTCCTAAGTCCTAATCCACCATCGTGATTTGAAGGTTATGAAGTTTCATAATCCTGCCACACCAGGTTCCATTCATATACAGGCCATTTCACAGCAGACTGCTTTGTGCTAAGTTTGATAATGATAACAGCATAGACTTTTCAGTAAGCAATGGCAAACTACTAAATGCAAAATTATCTAGTAAAACCATAGGTACCATTCAGCTTTTTCACCCACCATCTCATTCAGTGCATGATTTTGTGGGAATTCCCTGAAACAGTCCCACAGCCTAGGAGGTGTTAGGGTCAGGGTTAGTCTTATTCGCTGTTCATTTAACACCAACCATAAAACACTACAACTCATATATTCTAGGTGTGTGATGTGTTGCTTGTTTTCACAGTTGGTATTGCTTATTGCTTCATAATTTCTACTGTGTGTTACTTTCGTTTGTCCGCCACCCTCACTATGTCCTGTGTGGAAGCGTTGTTCTTACTTCGTGACTTGGCCTTCGACTTGTATTTCCTTGACCCTTGAACAGCCAGTCACACGTATGAATGCTCACTGCTGAGAGGAATACTTTTAGACACATCTACATGTTTCTTCCTGTGCTTTATATTCAGGCCATATTTCTGTTGTCGGCTCTGTGGCTAAGCCGATGCGAATGCTTCGTAATGCCGGGATCAATCCCAGCTGCGGGCCATGCGCCTTGCGTTGGTTTCGACGGTGGCATCAAGAAAGCCGACCGTCCAGAAAGCAATGGCAAACTACTGGATGTAAATTTGCCTAGAGGAACCACACAACAGCCAGGGGCTGTTTGGCTTGGTTCTGCAACGTCCTGTAAAGGATACGCAACTAACCATATTTCTGTTACATGATCATGTAGCAGATCTTTTGCAGAATATCAATTTCATTGTGTTGCGTCTTTAGGCCAACTTTTCTGCTTATTATAAACTTTAATATCCAAGGTGTGCCGATATCTTGTGTCCACCACTGAGCGGGTCGACCCCTGGGTCTTCTTCCTAGAGCCATACTCTCCATTACTCTTCTTTCCAGACCATTATAATGTTCAATCAAGATGAAATATTTGACAATTTCCAAGAAATGATGCTGTCTATGAGCCCACCCATTCAATGTTCAGATCCCTGAGAATGTTGGCAATTTTCTTTTTCTTGGTCTAGGATACTCTAAAAAAAATCTTGCTGTAAAGTTGAAAAGCACCAAACTGCATTTGCAAAATAGTTCTTATGCTGCCGCAGGAAAGATGGATGTTTTCAGGATTTTTATTATTTGCTGCTGTATCATAGGCACATGCTTCAGATTGATTTCACTGCCGCAGGAAAGATGGATGTTTTCAGGATTTTTATTATTTGCTGCTGTATCATAGGCACATGCTTCAGATTGATTTCACAGCTGAAGTTATCCAGATATTTGCCAGTGGTGGCTGCCATAAAGTGAGTATAAGTAAAATATTTTCTTCTTTAGCACAATAACTTCTTCTTTGTTCACCAGCTGTAAGCTGGAAAGTCCTGGTTGTTCATCCATTTGGACTTTGGCTTTGTGCCAGGGCCTGAGTTTTGCCTGTACATCCATTTTGCTGGCTTATTTTTGTGCAGTTGGTGGTTCTTTACCAGCCGAGCAGATGCAATCCGACTCCTACAACGTGCTTATTACGGAGGCTGTGGCTCTGTTCTTGTTTTTTCCCACATTGGGGCCCCCGGAACTCACACAGGGGTGCCTGATAACTGTTTCTGACATTGGTTATCCAGGTTGAGGTTAGAAATGCATTGAACAATTTCAAGATTCGAAATTACTGAGGTTCGTTTTCTGCAGCAGGCGGTTAAAAAAAAAAATGCTCTTGCGGTTTTCGGACAATAGTGCAAGAGTCACACTGTGGAAAAGATTGGGGCATACTGGGCATCGCCGTATAACATTCCAAAGATAGCGATGGGCACACTTAAGACAATTTAAAAAAAAATTAGGGCTAGCGAGTTTTATATCAAATCCATCTCTGCGTTTACCTCACCACTCTTTTGATATAGTCTCTCGCTGAGTCGTCAGCGTATTTTAAGGAGAGAAAAAATGCTACCCTTCCACGAGAAACAAAAAATCACTTACCGCCACGGGTACCATTTCCTCCCGTAGCACCATGAACATAACCGGTAGTTCCGGGGTTGCTAACATTGCTCATGCCACCTCGTTTCTGAAATACACCACCAGCTAATCCACTGGGATTGAAGTTTCCTTGGAAACTGTCAGGCCTGTAGTTGTTGGGAGGATAAGGTGGGTACGTTCCCCCTGAAAGAGTGTATTTGTTGGTTTGTTTCATTAGTTGAAATACACATATGGCTAGAAGCTTTTTATGTAACTTTCACTGTGTGGGGGGTTTCACCGAGGTAACATCAAGGTTCTGTTGAGAATTTCAAAAGTGCTTTCCCTCAAAGTTGCATTCCAAAATTTTCCCATTGAATATCTCTCGGTTGCTGTAATTCTGTGTTTATTTTATGTCCATCCCTTTATGTAGCAGGCTGCAGCCACTCCTCTGTATAATAAGCTATTTCATGATAAAGTGGATGTAGTGAAAGCTCTTTGGATCAAGTGAACAGTGTAACAGAATGGACAGGGTATCCATACCTCCAAAGACTAATTGAGTGGTTTTCAATGTACAGAGGAAAGGAGAGGCAGACTTTTGGCCAGGTAAGCAATTGGCACCAACAGTCTGGGAACATCAAAGAACAACAAATGAAGTGGTTTGGACACCTAACAAGAATGCCCTGGTACTATCCAGCACAGTGAGCCCCACTAAAACGTTACAACGGGTAGAGAGCGAGTAGAAGACCTCGGAAAATATGGAGTGATGGCATTAAAAACAGCCTTACAGAAATGAACATCAGTCTTAATAGTGCTCTTGACAGAGCTCATCAACGAACATTACATCTCCCTCCGACACTTCTGGGAACTTAGTGGGCTACTTGGCCAGAGTATAAAGCATGTGCAGAAAAGCCCCAATTCCAGCAATGTCAATTCTGGATTCAATTCACTCCCTCATGCACCAGCATCACGTCGTTCCGGGCTCCATCTTGGAAAACAAAGAATAGAACCATTGTCCCATTAACAAGCATGTAGTAAAAGCAATTAAATAGGGAGTTTCCTTCTCAGCGCATCTGCCTGGTGTCTGCACACAAGTTCTGGACCCAGTCTAAAGTTTAGGAGTTTACCAGAACTTTTCACCAGAGTTTAGAGCCAGTCAACACAAAGAAAAAGAAGAAGAAGAAGAAGAAGACTTTTAAAAAAGTCACCTGTGATATAATCTATCAAACAATTTGTGTCTGTTCAGCTGTCTGCGTTTATTTAGTTTTCTCTCCTTGCCTCAACAGATTTAGAGATTAGTGACGACATAACACTCTGGACAGATCCATAGGTGTTCTCTCTTCTTAAAAAGCTCCACAGGTGTAGCAACATGACTGACTATACTTGTTCTGTGTTGATTAAATCAAATGCTCTGTGCCCTAAGTAAAATGTTCTTTCTTGACTTATGTGCAGCTACATGCTGCACCCCTCATTCCTCTAGCCTGGTTCAATGTCCTAATTATCTTTGCGATATGAACTTCTCATGGCATCGCCAGCTCCTGTTGAATGTTGAGTGCTGAATTAAGAATCGATATCACAGCACTCAGGACACTCCCATAAGTGCTCCGTCACCATCTTCAGCAGCAAGCGGAGAGTTCCGATTCTGATGGCACCAGTAACTGTCTGATGGTATATCAGTCTCATCCTTCCTCCGAGTGTTGAGCGGCGGCCAGATCCCCTGGTAACTCCTCGCCCTTTTCCTCAGACCGTAATCATCTATCTGCGTCTTTAACACAGGAGGAATGCTTAAGTTTAGATGTGTTTATGTAACTAACTGGCTGGCAGTTCACCCATCCTATTTCGAAAAATTTATGTAGTAAAATGGATGGATGGGTGGATGAGGCCAGGTTGTAACTGTGGCCTGCAAAATATACTACTTCTGTAGTGTCGGTTATTTATATCTTGAACTCATGCCAGATATCAAGGCTCTGCCAGTCAGTCAGCGAGGGCCTAGAGCAGGGCTATTCCACCAAGTTGTCTCAGGGGCCAAAATGTTCACAAATGAGAATCGTCACGGGTCAGAAGAACCAGCCCCAGCATAGAAAGACCATAAATGCAATACAACTAGCAGTGATCCGTGAGCCACTTGCTAGGCCTCGGCGGGCCAGATTTGGCCCGCGGGCCCCCAGTTGAATAGCCCTGGCCTAGAACTAGCACTGGCACAATTTAATGACAGGCTTTATTCATCAGAGGATGTTACCTGTGCTGTGTCCATTTATATCACGGCTGCGGCAGCTATGCTAGCTACGTTAACATATGAGATTTCTTCAGGCATTCGTTACCCAGGTTAGCCTGATGCAAACTTACACACAATAACAAAGACATCAAAACCTTTGCTTAATTCAAAGAGAGAGGGGTAACTGGGAGTACGGTCTTGTCTTGTCCACAATTGCCTCACAGCGTAGTGGGGAGTCGCAGTTTTCTATCCTGGGCCAGGTGTGTTGCACGTGTTGTTGTTAGTCCGTGTTGCCTCGGGATCTCTGATATATTGTCTATCCATTGTACTCTCGGTCTGCCTCTTGCTCTAGGGCAGTAGTGCTGTTCGTTGTATGCTCGTAGAGGCAGTTGGTCGGTTTGCATTCGCATCAAGTGGCCAAACCACTCTATTTGTTGCTTCTTTATGTATTGCAGGCATGGTGTGGTTCCTACAATTGATCTAATGTTCTCGTTTCGAACTCTGTCTCTCCTTGTGATATTGGCAGCCTTATGTAAGCATCTCATTTCGCAAGAAAAGTAATGAGTCCAGCAGTCAGATGGCAACAAGAAACATTTAGACTTTTTCACTACAGTGGCATATGAAGCATATGGTGCCAGAACAATATTTTTTATAGACCAAACAGCACTTGATAGGCAATGTGCTCAATGTCGTGATGGCCATATTTACTTCCCAGGAGATTTCCTGGTACAAATTTTAGGCGGGATCGAACTGGGACCCAAAAGGCAATTAGAAAAAGAAAATCTACTACAATGTGGATTTAAACCCAAGGACTTCGGGCAGGTAGACACCAGACACAGGATAACTGTAGGCAACCGTCAGTCCCTAAGGACAACGGTGCTGTGCCACCGGTTTGGGAAACAGCATCTACTATGACTGTGAAGTCCAATGCAGGAGTGGATGTCTCTGCCTCACAATCCACATTAAAAACATTGATACTCTTAAAAAAAGTTGATACTCTTATCCTTCTGAGGCTGTAAAAAGGAAAGACTAAACATGAAAGTTTACAATGTGGCTAAGTTGGCAAGGGACCCGGCGGCTCTGCAGAGTGCTATAAAAACGGCAACATTCTACGAAGGTACTGCTACGTAATGATGTGATAGAAACTTTAAAAAATAGAACAGCGCCAAAGATTTTATTTACAATCTCCAGTAAATAAAGATATAAAGTTTTCAACATATTTTTTAAGTTTAATTGACTCTTTAAGGACTATTCGCCAGTTAACTGGCTTAATTTATCCCGATTGGACTATTGACCAGTATACTGGCGAAACAATCAACCGGGAAGGCTAACCCGGTCAACCAATGCCCGCAGAAGTCGGATGAGTTGGCCAAAAGGTGCAAATATCGCAGCCATGCTGTAAACAGACACAACGCAATTACATCTTAAGATGAACGCAGAAGAAGATAATGGCAAATGATAGAGACACTCTAATTTGATTCCATTTGCGGGGGAACACGAATTTTTATGAACATGTTTTGAAAAACTATGATTAGCAAAAGTCCTTTCGTTTGTGATGTTCAGAGTGGCCTTTGCATCACTTTCTGATTTTAACAAAATTATTTAGTTGTGATACCATTTTTTTTTTCTATACCAAATGTTAAGGGAAAAGGTCTAGAACGGTTCATACTGTTTTGTCGTTAATGAATATTTGCCACATGGTAACAATATTCTTGATAATATGACTCATATGCAAGTGACAAACCTATTGGCGATAATTTAGTTTAGAATACGAGGATTGAACAAAATATTTTAATCGGATCATCTGTTTTAATCAGCTGTTTCCCCTATTTTAGGCTGTTGTGAAATCTGACATTTTATCCAAAGCGCTCACATCGTGGAATCTAGAACACTTCATGTTGCTGGCAGCTGACCCTTTGAAAAAAAAATTGTGCAATTGGGGAGAAATTGTCAACTGTTGTACTGTAATGTAAGGCTGGCCCCAAAAAAGGCCAATCACTGAACGCAGAAAGTAAAGCATTCGCCTGTTTTGGGACAGATACAATCAAATACCCACTGTTTGTGGACACACTCATCCCACATAATTTTTCCGCCTTACAAACAGTCTTTCATATATTGGAAAGAACCTCCCAGTCTACCCAGATGTTTGTATATTGGAATGCATGTATTTGCCTTTCATTCTTTTCCAATGTTTTTTTTTTTTACCCTACACTATTATTATGTACTGTGCTATATGAGCAAAACATCATCATAAAAATACAGCTGATGTGTAAAGGATGAGTGGAAGGGCTGAAAGTAAGATGGGCCTGCTTGCCCAATTCAGGCCCCTTGAAAAATAGAATTTGTTCGTTCACGGAATGTTGCAATAAAAATATCGCAAGCAGTCGTTGCCGGTCATGGCTTGCGGCTTCTGTCAGCTGTCATCCCACTCCGACATGGCACAACATAATACATGCAACAGAATAAAAATAACTTGTGTCCTGCGTTTGAAACATGCAGAGAAAAGCAGTCCACAACAATAGGAACATAATTATCCTAAAGGGAAAAAAACAACCACAAACAGCAAACACTAACACAGCCAGTCATCGCCATCTTCAAAACCAAAGTTCTTTACAAAGGAAGAAAGTAAAAGCTCTACCAGAAAAGTACGAAAAGTATCTACAACACAAAATCATGGGAACAGCAAAGATCACCATCTCTATGACTGGGGAAGAACAAACCTCTGAATTCCCCATGAACCTATAGTCAAATCTTATACAAATGAACAGACATGGTAAAAAAAACTGCAGACATAAAAGTATCTAGTGAAGTTTCGCTGCCGGGCTGGACTGGGTTGCTGTGGCAATGAAGACAGTAGATAATGGAAGAAACAGCCTTCTTTAGTTGAGGTCTAAAATATGCCAGATGTGTGTGAGAAGATGATTTATGCAGGAGGTACCCACCCTGACCGGTCTCCAAAACAAACAAGCAGAGAAATTACAAAGCAAAATACCTAGAAGTTACCAAGTGAAAGAAGACAGTCCTGCGACCAAATCCTTACAGCATCAACCAAAAATCTCCAAATAATTAAACTAAAGTTTATCGCCAGAGATCAGTGGTTCTCTGTTAGCTAAAGCCTGCGGATATCTCTTATTTTCAAAGTTCTACCAGGGACCCATACTTTTTTTTAATTAGTCATACTGAAAAGTTTATTATAAACTAATCGAAAAAATAAACGGGATTGGATTGTTAAGCTGTGGGTTTCTGTAAATGATATTGGGCACATCCTACATTTATCCCAGACCCCCCCCCCCCCCCCCCCCTGGAAAAACACGGCAGATTATGCTAAATACACTGGCTTTTTTTTTCTATTGTTAATCCTGTTAACTCAGCCGGCAGACTTACCCCGGCCTCCGCGGCTAGTGTTTGCGTTGGTGCTTGTCCCACCTCGGCCGCTGAATCCATTCTGCAGCGGGCTTCCAGCAGGGGCAACATTTCTGCTTCCTCCATTTCCCCCGTTCCCACCACGGCCTCCTCGGAATCCACCACGGCCACCTCTTGGGTATGGTCCACCAGAAAACCCATTGTTTGCTAAAGATTTGGAAAACAAAAGTAACGCAATGGCAAAAAGGACAACCAAGCAAAATGTTAACCTCGTAAATATAAGGCAGATTATTCATGACTAAACATCTAATTTAAAAATCCCTGGGTATGGAATGCAGGTATCTCAATACAAGCAATCTTAAGCAGTGTTTAAAACTTGTCTAAGTCACGGCACCTTTGTTCAATTACAATTTTTCCATGGCCCCCTAACCTCAGTAAAAGTATGACTTATACGTATGTAAAAGATAGATTTTAAAAACTCATCTATCTGTGAAGAGGTCGCAGCTCCCCGGGGCGAAGTTTAGGAATCACTGGTCTAAAGGATTTATTAGGGAACCACAGCAGCAATGGCTAAATGCTTGCTTGGTGGCCAGAAAGGTGTTAGCTTCAAATCAGCACTGGGGCTGAATTTTTTTCGTTTTAAATAAAATGACCAGGACTCTATGATCTCTCAAGCATAAAAAATGTTCCAGGGAAGTAAAGACAGTAGGTGTGATGTCGACCACATCACCTACCCAGTGAGTGCCAACTGACCCATACAAAATATGATTCTAGCCCATATGCCTGAAATATTCTAAAGAACTTTTTATTTAGATCCCGAACCTAGCTATTTTGAATATTTACAGAAGCATCTGAACAAATATATACCTTACCAAAAACTACATATACTCTCTAGCATTCCAATAAGTGATCTATTTCTTATCTGTAACCTCTCCATTTTGGGGGAGGGGGTTAGATGAGGACATGCCTGTTATGGGCACTGGGTCTATTGTTCTTACCCCACAATGGGATGCCAGAACCCACTTTGGGGGAGAACTGTCTATTGAAGATCAGTAACATATTTACTGAATTTGTCAAAGAACTGACGTTTCAGTATGCCAGAACCCACTTTGGGGGAGAACTGTCTATTCAGATCAGTAACATATTTACTGAATTTGTCAAAGAACTGACTATTCAGAATGCCAGAACCCACTTTGGGGAAGAACTGTCTATTGAAGATCAGTATCATATTTACTGAATTTGTCAAAGAACTGTCTATTCAGATCTGTAACCTATGCCACAAACAATTCATATGGAATACTAAAAAGCACCAACGAAGAACTTAGCAATGGTAGGCACAGTAACAGTAAGTGATTTCATTGAACATCAAAGAATCAAATGGTTTAGTCATGCAAATGGAACCAAATCAGCCAGCACCTAGAGCAGTGGTTCTCAACCTTCCTAATGCTGCGACCCTTTAATACAGTTCCTCATGTTGTAGCGACCCACAACCATATAATTATTTTCCTTGCTACTACATAAATTCAGAGAATATGCGATTTCTGAGGGTCTTATGCGACACCTGTGACAGGGTAGTTCGATCCCCAAAACGGGTTGAAAACTGCTGAGCTAGAGTGTATTACATGAGAACAGCAGGCTACAAGTCAAGAGGCTTACCAAGAAAGATATGTGTGGAGGGACAGTTGTAAAGACACTATAGCAGAAACCCAACATGAAATTTTTAATTTTTAATAATTAGTTAAGTATTCTCTACGGGACGTTGCAGAACCAACCCCAGCACTTTCTGGCTGTTGTGGTTTTTCTAGGCAAATTTACTTCCAGTAGTTTGCCATTGCTTTCTGGACGGCCAGCTCTCGGTACCACGAGTCGAAACCATCGCAAGACAAACCGTCTACAGCAGCGATCAAACCCCGCACCCCGGCACTACGAAGCGCGTTCGCAACGTCTCAGCCACAGATGTCGACAACATGACATTACCATTACATTAACACAAGCTAAGCAACTAGAAAAAGACAAAAAAAATGCAAGTAACTCCTCTCACCAAAGCTTTACAGAAAAAGAAGTAGGACAAAAGAAGAAGAAGACTGGAAAGTACTGTAAAAGTGAAACCTGCACTGTATTCTAAGACCGACGTACAGTGATAAGACTGCTGGAAGTCGCCGGTGTTGGTCTGCCCATAGTCTCCGCTTGGTGATGGTGTGCCCGAGAAGTCTGCTGCAGGAGGTGGCTGTGAGTCGGCCAGTGGTGCTAATGAGGACGGCTGGATTGAGGTGACTGGTGCCTGTGACTGTGGTCATTGTAACAAGAAGAAAATGTTCAGGCTCACTTCTCAGAGATTTTTCAATTAATCCTTAGCAATCTAAACTTTCAGGTCAACCCAGTCTTAAATGGGTACCAGGTACAGTCCTGGGAAGTAAAGCCGGCCAACAGGATGTTGACCACTTAACTCACACCGAATGCTGATTGGTCTATAATATTTAGATCTAGTCTTTTTGCCCAATACAC
Organism: Candidula unifasciata; assembly: GCA_905116865.2. Classification (NCBI taxonomy): domain Eukaryota; kingdom Metazoa; phylum Mollusca; class Gastropoda; order Stylommatophora; family Geomitridae; genus Candidula; species Candidula unifasciata. The sequence goes on from CAJHNH020006046.1 coordinate 233,296, forward strand.
CTGAAGGCGTGGAAAAGGGTCCTTTTTAGTCTTAACTTGGTGTCTGGTAACTGACTTGTGCCTCAGGCCGTTAAGTAAAGGCAGTTGGCAATCTATCACGTGCCAACTGGTCTTGAAAAAGAGGTCTAGTACCATCTACCTGAGGCTTGAACAGCATTAGAAAGTGTCTGTACTTTTAATTTATAGTCTTATAAGCAGCAGCAGCTTCTTCTTCCCCCCCCCCCCCAACCCCCTTTAATTCCCAATGCAGAACAGGCCTCAACTACCTCATGTTGACATCATGTCCAGTCTTATGCAACTGCTTGTAGTTCCTGCTTCCCATCTTTTTCTTTTCCCATTTTACTCTGTAATTTCCTTTTCCGTGTATTTTACTGTTACAGCTTTTATTCCTGTGGGTTTCAGTGCAAGGACATTCTAGTTTAATATAACCTAGTTATAAAAATAAAGGAAAGACCCATTTATTAGTTCCTCTTCAATCATCTTGATACACACAAACTGAAATAATTGGCTTATGCTATTTATCAATTCTAGCACCAAGATACTGAGCTAAATATGTGAGCTGTGGATTTTTATTTAGAATGGGGTTTATATAAAAAAAAATTTTTTTTTTGCTGTGCTCTGGGTATTTTGTGTTGTCAGAAATGGTGGATGGCCTGTTGCCACAAGAGCTGGTGATACTATATACAATACTGCACACGCAACTGTCGATTAGTTGTAACCAGTGCTTCCATCAACAATGAGCTGCAATTCTATTGGCGAACTGTATGTGCCGGCATTTCTGACGTTTGCTTTAAGCATTCATTGTGTGTACATGCTACTGGCTTAAGACTGCAGTCCGTCTCAATTTTCCACAAGAGACAGCGATAAGCACTGTGTGATTTTCACTGGCACAGTACAATGAAAGATTATGGGGGTGACCTATTTGCCACAAAGCTGGAACAGCTAACTACAACTACTGATAAATCGTTAGCTGCTTTAAAAATGAAGAGCAGTACCTGAGCAAACATGGACTGGAATACTGGGGCGCTGACGTTCATCTGAAATTTCTTTTCATGCACTTGCTGCTGCTGCTGTTCTATGGTTTGTTCCTGCTGGAATACATGTCTGGCAATTAAGTTTTTCAGTCCTATGTAGCTGTTACTCTAACAGAATCTATTCTTTGTTCTTCTTCTTCCACAATTGCTCTCAAAATGGTGGCTGGCATGTCGTGTCGTGGTTTGCAGCTATGCTGCAATATATGCATCTTTTGGCCGCTGCAATATATGCATCTTTTGGCCGCTTCAATATATGCATCTTTTGGCCGCTGCAATATATGCATCTTTTGGCCGCTGCAATATATGCATCTTTTGGCCGCTGCAATATATGCATCTTTTGGCCGCTGCAATATATGCATCTTTTGGCCGCTGCAATATATGCATCTTTTGGCCGCTGCAATATATGCACCTTTTGGCCGCTGCAATATATGCATCTTTTGGACGCTGCAAATATATGCACCTTTTGGCCGCTGCAATATATGCGCCTTTTGGCAGCTGCAATATATGCATCTTTTGGCTGCTGCAATATATGCATCTTTTGGCCGCTGTAATACATGCATCTTTTGGCCGCTGTAATACATGCATCTTTTGGCTGCTGCAATATATGCATCTTTTGGCCGGTGCAATTTACGCATCTTTTGGCTGCTGCAATATATGCACCTTTTGGCCTAATGCATTCAATTTCAGCAAATTAGTTGCCTTTTATAACTTACTTGTTGTGAGTCTACCCCCATTCCTTTCTACAAGTTGACCGACTGTAAACGTAGCGACAAGTTCTGGTTGTTTGTCCACTTCTGGGCACTAGTCTTATTCCAGAAATTGAGTTAATCATGCACATCCATTTTTACAGATCTGGCTTATCTGTATGCAGACTCTTGGTTCCCTACCTCTCAGGCAGATGCACTTCAACTTCAAAGGAAACACCCTGATTGGTCAACTTTTATGACCTTGTTGTTAGGGAGGCAGTGGGTCCATCCCCCCTCCTACATGGGGACCCTGGGTTTTTATGCATAACCTGGGAAGGATATCCACCAAAGATCTTAAAGAGGTCATCATTCTGCAGTGCAGTTATATGTAACATAGGACTCGCATCTAGCCCTCCACTACACTCTTTTTCTTCATTTGCTTTTAAAGGGTGTATAGTGGCTTCCAGGCTGCAATAGCTGCACCCCTCTTCCGAGCACTTCTGATTTCAGGATACTCTATTAGTCGCCTTTTACAAATGCTTTTTAGGATGCCAGTGGGTCTATTCTTTCTTCCCTCAATATGTAGTTCAATCCTTTTGACATCATGGATGGAACCTAGTCCAGCACTTTCAGCCTCGCTCAACATCATTCATCTTGGGGTTTCTCCAGGATGCCATGTCCTTGATCCATTTGTTTCCCATTTCAGTACCTGTTTGGTGATTCTACTTTCCCCCAAGATTTGCCCACTATATTGCTACCTTCTTCTTTCTCACACCTGCTGGTACAAGTGCACCTTGAAAAGATCCACATCACCATGTAGCAGGTCCCTTGCAGAACATCGCTCCCATCACGGTCTGCTTTAAAGAAACTTGGTCTCTCGCCAGCTCTCCTGCCTCATGTACTTTCATTACTCAAGGAGTCACTTACATCCTAAGCCCATCTTTGTGATGGTCGGCCCCTGCCGCTCCTTCCTGGTACCATGCCTTCTGCTATTATTTTTTCCAATCCACCGTGAAGAGATATCCCCCCAAAATAACCAGCGCTGAGCTAAGAACTGACATCATAAGCACTCAGGTCTCATCTTCAGCAACCAACAAAGGGTTCCAATTCCAATGGTGCCAGAAGCAGTTTGATTATATGTCCACCTTGCTTTTCCTCTGGGTACAGTGTCAACCAAATCACCTAGTCACTCCTCCCTGTACCACTCTCTCCAGGCAGGGATGAAACTGACACTCACTACGATAAGTCCAGTAACTGATTCTCACATGTTTCAATCCCAAATTCGTCCACTTCTTCTGGCTCCAGCCCTTTTATTTCTAATTATCCCATAGTTGTCTAGAATTTTACATTAAAATTTGCTCCCAGCATGTGATCAACCCTTTCAGTATTCTCTTTAAAAAAAAAGTTTTTGTTGCTTACCTGTGAGGGAGGCATGGGTATGGATGGGGGGATCTCATACGAAGAGACATTATCTTCTCGTAACTGCCCCAAAATGCCAGTGTGGGTGTTCAATGTGCTGGGCACTTCTGTCACACTCTGCCCTGAGAAAAGACCCTCTGGCTGTATGTTCTAAACAAATTTATAAAAATAAAACAGGAAGTCAAAGAGAGAGTTAGGGCTGTATGAATGATAAAATCATATCAATTATGACTGTCCAACAACTTCTTCTTCTTTCATTTGCTTGAAATAAATTATCTGTATATGCAATGTTGTCTCTAGTATGAACTTCACTGTCTTTTGCAATTCACTTAGCAGCCCGTAAAGTCTGGCTTTCACCAGTGTCTCTCTTGGGCAAAGGTTTTGCCTGGAAACATGTACTTGGAACAGCCTTGGGAAACGTGATCTGTTATCTCAGTCCATATTTGCACACGGTTGACTTGCCAATTTTAAATTTTGTACATGTGTACAAAATTCAATTGCACCCTTTTCTAAGGTGTAGAATGACTTGCCCTGATCTGTCCACAATATGGTAATCATTTTGTGTAAGTTTTGTTGACTTTCTGCTTGATTTTATTATTCTCTTCTTCTGTTGGTAAAAAAATGGCAGGTTATGTTGTTCTTCAGTTGCATCTTTTTTAGAGCTTGTTTATCAGCATTTTCATTTCTGGGAACTAGACAATGGAACACGGCTATTTCAAAACTATGTTACACCGGTTGCCTAGTTCAGAGAGTAGTGTCCATATACCTGGTAATTTCCCAGACAGGGGTACCTGAAGTGCCACTTTTGCAACTGTCAGGAATATCACTGGTTGTGAAATATCCTCTGTATTTAGTAGTTTCATTGCTGCTATCTTGATGGCTTGAACTTTTGCATCGTAGTTGTGACTCCGTCCAACTGTGAAGTGTAGGAGTACCACAATAAAAGCATCACCGCCTGATGTTCATTTCTAGTTCTGCCTTTTCCCTTAAAAGGGCAGTTTGCACATTGTGTTGAGGTTTACGGCTAGTCTGCATAATCTGTACTTTCCAGTCCAACAAATCTGATTTTGGCAAAACTAATTAATAGCCTTTTATAATATGCTGTTTAGTGAGCAGTGGGTCTATTCCCCATATCCCTCCCCAACAAGACCCAGGAACCCATACAGGTATTGTGTTTACTAACCATAAGAGCATTGCAAACTTAAAAATTCAACTGAAACAGGTAAACTGATAACCCTTTAATTCTTAAACTCTTTCAGGACAGCACTTTTCTCTATGGTTTGGGCAACATCAATTTCCAGCTAAACAGTTTTTACTGCAACAGACAAAGATCAAACTTCTTGATGAAAAAAGTATTGGTTGTATAGCGACATATAATACATCTGTAAAGAGTTAATAACTGACATCACAGGAATGCAGACTCCCCCTAAAATACAGATACTGACCTGCTGTAATACCGGCTGGGAATAAGTCTGAGAAGAGTAGTCAGCAGAGATCTGTGGCTGCTGGGTCAAATCACTGACACCTGCAGTGCTGACCGGCTGCTGCAGTGCTTGCTGGGCAGGCTGATGTAGTGTTGGTACTTGAGGAATTGTGTCAAATCCCTGAGACATGAACTGTAAACCTGAACTGAACTGCAGCCCTGAGCTAACAGCCGGCTGGGCTACAATCACTGCGGGGTCAACGATTCCCGGTGCTGTCAGACAAACAAAAAAGTATGTTTTAACATAACTGTGGTAGTGTTAGTGTGTATAAATATATATATATATATATATACTTCACTACCAACTTAATGGTCCTAGATTAAATCCCCAGAGACCAACAATGTTTCTGACCAATATGGCTATGTATGGTAGACCTCTCTCATAAAATGAACAGCAAAAGTTCAGGAAAACTTAATGCCAGCCAGTGCAATGCTGACCATGTTACCATACGTGTACCAATCAGTTATGGGAAATATGGGTCCAACACCACAATCATCATGTACTGTGCTGAGAAGCAGCATAGACTTTCAGGTTTTGCCATAACAAGTAATTACCTTCTTCTCTTCTTCCTCGTTCACCGGCTGTGAATTACGGCGGAAGGTCCCAGTTAATCGCCCGCTTGGACTTTTGGCTTTTACCTGGACCTGAGTTTTGCGTGTGCAACCGTTTTACTGGCTTTTGCCGTTCCCTGCCTCACGGGCAGATGTACTCCGACTTCGAGGGAACACAATTACCATAATCATGGATCATGTCAGTGTACTAGTCTTACTCAGACCCATATGGCCAAGCCATCCAGGTATGTATATGTCTTCCCTTATCTCTTTTTTTTTTTATAACAACTTTTCCAAGGTCTTGAGCACATTGCTCAAGCTTGTCTGAAAAATACATACTGTCTTTATCTAATTTCTCTAATCAGTATACGTGTTTATATGTCTATCATATCTATCAGGCTTCAAATTGCATCCCACATAAGGACAGCATGGTTGACAAGGACTTATGGATCACACCTCATATTTCAGGGGTAAAAATTTTTTTGATAAAAAAATTCATTAGGTCACATTTTTTTTATGGATTATTTTCTGGAATTTTTTGTTGGGGTGTTCAGGGGTGAAAGAGTTAAGAATGAAAGCTAGAGTGATTGACTAGGACAGCAATGGACTAAGCAAAGCAATGCAAAGGCTGCTGTCACTAGAAACAAAGGTCACTTACTGTGTAGGTCAGTAATTAAGTCAATGAAAAAATAATACAATTTAATAAAAGATTCTGTCTTCTGTTAAAACATGCCAACCACCACCCATTTAGAAAGCATACATCCAGGAATTCAAAATTAGAAATGCACTGGTTCCAGTCCTGGGCTAATCCAGCAGGTAAAGTAACATCACTTACTGGCATACTGGGGGGTCAGTTCTAGGCCCATATTATATTGACCAAATGGTACTTGACGGACAACACATCAGTATCACATAACCCCCCCCCCCCCCCCCCCCACCCGAAAAAACTCCACTCTACAGGACATGAATTCTAAGAACATATATTTCTACATGTCTACAAGAAATAAGACATAGGTTAGAGCATCTATCTTAGCTGCACTATCTCAGCACTGATTTTAAAAAAATGAATACAGCAACTAGCATTAAATTCACCTGTTGACTCTGGCATGACATATGAGGCTTGGATGAACTGAAATGGTCGGTTGTTTGTGAAAGACTGAAAATCCGGGATCAGCGGTGCTGCTGTGTGGGGTGGCTGGGAATACTGCGGCTCATTGTCAGCCTCATGTGGTTGGCTGCTGGGGGCAAAGAATGCGTCTTGTTCCAAGGTGCTCAAGGGCTGTGAATGAAGAGTGAAATGCCATAATCAAAACAAGCAAAAATCATAAAAATAAAGGAAAATCATGAGCAAACGTTATGAGCAAAATCTTAAAAAACATAAGAACAAAGCAAAATTACGAACAAACATAAAACAAAGCAAAATTATAAACAAACATAAAAATAAGCAAAGTCATGAATTAATATTTATAATAATAAAAATATGAACAACCTCAAATTAGGAATTCATGAGCAAACAATTAGAATATGACCAAAGACTGAACAGACATAAGAAAAAAAATGCACAAATGCTAATGTAAAATGTTATCGAGTAATATAAAAAAGATGCATACAAAAACAAACTAAGGCGTCTCTCATCTGCAACGTTTTGTCCACGGTGTCATTTTTTTTTAAATCTCTAGCTGTAAGATTAATTATGTGCCCAAAAACTCCACATATATTCAGTGACAGATATTCAAATTATTTTATTTTATAATCTGGCGCCGTCACTACAATGGAAGTTAGCTGCAATGGATTTACTTTGGGAATATTGTGTGGCGAGGCTCCAATCACTTCTACAGTGCAACTCTCGTACCATTGTCTAAAAAGCATGAGTAGTCTTTTGTTCTAAACTTCCTGCCACAGAAACAACACCTGGTATGTCGAGGACTGGTTAATCTTAAACTAAAACAACTAGGTAGACACAATAAATGCATGGAAAATTTGCAATAATCATTAACATGAATTAAAACTGGGTTTTACAGTGCAGATTTGATAAGAAAAAAAATCACCAGCAACCCGAGAAATAGTTCTTCTTGGCAGAAATTTCTCTTATCCAGATCAAGCACATGATAATGCATTTACAATATACAATACATTAAAGAATTAGCGTTGAAAACAATAGACGTATGACACAGATGATGGGTAAATCACCAATGGTGTTAATGTACAAAGTTGACAAATATTTCAAGAATAACAGCACTTTATTAAAATTCCTCAAAGCACTGATTTTGGAATGTAGAATTCCTTTGCTACTTTCATGTTCTTTTTGCCACAGATTTCCACTCTATGAACTAGTCAATTTTTCTTTTTAAAGATATGGATTTCAACTTTTCAGCCATGCTAGAGGGAAAATACTCTAAATTCTAAAACAAAGTGAGAAATTTCTGCAAATAGCAGAAAAGTTTTGCAAATATGCTGGTATTTAAAAAAAAAAGTTTGCCTTAAGCAGATCAAATGTTACAGTAGGGACAGGTTTAATCATTCCATTTATCCAACAAAAGTTCATGATAAACGGAGACAAAGAAGAAAAACTGCTTAGGATAAACAAACTGTTCTTTACAACAGAAATTCGTCACATTCGGGATCACCTTAGGTGATCTGTACTGTATTATGATCATTGTAAAAAATATAAAAAGTAAAAAACCTTTCTTCACGCTATCAGGTTTACTAGACATATAGGGCTAGACCTACATGTTAAAGGACCAACTAGTACTCCGTGGGTGATGCAGTCAACATCAGCTAGTTTTTACTTTCCAGGACTGTACCTGGTACCCATTTAGGTAAAAACTTTACCAACGGAAATGTGCCGTATAACAAGAACGATAGTATAGTCAGATTTATTAAAGAGAGATGTAGTCTGTAAAAAACAATTAGACAACCACAACAAAAAGGAATTTAAAGCATAAAGCAGAACCTACATCAGTTGTCAAGTCCTGCTGAGTCCGGGTTTCATCATTAGTTGTTATGGTCAGGTCTATAGGCTGCTGTTCACCATTAAGATCTTGCTCCTCAGTAGTAGTAGTTTCTTCTTCATCAGCTGGTTCTTCTGTTGTGTCTTCAAACTGTTCAATATCCTGTGGGGGCTCGGCAACAACTGGAAGGGGACAAAAATGAGATGTCAGTGTGTTACGTTACACCAGATGTAAACTCCGGCGGAAAGTTCTGGTAGTTGATCAACCTCTGGACACTCATCTTGTTCCAGAACCTGGGTATTGCGTTTGAGTGTACATTCGTTTTACAGATCTGACTCATTTGTATGCCGGCAGTTGGTTACTTGCCTCTCAGGCAGATGCACTTCAACTTCAAAGGAATCTCCCAACTAGTCGACTCTTGCGACATGCTTTTGGGTAGGCAGTGAGTCTATTTTTGTTTTCCCCCAGAGGCCCCAAAACCAACATTAACCCAAAAAAATATAAATAAAAGCAGCCAAAATTTTAAGTACATACCTTCTTCTGTCTGAACTGTGCAGGTCCTTTCAAAGTAGCCACACCCATTAATAAGAGTGATAAGTTCTTTGATCTCCTTGTATGTTGTGCCAACTACCTGGCGATCCTTCCCCTCCAGAATGTTGACCAAATGCTCGGCAGCTAACGTGAGACGCTGGGGATAATCATCTCCACTGTCATCTCGTGAGGGAGAAATTGCCTGATAAAATTCATCCAGCTGGCTCAAATTGTCCTCGGTCAAAACCTGCATTAAGTGAAGAATTAAGAGATTTTGTCCACGACCAGTTAAAAAGACACACAATATTTTGGACACCTAAAAAGACACACTGCTGAAAATAATGACAGTAGGAAAGGCACTATAGTAGCATAGCCTTTATGACAGGGCTATTCAATTAGCGTGCACATCTGTTTTGCAGATCTGGCTCACATGACTGTTGGTCTCTGGCCTCTCGGGCAGATTCACTCCAATCTGATCCTGTGTGGGTTCTGGGGTCGCATTGTGGGGAAAACAAGAATAGACACACCGCCTCCCCAACAAACATGTTGTAAGAGTAAACTAATTGGGGGCTTTCTTCAGTCGGAGTGCATCTGCCTGAAGGCAAGGAACCAGCAGTCTGCATACACAAATAAGCAAGATTTAAAAGACTGATGCAAATGCAAAACTCAGTTCCTAGAACAAAGTTAAAGTCCAGGAGTGGAAGAATAACCAGATCTTTCGGCTTACGGCTGGTGTACGCAAACAACTCCAATTTGAAGGAAACACCCCGAATTAGTCGACTTTTAAAACAGGCTTGTTAGGAGGGTAGTGGGTCTATGTTCCCCAACAACAGGCTAGGTTTTTGTTTTGCCACCATTCTAGGGCCAAGGAACCCACACGGGGAGAACAAAGATATTAACTATATTGTCACAGTGCGATATAGAAAATGCAAGCTAATCTTCCATGTAAAACTCTGATCTATATCCACTTGAATCTCATATACCCTACTTCTACCAAAGGGTAACAAAGGTCTAATTTATTCAAAATGAACTCTGCAGACAATTAATGGCCAACAACATACCACAGCCCCATGCTTTCCTGTTTTAAAGTCCTCCCTGACTTTATCGCCACCCATGGAATCGAGTAAAGACTGGAGTTGCAGAATTTCACTAATTCTCTTGATCTCCAGTGCTTGCCGTTCTGCCTTTTCCCTTTTTGCTTGCTTCTTCATCATCTTCTCATGCTGAAAATGAAACATTAATGAAATATTTATACACAGTTCAGGGTTTACAAGTAAAGCATCTGTTTCCAGGCCAGGAGAGGTAATAAGAACAGAGTGTTGATCAAGTTTTGTAAATAAACATCAGCACATATAATCTGTTCAAATCGCCACTGATCACTGGCATCATGAAAGCTAATAGACTGAAATGGTTGGGGCATATTGAAAGAATGTCAGATGACAGAGAATTAAAAACTGTTTGCACAACGGAGATGAATGGTCAGAGACCACGAGGCAGACCAAGAATGGAGAGATAATGTCCAGACAGACCTGCAAACACTTAGTGTCAACAACTGGAACGAGAAGACCAACCAGAGAGATAAAGAATGCGGGTGATATCTGCAGCAGTGAACCTCAAGGGCTCAAAATGATGAAGAAGAAAAAACATCAGCACTTAGTTAGTTCTCAGATTTCAAATCCAATGCGCAAATAAGACAAGTGACAAAGCACATTTTGTATAAAATTTTATAAGATAGTGCCAGTGGAACTATATCGGTCATACATTCAGAATGGATAAGATAAAGACTCCCCCATCAACTCCTCATATGGACACCGAAAGGGAAAAGAAAATGGGGAAGTCCAAGAGAGACTTTGCATAGAACCATCACCAGGGAAGGCTCAACCATGGACCTAATAAACTTCCAAGACCTAAAACAGGTGGCAATGAACCTCCAGATATGGAGCGCTATGACCTCTTCCCTATGCACCGCCTTAGTCTCAAGAGGAATAACTAACTTGATGGAGAGCCTTCAAGGTGTAGTCTCAAGTCGCAGGCCTGAAGGTCATGGGTTGAAATCCACATCGAGCCAGACCTTGGCTCCCATATCAACCCCGACTTAAATTGGTACCAGTTAACGTCCTGGAACGTAAAGGTGGCTGACAGGATGCTGATCACATTACCCATTGAGCGTGCTTGGTCTACAGAATATAAGTTTAACACCATGTACCTAATACACCAACAGGCATAAAAAAAAAGGAGCCTTTTACCTGTTTAGTTTACATCAACCACTAATGGGTGACATCAGTAGAACAACCGCCAGGTCTAGCCCTTGATGCCCCGTGCACAAGAGATGTGAACAGGATCCTTTACTCACTTTTTAGGCAGGCTTTGCTGGGAGACCAATTACATTTTTCAAATTCACCTCAATTGGGGGCGCCATAATCTAGCTAAATGCTCAGCTGCGAATCAGAAGATCATGGGTTCCTCTACAGTCCTGGGAAGTAAAAGCGTCCGGTGTGATGCTGAACATATCACCCACCAAGTGCCGTTTGATCTACAAAATACAGGTCTAGTCTTATAAACCCAATATGCCTGAAAGGCGTGGAAAAGGGTCCTTTACTTTTACTTTACCTCAACTGGGATTTTTACCTGTACAATTTACTTAACTTACCTTAAAATATAGATAGTTATACCCGGGTTTACGGTGGGATTTTTATCTGCATATTTAGTGGGCAAATTCTGTGTGCATAAAATAATTTTGTTTTTTAATGATGTCATGTTTTAATACAAGAATACAACAACAAACAACCAGTCATCTTCATTTTTAAAGATAACGGAAATGATTTTACATGTTCTGTCCTGCAGGAGCCAGACTTTTTTTCTTTTTTTTTTTTTTTTTTTTCCAAAAAATGATCTTGGCTCCCAGGTTAACTTAGAGTGGGTACCAGCAAAGTTCCTGGGAAGTAAAGGCAGCTGGCATGATGCTGAAGTGCCAATTGATCTATAAAATATAGGTCTAGCCCTGTATGCCCATTACACCTGAAGGTGTGGAAAAGGATCAGGGTTTTTTCCTGCGCCTATATAGTGAAAGAAAAAAATTTTAACAGGGAAAACTAACAAAGAAACTAATAACCAAATAGAAAAAAATGATGGAAAAGGCAAATGTCTAACATGAAAACATCTAACTACCTCTTGTATGATCTGCCCAAACTGTTTATGGAGTTCTCTTGCAAACTCCAAGTCATGTGTAACCTGCTCATATTGCTGCAAGGAATTCTGTGCAAAAAAGAAATTTAATTACATGGTAATTCATTATAATTCAATGAACAACAGCAATCATGGTGTTATAAATGCAATATTCGTACCATTTTTGTGCTATTAATGTCAGACATGGACAGTTCTAGACTAGCTACTTCAGTAAAATTTTTAAAATGCCCTCTACACCAATAAAACCAGCACAGTTAGATAGCTGTAAACACTTTCTTTCCAATGGTACCTCATTTAGGCTTGTATGTCATTTCTGAGCCGAGATATGTAGGTTTTTGTGGAGATGAGATGTAAGAAACAGCCGCTAAAACTTGTGACCCAGAAACAAGAAGTTTTTTTTCTGCGCAACCTACTGCGCAGTTCTGTATCGGCTTTGTTTACACTGGACTGTCATTGGACAAGATGGCAGGCAATGAGACTCAGCCACTGGCTGAGCCAGCGATTGCCTGAAAAATGTCACTGTACATCTACCTAGCCACCGTTCAGAAAGAAATTTTATACACAAATGTAAAATTGGACGGAGAATTCAATTATAACTAGCATTACCAGGACGAGTAACAGTTAAAGCCTAAAGCCAACCTCGAATTTACCGCTATTTTCAATCAAACTGATGACTAACAGAAAAACAGAGGACGTCCGGCTGTCGTTGACATGCGCTGTTAATGGGGTTCCCTCCTGCTGTTTTCAGCTATTTATAGCTGGTCCAAATTCCCACCGATGGCAAAATTTCATGAGAGATTTGGACCCATCCGGAAACCAGCCGAGATTTCCCGAAACAAATTGCGAACGGTTTCCGGGTAACGGAAATTGCCGAAAAGACCGCCAATTGCCGAACACCGTAGTCGCTATCTAGACAATAAACACAATATATAAACATGTGAGATGAGATGTATAAGGAAGTGAGACAAAAAAGACAAGAAAAGACTGAAGAACTAAGAACTGGTGAATGATTTCATAGAACATCAAAGAATCAAATGGTCTGATCATCTCATCAGAATGAAACAAAATCAGCCAGCAGCTACAGTGTATTACGCAAGAACTGCAGGCTACAAGGTCAACCAAGAAAGAGATGGGTGAAGGGAGTACAAAGTACAAGAGACAATACAGAAACACAATGTAAGGTCAACACAAGCAAAGCAACTAGCAAAAGACAAGAAACTAAAAATAACTCCTCTCTGCTATACTTTACAGCAGTGTTTCTCAACATGGGGCCCTCACCCAACCACAAAAATGGGGAAGGGGGCCAATTTGATTGTTAAGAGGAGCAATTAAAAAATGAACTCATCGAGAGTTTAAGTTACATAGGGGGCATACAATTTTTTAGAAAGGCTTAGATAGGGCATGGCACACAAAAAGGTTGGGAAACACTGATTAAAGCAATAGGACAAAAGAAGATCATGGTGTATAATAAAACAACCTACCTAGGAAAAAAACCATTTTAAAAACAATGCAGTGACAGCTGTAATCTGTCATTAATGTTATTTCTGCCCTCTTGATCTTGTGGTGTAAAAGTAAAGTATCAATAACAGGAGAGTGTCTGTGTTATATATGGAGGTTCTAATAGACTCTTATTCTATCTGTTCATCATTTACATGGCTGGTTGGTCTCTTGATTCTACTTGGTTTATACATCATTGCTCGTTGTGGTACGTAGTTGAGAGTATCCAATCATATTTTCTTTGCGCAGTGAATAAATGAATGATTTCATCAAGAACTGACATTATTGCACTCGGGACACTCCCACATGTGCTCTGTCTCCTTCCACAGCAGTTAACAAAGAGTCGACTGCAATCTGATATTAAAGTCCCCCTCAGTGTTGAATATCTTTCAGAACCTCTAATCACCCTGTACTGAATTAGTCTTTCAATGCATCTGAGCAGTAATATAGTGTTTATACATATACATACATACATACACAAAACTCTTCCACCATTACATAGCCATTTGTAACCGGTTACTTTCTTTCTGAAACATTATTCAGTCCACATTATTTGATGCTGACCTAGCCATCTGAAACAGACTTGGCTCTGAGTCGCCGCATTATATACCAAAGTCATATAATATGGGCTTGACTCAAGTCTTAGTGTTACAAGCCTGTCATGTTATAGCAGCTCCCCATGCGGATCAGAGGGTCGTGGGTTCAGGTCATGACAGCCACACTTTTTTTTCTTCTGTAAAAATGGCCTTGGCTCCCATTTTTTCCCAGCCTTCTTCATTATATAATACTGTTATAACCTCTGGGTTAGGCGTATCAGCCATGTGCACCTGTGGAAAGGTGCCCCAGACAGCAGAGCATGTACTTCAGGACTGTACCGAATTTGACACATTAAGGCAAACCTTTTGGCCAGAAAGAACAGTGGAACGTAAACTCTATGGACCACTGAATGAATCAACTACAACAGTGAAATTTATACAAGAGACAAAATTGCTGATATAGACAACTTATTTCAGGCGAACAAAAGAAAAAAAAAGACCTCTGGGTTTTTTTTTTTACAGCAATCAATATTGTTAATTTATATTGTTTATCATCCTTTATCTCTGCTGTTATCAATATGCTATTCTAGGGAAATGTCAATTTATTTCTGGTATCTGCAACAAGTCGGCGTCTGCGGCTAAAGCGTTGCGAACGAGCTCCGTAATGCCGGGTTCGACCCCAGATACGCGCCTTGCGTTGGTGTCAACAGTGGTATCCTGAAGCAGACTGTCAGGAAAGCAATGGAAAACTGCTAGACGTAAATTTGCTAAGAAAAACCACAACAGCAAAAAAAAAAATGCTGAGGTTGGTTCTGCAACGTCCTGAAAAGGATATGCAACTAACTTATATATATATATAATCATCAACAGGTGCCTTGCTGACTGGCATAGGCGATCATGCCTCTCCATAATCTGCGATCTCCTGCAGCATGTATCAGTTCGTGTGCCGACACACCTACATGCCATGCAACAAGACTGTCAAGCATCTTCTCTTGTTGTCTTCCTCTATCTCTCCTTCCAGTGGTCACAACATGTTCTATTTTCCATGTTGTGACCACTGGAAAGATATGTGGAAGGAGAGATAGAGGAAGACAACAAGAGAAGATGCTTGACAGTCTTGTTGCATGGCATGGAGTTGTTGAAGTCGATTGTGCCCTGTTCTAAGGCATAGAATAACGACTTGTTCTGGTCTGTCCATAATAATTGTCCTTTGCCAGTTTTTTGGTGGCTTTCTGATTGATTTGATTCTCTTCTTTGTTGCAGATATATATATATATATATATATATATATATATATATATATATATATATATATATATATATATATATATATATATATATCTGCAACAAGTTTCCTTGATAACTCAACTTCTATTAAATATATTCCCTCATTAAGGCTCCTTGGATTTTAATATTCGTGTTTTAATTGCATGGTTTCCATAAGCTTTATTTAATTGGTTCATAAAACAATGCCATAGAGAAAATAAAAATATCCTTGTTTGTCGATAAGAATTTAATAACACTTGTATGTACACCTATACGTACTTTAAGATGTCTACTCAGTCACTACTGAAACATTTACCTCTTGTTCCTTCTCTAGTTTTGTTCCCTTTTTGGCCTTGTCTTGATTGATTTCAATCCTTGCCTAAAAGAAACAAGCATATGTCTATACAATATTATGGTCACAAATGATACTGACAAAAGCTATTACAGGCTTATTTATTGACTAGAACTGACATAAAACTATATACAGGATTTCCTCGACTCAAAACCGCTCCTATCAACAGAAGAGGAAAATCAAATCAATCAAAAAGCCACCAAAACTGGCAAAAGACGATTACAATATTATGGACAGACCAGAACAAGTCATTATTCTATGCCTCAGAACTGGGCACAATCGACTTCACAGCCACATGAACAAAAAATTTAAGATTGACGAATCAGCCATGTGCACATGTGGATTGGCACCTGAGACAACAGATCATATCCTTCAAGACTGTCCTAAATGGGCTAACCTACGAATAATGGCCACATATTATGCGGCCAAAAACACACCCTGACAGGGCCTCATTAGGTTGTGTGTTGAAAACATTCAAAAACTTGAAGTCGAAAATAATGAACGAAAAAAAGGGGGAAAATGACGAAATCGACTATTTAGCGATAATTTAGGCCTTAATGTCTGAAAATTGTTGCACAGAAGGCGCAAAGAGTGCCCTAAAATCTGCTCTTTGTGGCTGTGGCGCCATTGAAACTTGGCTAAACATGATCGGAACAAGGCGCAGCTAGTGCCGCATTGGTAAAGCAGTTTTCACCACCAACATTATTCCCCCTGCCGCTACACCCGGCGCAGATGGGAAGCTAAACTAGATGGCTGGGACTCACAAGCAAATAAAATGGAGAAAGTTGCAGGAGATGCGGTAGCTGCTGCTTGTGAGTCCCAGCCATCTAGTTTAGCCCCCTTATCTGCGCCGCGCGTAGCGGGAGATACGCTCGGCGGTGATTTCAATCGGAAGAACACTATCGCTAATCTGCGCCGGAGCGCTTGGTCTCCCCACCATGTCGCTATCATCATGTGTATTGTTCCAATTCTTGAAATTGTCAATGACAGTAATCCTAGTTTTGCCGCTATGTGTTCGTCTGAGGAAGTCCGCAGTTTACATGTGATTGAGGCCCTGTCAGGGTGTGTTTTTGGCTGTCATAATATATGGCCGTTATTCGGAGGATAGCACCTAAATGAAATACAGTATTTCCAGGCAAAACTTTAAGCCAACAGAGACAATGGTGGAAGACAAACTTTATGAAAACTAAATGAATTACAAAAGACAATGAAGTTTGTACCAGAGACAACATTGCAGATATAGATAATCTATTTCAAGCAGGCATCAGTTCCGGGAACTTGTTGACCAATGTAAAGGTCCATTTTCCATGCCATTAGGCGTTTTGGGAATATAGGGCTATACCCATAATTTTATAGACCAATCGGCACTTGGTGGGTGATGTGGTCAGCATTACGCTGGCCGCCTTTACCTCCCAGGACACCACCTGGTACCCACTCAAGGCTGGGTCAGCCTGGGAGTCAAGGTCATTTTTGAAGAAAAAAAGTCCGGCTCCGTCAGGACGCGAACCCACGACCTGATCAGCAGGCAGACGACTAGCTGCCCACGCCACAGTGACTTCTCTACCAATGTAATCATTTAAATTTTTTTAAACTATTTTTTGTGGTTGTTGCAGATGATTATAAACCGAGGAGAAGGTTTATCTTATTGTTGTGTCCGGGGCTCTAATTTGTGGGTTGGGGGATGAATAAACAGACCAATACCCTTTTAATTTCTATCAAGCATATTATAAAAGACAACTAACCGAGGGTCTGCTCAAATTGGATAATCTGGTATATATTACATATGTATATATTACATATATATCTATATATATAAAAATCAATGTTTGTGTGTTTGGTCTCTATAGACTCTGAAACTACTGAACCGNAGCAAAGCAACTAGCAAAAAGACAAGAAACTAAAAATAACTCCTCTTACTTTACAGCTATACTTTTAAACAGCAGTGTTTTCTCAACATGGGGCCCTCACCCAACCACAAAAAAATGGGGAAGGGGGCCAATTTGATTGTTAAGAGGAGCAATTAAAAAATGAACTCATCGAGAGTTTAAGTTACATAGGGGGCATACAATTTTTTAGAAAGGCTTAGATAGGGCATGGCACACAAAAAGGTTGGGAAACACTGATTAAAGCAATAGGACAAAAGAAGATCATGGTGTATAATAAAACAACCTACCAAGGAAAAAAAACATTTGAAAAACAATGCAGTGACAGCTGTAATCTGTCATAATTGTTATTTCTTCCCTCTTGATCTTGTGGTGTAAAAGTAAAGTATCAATAACAGGAAAGCGCCTGTGTTATATATGAAGGTTCTAATAGACTCTTATTCTATCTGTTCATCATTTACATGTGGCTGGTTGGTCTCTTGATTCTACTTGGTTTATACATCATTGCTTGTTGTGGTATGTAGTTGAGAGTATCCAATCATATTTTCTTTGCGCAGTGAATAAATGATTGATTTCATCAAGAACTGACATGATTGCACTCGGGACACTCCCACATGTGCTCTGTCTCCTTCCACAGCAGTTAACAAAGAGTCGGCTGCAATCTGATATTAAAGACCCCCTCAGTGTTGAATATCTTTCAGAACCTCTAATCACCCTACACTGAATTAGTCTTTCAATGCATCTGAGCAGTAATATAGTGTTTATACATATACATACATACATACACAAAACTCTTCCACTATTACATAGCCAACATTTGTAACCGGTTACTTTCTTTCTGAAACATTAATCAGTCCACATTATTTGATGCTGACCTAGCCATCTGAAACAGACTTGGCTCTGAGTCGCCGCATTAAATACCAAAGTCATATAATATGGGCTTGACTCAAGTCTTAGTGTTACAAGCCTGTCATGTTATAGCAGCTCCCCATGCGGATCAGAGGGTCGTGGGTTCAGGGCATGACAGAGCCACTTTTTTTTTCTGTAAAAAATGGCCTTGGCTCCCATTTTGTCCCAGCCTTCTTCATTATATAATACTGTTATAACCTCTGGGTTAGGCGTATCAGCCATGTGCACCTGTGGAAAGGTGCCCCAGACAGCAGAGCATGTACTTCAGGACTGCACCGAATTTGACACATTAAGGCAAACCTTTTGGCCAGAAAGAACAGTGGAACGTAAACTCTATGGACCACTGAATGAATCAACTACAACAGTGAAATTTATACAAGAGACAAAATTGCTGATATAGACAACTTATTTCAGGTGAACAAAAGAAAAAAAAAAGACCTCTGGGTTTTTTTTTACAGCAATCAATATTGTTAATTTATATTGTTTATCATCCTTTATCTTATTATATATATCTGCAACAAGTTTCCTTGATAACTCAACTTCTATTAAATATATTCGCTCATTAAGGCTCCTTGGATTTTAATATTCGTGTTTTAATTGCATGGTTTCCATAAGCTTTATTTAATTGGTACATAAAACAATGCCATAGAGAAAATAAAAATATCCTTGTTTGTCGATAAGAATTTAATAACACTTGTATGTACACCTATACGTACTTTAAGATGTCTACTCAGTCACTACTGAAACATTTACCTCTTGTTCCTTCTCTAGTTTTGTTCCCTTTTTGGCCTTGTCTTGATTGATTTCAATCCTTGCCTAAAAGAAACAAGCATATGTCTATACAATATTATGGTCACAAATGATACTGACAAAAGCTATTACAGGCTTATTTATTGACTAGAACTGACATAAAACTATATACAGGATTTCCTCAACTCAAAACCGCTCCTATCAACAGAAGAAGAAAATCAAATCAATCAAAAGGCCACCAAAACTGGCAAAAGACGATTACAATATTATGGACAGACCAGAACAAGTCATTTTCTTTTCATCGAACACCGGCTGTTAATTCCGGTGGAAGGTCCCGGTTAATCGTCCACTTGGACTTTTGGCTTTCACCTGGACCTGATTTTTGCGTGTACAACCGTTTTTCATTTCCCTGCCTCTTGGGCAGCTGTACGCCGACTTCGAAGGAAGACGTCAGGCCTATTTCTAGGGTGACTGTGACCATTGTTTTGTGTGGGTCGAGACGTTGCCTGATTTGTGTGGTGTCCATTTTGTCGCCTTCGCCGCAGGTATTGCCCCCGGAGTACCCCTTTGGGGTAGCCCCCTGTGGAACAGTTGGCCCTCAAGGGAAGGCAGGGGCAGATCATGGGCATTCCCCGCCATCCAAGGAGGCTTCCATGCATGCAGAGCCGGCACATATCGCTCTGTTTCTGGGCTCACCCAAGGAATCGTCACGTCCTGCACATGCCTGCTTAACCTCACAACCGTATCAGGCCTCCCGCTCGACAGGGGTTGCGCCCTCTGGAAGTCTGCGGGGAGCAGCCTTTGGGTTTTGGACTTTGTGACCACACAGATAGGTACGTTAGCCCGACAGAATTTCACATCCTGAATCAGGCATATCGTTGTCAGTTTTTCCCAACACTCGGGCAAGTGAGGTCTTTGGGTGTGTGTATTCGGTCTCTTTCAGTTCAGTGCAAATTTTGATGGTCAGATTTTGATCCGTATGATCTAGTTTTGTCGGACATTTAGGCTTAGCCATCTGATGGATGGTTGCTGTTGTGGTGTACCCCAGCGCGGTGACGACGACACTGAGGGTTAACCGAGGATGTACGTGAGTGGCCAGCCTATGGATGGTTTTGTCGTGGTGCACCTCAGCGCGGTGACGACGACACTGAGGGCCAACCAGGGATGCACAAGGATGGCCAGCCCATGGATGGTTGCTGTTGTGTTGCCCCTCAGCGCGGTGACGACGACACTGAGAATTAACAGAGGATGTGCAGTGAGCAATGTTCTCTATACTCAGCAGTCTTTTAACCAAGAGTTGTAATTTTAGCTGTATGTTTGTCAACCCTACTCATGTTCCTAATGAGTTTTGATAATGTTTCACCCAAGCGTTTGGGGGCGGGCTGATGAGAGCCACAAGGACACATCACCTCTGGGGGCCGCCAAACTCCGAGATCCCCTGACAGCTCTGTTAATGCTCATTTGAGACATTATCCGTGGCGCACGACGAGGACGTGCTGTAGGGGTCTTGCGTGAGGATCTGTACAACCAGGATAGTGAAGGACTGGCGCCCGAGTGACGTACGGAGTATCTCCTTATACACATCATGATGGACTTAACTTCCCCTCACGCCTGTGACATAAATCACCGCGCCACAGAACAAGTCATTATTCTATGCCTCAGAACTGGGCACAATCGACTTCACAGCCACATGAACAAAAAATTTAAGATTGACGAATCAGCCATGTGCACATGTGGACTGGCACCTGAGACAACAGATCATATCTTTCAAGACTGTCCTAAATGGGCTAACCTACGAATAATGGCCACATATTATGCGGCCAAAAACACACCCTGACAGGGCCTCATTAGGTTGTGTGTTGAAAACATTCAAAAACTTGAAGTCGAAAAAAATGAGGAACGAAAAAAAGGGGGAAAATGACGAAATCCACTATTTAGCAATAATTTAGGCCTTAATGTCTGAAAATTGTTGCACAGAAGGCGCAAAGAGTGCCCTAAAATCTGCTCTTTGTGGCTGTGGCGCCATTGAAACTTGGCTAAACATGATCGGAACAAGGCGCAGCTAGTGCCGCATTGGTAAAGCAGTTTTCACCACCAACATTATTCCCCCTGCCGCTACACCCGGCGCAGATGGGAAGCTAAACTAGATGGCTGGGACTCACAAGCAAATAAAATGGAGGAAGTTGCAGGAGATGCGGTAGCTGCTGCTTGTGAGTCCCAGCCATCTAGTTTAGCCCCCCATCTGCGCCGCGCGTAGCAGGAGATACGCTCAGCGGTGATTTCAATCGGAAGAACACTATCGCTAATCTGCGCCGGAGCGCTTGGTCTCCCCACCATGTCGCTATCATGTGTATTGTTCCGATTCTTGAAATTGTCAATGACAGTAATCCTAGTTTTGCCGCTATGTGTTCGTCTGAGGAAGTCCGCAGTTTACATGTGATTGAGGCCCTGTCAGGGTGTGTTTTTGGCTGTCATAATATATGGCCGTTATTCGGAGGATAGCACCTAAATGAAATACAGTATTTCCAGGCAAAACTTTAAGCCAACAGAGACAATGGTGGAAGACAAACTTTATGAAAACTAAATGAATTACAAAAGACAATGAAGTTTGTACCAGAGACAACATTGCAGATATAGATAATCTATTTCAAGCAGGCATCAGTTCCGGGAACTTGTTGACCAATGTAAAGGTCCATTTTCCATGCCATAAGGCATTAATTGTATTTTTTATAATCTCAATTTATATTATACTTCATATTTTTTTCCCCAAAATTATTTATTTTTAACCCCCAATTATTTTTTGGGAATATAGGGCTATACCCATAATTTTATAGACCAATCGGCACTTGGTGGGTGATGTGGTCAGCATCACGCTGGCCGCCTTTACCTCCCAGGACACCACCTGGTACCCACTCAAGGCTGGGTCAGCCTGGGAGTCAAGGTCATTTTTGAAGAAAAAAAGTCCGGCTCCGTCAGGACGCGAACCCACGACCTGATCAGCAGGCGGACGACTAGCTGCCCACGCCACAGTGACTTCTCTACCAATGTAATCATTTAAATTTTTTAAAACTATTTTTTTGTGGTTGTTGCAGATGATTATAAACCGAGGAGAAGGTTTATCTTATTGTTGTGTCCGGGGCTCTAATTTGTGGGGGTGGGGGGAGAATAAACAGACCAATACCCTTTTAATTTCTATCAAGCATATTATAAAAGACAACTAACCGAGGGTCTGCTCAAATTGGATAATCTGGTATATATTACATATGTATATATTACATATATATATATATATATATATATATATATATATATATATATATATATATATATATATATATATATATTACATATATGTCTTCTTCTTCTTCTCAGCATTCACTGGCTGTAATATATGGCTGAAAGTTCTGGTTGTTTGTCCACTTCTGTATGTATATATATATATATACACACACACACAGAGATGGAGAGAGGAGAGGACAAAGGAGAGAGGGCAAATTTATTCTTCCATTTATCATCTTGTTATGTGGTTCCTTGTATGGGTTCCGGGATCTAATTTTAGAGGGGACAGAATAGACCTGTTGCTACTAAATAAGCATGTTGTCTTCTTCTAAGCATTCACTGGCTGTAATATATGGCTGAAAGTTCTGGTTCTTTGTCCAATTCTGGACTTTGGTCCTGTTTCAGAATCTGAGTTTTCTGTGCACATGTTTCACAGATTTGGCTTTTTTGTATTCAGACCTGGATCCTTGCCTCTCAAGCAGATGCACTCTTGACTTTAAAGGAAGCATCCCTAATTAGTCGCCTTGTAGAAATGCTTGTTAAGGGGACAGTGGGTCTATTCTTTTGTCCCCCCCCCCCACCAAATAATCAATAAATGGATAAGAATACTGTAAGATCAGTAGAAAGAGGGGTAGAGGCAGACCAAAAGAGATGATGCTGGATGGCTGAAACTATAGCATGGAGGGATATCATCAAGAGAGCAGTTCCAGGCAACCAGGGATCGTGATCTGTGGAGATGCATGGGTGCCTATGCCAGTTGGCAGGGCACATGATGATATTGTATAATTAAAAATGTGTTCAAATATCTGTTCTGCCAAAGGCAAAAGGCAGATATTGCAGCCTAACAGGAACTTCCAGGACAAACAGATCTTGTGGTATCAATGTGTAGCACAAACAATGGCATGTTTCATATGATATATATATTTAGTATTTACAAAGAAGTTTCCAAAGACCCTCTTGTAACTTCCCTCTTATCTTCTTTTTCTTCTCCACCATTTACCTCAGCGAGGTGTTAGGGGGATTTATAAGGATCGTTTGTGCGCTTTTCGTTTCCAATGCATTGTCCAAGTTGGTGTTCATTTGTTAGGTTGCTCCTGATGATGTCGCTCCATACCTTGCATGGTCTTCCCCTTGCTCCGTGTATTATATAATTTATATTCTCAGTCATACACTTTTAATTTCCACTTCGTATATTTAATTATATACTATATTACAGTAAATTAAATACATCACTGCAGTTACTCTGTTGACTGGGACATTTTCTTGTTTTCTAATTATTACTGTTACTGCTTAGTTGCCTATCTCTGATTTCAGTTCACCAGTACTAATCTAACTTTCTTGTTATAAATCAAATATGGAATGGAATGCAAGTCAGTCTGACTCTGTGTTGGTTATAATTTCTTTCTTCGTTCATTACTTTCATTTTCGAATTTTGGTATTTGTAGCAGAAACTTTATTCACATTTGACATTTTCATGTTTTGTAAATTACGCTTCTCATATGATAACAAAAAGCATAATTTATAAATCAGGAATGAAATTTATAAATAAAGTTCCCTTCTCATTCCTGCATGCCAAATTCCCCCCTTTGGTTGGCATTTGTAATGCGCCACATGTGAGGTGAAGTAAAGATGCGGAAGTTAAAAGTCTGTGACCACACTACGCCGGATCACATTGTTTGGTCATCAAAAACCAAAGCCTAACATCATGTCTTAATGGCATACCCGAAAACTGCTAACTTTATTAGTATTTCATGAATGAACGTGAAGTGCCCACGATGACCCGTCAGCGAGTTAAGCGGCGACACGACCCTTTTTCGATTGCCCTCTTGTTCAAACAAAAAAAAACGCACGTGACCATAAGAAATCGCTTACCTTTCTTTTCTCCAAGTTCCTGACTTTCTTTTCTAGACAGTTTAAACATTGCCTAGCTGCGTCTCCTAATTCTGTGGAGGGTTTAGCCTCCACTTTAATGTTTGTGGTAGTTGGCATTTTCATCTAGTTAGCTGTGTAAGAATCAGCGACATAACAAAGTGGACACAATCAATTCAGCAGCAACCTCCGCTTCACCGCTGGCTTCACAGGGCAGTCTGAAAATAATGTTTCGCAAATATCAAACAATAAAATTATAATATTTTTTAATTAGCGGTTTTCTATGACTTAAGAAACTTATGTTTCAGCAGGTGCAGTGTTTTGTAAAATGTCTTTGTAAACATGCGATTTTTTTTTTTTATTATTATATGGACTTACGTGTTATATGCGTAGTTGTAGTATGGCTATTAAGACTGTTACCGATTTGCGATGTCTCTAACTAATGAAGTTGAATCCAAGATAGACGAAGAAATGAATAAACGTCATGGCAACCGCAGGTATCAATAGCTATTAAGATCGCCGTGTGCATTCTGGGGTCCTATTTTAGGGAAACAAGAATAGATCCACTGCCTCCCCAAACGCATGTCGTAAGAGTCGGCTAATTGGGTGCTTCATTCGAAGTAGATGTGCATCTGCCCGAGAGACAAGGAACCAACAGTGTGCTTACAAAAAAGTCATATTTGCAAAACGGATGCACATGCAACACTCAGATTCTGGAACAGGACTACAGTCCAGAAGTGGACGAACAACCAGAACTTTTCGCCGAAGTTTGCAGCTGATGAACGCGAAGAAGAAGAAGAAGAAGAAGAAGAATAGTTAAAAGACAAAAGTAAAAAGCTATATAGTGGACACTTCCTGAGATGAAGCAAGCAGATAATAGCCAAACATATGCAGGCGTTGTTGGTAATAAGAGAGCTGATAGACTGGCAGGCACTGCATTAATTGAAGATGGCCGGCCCATGGATCATGCAGGCATTGTTATTGCCCCCTTAGAGAGATAGGACGTTCTGAGGATTTCGGAACTTCTAAGAATACGCAATTTTGGGAGTAAAGATCGGCACAGCCAAGCATGAGAAGCACACTGGACGCACACGAAGTCTTGTTAACCAACATAGAACTGGTACTATTAACCGCACGACGCTGATGAATATGTTGAGAGGGGAATCTGAGCGCCTATGGATGTGTCCGGAGTGCTGTGAAGATAATCTAACTCATAACTCAGACAATCGCGAAGCAGGTACCTAATTCAGAAACACGTGGATTTCAGGAAATGAGGAAGCCCCTCCCCCCCCCCCACCCCACTCCCATAAAAAAACTGAGACGAACTTTCTATGTGGGTTCAAGAGCCCTATTATAGGAGAGTGCATCTGCCTGAGGAAAAAAGAAACCAACAGACTGCACAAATAAGCCAGTAAAACGGATGCGCACGCAACACTGTGTTCTGGAAAAGAACTGCAGTCCAGAGTTTCCAGCTGGTGAGCGCGAAGAAGAAGAACCTAAGACGAGCATTGATGAGAGAGGCCAAAGATGCTGGAATGGATTCCATCAATGATATTGAAACAATTGCACAGGATCGAACCAATTCTAAGAATTGACCACTAACCCTTTATGATGTATAACGGAAATAAAAGGGTGGTGGTTGGTGGATATGGCGGAGATTGTGTGGTACTAATAATCTGGCAAAAATATCGGCTTCCTCTCTCTCATAGTCCATGTTGAGAGTCGTTGGTAGTCATGTCCGCACAGTATTTTGTCTCTAGCACTATCAGTCGTTTATGAAACGAATGTTCCTGCCTGCCAAACTGTCCATCGTCTCACTTAGTCTTCCTCTGCCTCTCTTCCCCTCGGTTCTCGGCTTCACACAATGTGACCAACGAATTTGGTCTTTTTCTGATGTGGATAATCAGTACTTCTCATCCCCCGTGTGGGTTCCGGGGCCCCATTGTGGGGAAAACAAGAATAGACCCACTGCCTCCCCAAAAGTATGTCGTAGGAGTCGACTAATTGGGGAGCTTCCTTTGAAGTCGGAGTTCATCTGCCGGAGAGGCAAGGAACCAACAGTCTGTGTTGAAGAGCAAGAGATCTGTAAAACTGATGCACACGCAACACTCAGGTTCTGGAGCAGGACTGTAGTTCAGTAGTGGACAAGCAACCAGAACTTTCCGCCAGAATGTGCAGCTGGTGAACGCGAAGAAGAAGAAGTACTTCTCGTGGACTAGTTGTTTTCAAAACATCTTTAATACATTACCTTTTCGTTTACCATATCCTCGTAGTTGGTCCAGCTAACTTCCAGTAGGGATCCGCATTCAGGTTATAACTTTGTATGTGGACCACGTGGATATTATAAGTAGCAAAGAGACTGAATGGCGTAAATTTGCGTATTTTAAATATTTTTACCTCGGATATTGTCTATAAATATTAATCCTTTATATATGTATCTGTGGTATTTCCATAAAGGCTCTGTCCTCATCGCACACAGTCATCACAACTTTCCAACATCAAGGATTTCAGTTACTCTGATTTTATGTCTGTCTTGTTTTCTTTCGCGTGTCGAATGTTGGTAAGGTACGCGGGTCAATCGCCTTTGCATTATTCTTTGCAGACAGTGATAATCTGCTCATTCTTCCAGGTGTTCGCGTGCTTCCAGTGGGCGTTGACCACATCTGCCTTGTCGTGCATCAATTAATAATCAAGTGGTGCCGAACATGAAGAGACAAACTTTGCAGACAGTATGCGAAAGAATGATCATGTGTGGAGATATCAATAATGTAATTAGAGTGAATTCCCAGGAATCCCAAAGGGTTACCCAGCATGACGAGATGGGAGCAAAGGCCGAAAGCGAGGAAAACCTGGAAAAAGGACACTCGCAAATTCCCGTGTTTGAATGAATGATTGCAAGTGGAAACCCGTGGGATAAGAACAAAGGTTGGAAGGCGAGAAAGGATAGAGTCACTTGGTGTTTGATCGTGGGAGAGGCAGGTTGCTTGAATGGAGTGACTGCGATGAAATTTGGTTGTTAACTGGGGAAACAAGGACTTGAAACGCAAGGAAATATCTTGAAAGAGTTGTCTCTGAATTGTAACGTCGAGCGACTTTGAATAGTTGTGGTACTGTAATTCAGATGTAAGATACCTGCGGGAATGTAACATTCAGACTAAAAGAATACAACAAGACGAAGGTTTGAACAACGGATCAACATCATGGCACACGAGTAGTAACACATAAGTGCTCCGTTCTTCTTCTAACTCAAGTCTGAGTCCAAAGAAGCTCATTACAGTGCATAGGCTCTGTAGCACCGTCGGGGATTCTAAAATACTTTGGGTTGTTGTTTTTGTTTTAGTATCCGGAAGCCATGAGTTGTTAACCCTTAGGCTCGGTATTATGGATATCGCAACCTTTCGGCCTTGATTCCATTGTAAATACCGTAAATCTGGGAGACATGTGGCTTTTCTACCTACCTCCGGGAGTGAACCCGGACCACAAGGAGTTCGTCACCCGCTCACCGCGCAATCCGGTTTAGCCAACTACGCTAGAGAGCCGGGCTAAATACTTTGGGTAGATTGTTAACATTTTGCCCGGGCAGCGCCGTTAGCTACTTTTTTTTCGATTTCCAACTGACAAGGGATTTTTTACGAGCGCAACAATGTACACAGGCCTCCGATCTCACTTCCCAGAGACGGGGGGGGGGTGGAATTACTGAAAGTCCAGGTCCACGAGAGAAAATCCCAGCCCTTACTGAGGTTTGAACTCGGAACCTCTAGCAATCGAGGCGAACACCATGCGTCGAGACCACGCAACCCACCCCTTCCCAGTATAAAACAATATAATTCCTGAGGCACTGGTGGCAGCACTTACGTCTAGCGAGCAATTTCAAGGCTGAAAATGGGAAAGTCGTCTGGAATTGATAGAATTACCAACGAAATTATGAAGAACATTGGGACAACAGCCAAAACAAAGCTGCTACATATCTTTAATCATTGTTGGACTGGCAGCAGGTAACAAGGATTGGTTTAGGTCCCACCTAAAATGTGGGAAATGCCTGAGCGGAACAAATAGCATCTGCCAATCAAGTCAACCGTACCTGCATGGTGCTACCTGTTGTAACAGACGCGGCTCTGGCGCATAGCAAATCTCCATCGCTAACAAAATAACTCCAATGCCTGGAGGGATAAAATACCAGGCTATGGCTGGGGTAAGCCAGACAGAAACCTTCGGTGGAGTGTGACCCCCTGACTGAAAGGTGTAGATTAGAGACTTTCTTTGCAGACGATGTGTGAGAGTCAGTGGAAGAACCCAAAAGCAAACTGGTCAGGTTACAAGAAAGTGTCTTACAGGGAGGTGTTATATCTCCTACCATGTTTATCCTTTTCATCAATGACCTCCCAAAACGGTTCACGACTCACATTCACAAGACCCTTTATGTAGATGACCTGGCCTTATGGACCGAAGCTAAACATACAGGAACAACTAAACAACAAATGCAGAAAGCTACAAATACAGTTTAGAAATGGAAAGACTCTTGGGGAGTAACAATAAACCAGATCAAAACCGTCTCAGTTTTTTTTTTTTTAATGCTAAGAAACCCTCGGTTTATGGCCTGGAAGAGTCTCCCAGTAGCTGCTTTTCATGTAACCAGCTCAGTCTTAATGCCTCCATTTCGGTTTATGTTAACTTCAAGGTATTTGAACTAGCTGACCCTGCTCCAATGCATACTGTCTCATCATAAACGGGTGTTTCTTCTCTCTTGAGATCACCATGGTTTTAGTTTTGGAGATACTGATGGCCATCCCTTTCTTCTTAAGCTCTTCCTTCCAGACAAGTAAGTTGGACTGAAGGTGTGCCTCTAATTTAACTATCATGGCCACATCGTCTGCAAATGCCAGCTCTAATGTACAGATTGGTCTCATCTTCATGTACCCTACTGAATACTTCTTTGTCTTCTCCTTACAGGTCTTGATGACATTATCCATCATAATAATGAAGAGATAAGGTGAGAGAAAAATCACCTTGTCTAACACCGCTAGTGGTCTTAAATTCTTCTGACTTTTGGTCTGCTGTTCTTAATTTCTGCAGCTTTTGTAGAAACTGTATTGCACTGATCAGGGGTGCTGGGATGTTTTTCCCTGCCAAGCAGTCACATAACTTGCTCCAGGGTACGTTATCAAATGTTTTTTCTAGATTAAAAAAAAAAACCATAGATGTATCTCATTCTTATATTCAAGGGCTTTTTCACTCATCTGTCTGAGTTTGAAGATAATCTCAATGTACTTGTGATATACTGTTTAATCTTCTCATTAGTTCTCAATGGCTACCTATCATGTTTTCCACTCTTTTTGCAGTGGTTCGCACATTGAACAAGTTATGTACAGTTATTTCATAACTGCAAAGTGTCCCACTATAACTTTTGTACTACTGAACACGTTACATTTTCATCAAAACAGCAGCTCTTTGTCACTAGTGGCAATCATGGAGGGATTTGTAACTAAATTTTTCAAGGATTAATTCCCCTCTTCTCCAGGCAGTAGGATACAAAAGAGTAACACCTGGTGTAGCCATTATGTGTGCAGTAATTATAATATTGTGGAGGTAGAACAAGATAATTGGATTTGTCCTGTTTAAGTGGCATCCAGGAGGTGAATCTTTTGAGTTTCAGCGGTGTCAGACATTCAGGAGAGGAAAAACAAGAAGTCAGCCAACTCGAATCAATGGGGTTCTGACTACAACATCCCCACTGGGTCCTTCGGCCCCATTTTAGTGGTAAAAAAGAACAGACCTACTGCTTCCCCCTTCCTGTCTGTCGGTCTGTCTGTCTGCTGATATTTGTTTGCAAGCACAGGCACCACTTTTATTCCATGCGGATGGACTATTGTCATCCCCACAACCCAACCCCGGTTAGGCCCTATAGGATAACCCCTCCCTCCCTCCCTCCCTCCTTAGACACTCAGTGTACGCTGTTGGCTTCTAATCCGCCCCTTTTTTCGCCCCTACCCGCGCGTTGGAGATATATAGGCTGACCGTCATTTCATTGTACGAAGTTTTTTCGCCAGGAACACAGATGAGTATCATTTATTTTATACATTAGAGTCCTATGTAGTCACTTCATAGTTAGAGCATATTTGTGTATATGTACTGTGTTGTCCTTTATGTGCTGATAAAGGCTAACTGCCGCAACGTCCTTTGTTTGTTACTGTGATCGATTTTTTAAAGCTAACATAAACTATTTGTTTTTTCTTACCAACTTTTTCTCTTCCCTATAATTTTCTACTCCTTTTAAAAACTTAAAAGAAATTAGGAGTTTGGTGAATGTGGCGGGGGAAAAGATATCACAGCCTAGCTGTAAACCGTGAAACAACATGCTAATCACTCATTTAAGGGCAAACATAGAAAAAAGAATAAAAAAGACAACCGTTCAACAATGGCTTATTGGTTAAAAGCATCTTTTATTTATTTTATTGAAGCCTAACCAACTCATATGACCTGGAGTCAACATTCAGGGTTTAAAAAGGTGAGAGAACCGACCTTACTGCAGTAGGCTGTACCTCATCTGATGCAGTCTTTTTCAGCAGCTCCAGTGATGACCTCCAGTTATCTCTAAAATCTGCACTCATGAGTCGAATGATGCAGTCTTAAAATATAACCCACAGTTTTCAAAGTGTGAGGCAAATCGCTTAATTAACCATTTTTGAACAGAACTCCCTGGACTGAAGGTGAATATTATGTCTCAAGGACAAAGAATTCATTCTATAAACGATAATGCTTAGCAATATCACAGACCACAAATGCTACTGTTAATGTGACAATTCTGTAAATAACACATCGAGCTCTTTGTATTTACATTTTGTTTTCTTTTATCAACATGAAAAGAGTACATAGTCTCTCAGTTATTTTAACAATGCAGCATATAATATTTAAAACAAGGAAAAGGGGGCCAGCTGGTCTTTTTTTTTTCTGTGGTGTAATGCAAATCATAAAAGGTCAAATGTTTTCATTAAGTAAAAAGGATCCTTATATCGGGCTTTTAAAGGCTAACTGGCACTCAATGAGTTATGTTGTCAACACCACATCAGCCGCCTTTTACTTCCCAGAACTATACCTAATACCCAATCAAGGCTGGGTCAACCTTTTTAAAAAGTCCGGCTCCACCAGTACCCAAACCCATGACCTTCAGATCTGCAGATAAGCATCTAGCCGCTATACAATGGTGGCTCCCAATATTTTCAATGGAGGTAATGAAAAGAATGCTACAAACTATGTCAGAAGTCTACACCTCCATTATACATTTTTAAAACTACCAGCTTCCTACAGCAGTATGTGATTAGATGTGGCTGGCTCATGGTGAAATCCTGAACATATTATTTTTTAAAGAATAATTTCAGTATAAACATATTTAAGAGATATTAACAACAAAAATTAAAAGTCAACAAAGATATACAAATACTGGTCCCTGTAATATCAATATTTCACATACATACTGCCAATTTCATTCTGCAACAAATGGTCAGATTTTATAAACTATTAAAGCCACATGGGACAAAAGCCAATATCAGTCAACCATGATATGTCTATGGTCAAAGCATCCAGAAGAGCTTGAAGCAGGACCTTATATCTCCCTCGGCACCTAAAGGGGTTAAAAAAATGATGTAAAGAATAAGAAGGGCAAAAGCCTACTGAAAAGTCAATACAGTATTAAGCTTCCACTGCATGGACTCCGAGACCCGCTGTGGGAAAACAAAAATAGACTCACCGACTTCCAAACAGGCATGTTGTAAGTATCGACTAATTATAAGAGTGCAACTGACTGAGAGGCAAGGTATCAACAGTCTGCATACAAATACATCAGATTGGTAAAATGGATCTGCATGCAAAATTCAGGTTCTGGAACAAGACTAAAGTCCAGAGGTGGACAAACAACCAGAACTTTCCACAAGAGTTTACAGCTGGTGTATGCGAAGAAGAAGAAAGAGGAAGGAGTCGAGTTATAAGAAAGAAAGGAGATGATAATCTGTTATAACCAGCAACACTGATGGAAAAAGAGCAAGTAAGAATAGGCCCCTTCTCCACGCCTTCAGGCGTACTGGGAATACAGGACTAGATCTATATTTTTTATAAACAAATCGGCACTTGGTGGGTGATGTGGTCAGTGTCACGACGGCCGCCTTTACTTTCTAGGACTGCAACTGGTACCCACTCAAGGCTGGGTCGACCTGGGAGTCAGGGTAATTTTTGAAAAAAGCCTGGCTCCGTCAGATGCGTACCCACGATCTTCCGATCCGCAGGCTGGCGTCTAGTTGCCAACATCACAGTGACTCACAAAAAGAGCAAGGAAAAGGCAAAAAGATAAATACCTGAATGGCTTGGCCATAAGGATAGGACAAGACGAGCAGTGGCCTAATCAGTGAATCTGGTGAGATGGTGGAAAATGACCACCTTTGCACATCCGCAGGGCTTATGATGATGAATGTGCAATATCTGTGCTAGGTCTGAAGGAGCCACGCAAGTGCTGCTGGATTCCATAAGAGAAGCAAAGAACATAAATGGGAAATGTGGCTAAGAATTGGCTACCTCATCCCACATAATACGGAAGGATATGGCAACTAACAAAAGAAGCTGACATAAACTAGCTGTAAACCACAACACAATGTGCAAACTGTTCTTTTAAAGGTGTATGAAGAAGATGACGATATGACAGGGTTGAACAGCAAAGCTTCACTAAAAGACAAAAGGCAGAAAAAACATAAAATTTAAATGTCAGTATCATTACACAGAGCAAAGCAATAATGTTAAAAATCCAGAAATGTGTTATTTTTGTCTCATGCAATGCTTTTCAAAAAAGAAAATGTATACAAATTACAGATAAAATATAATTAAAAGATGTCCCAATTAAAATTTTTAATATCATGTATACACACCCCTCCCCTCCACTTTTATCCTAAAAATGTATTTATCACCTATGCTGTTTAGTAAATTCTGCTATAAGTTCATTAATTCAAAACAGAATAATTTTCAGCATAAATAACACGTGGAAAAACTATATACAAGATTTACAGAAAAATAGTTTGAACAAAATATGGCAATAAGTTTTAGATGGCATTGACATTAATGGTAATATACAGCAGAAGCAGAGCAAGAGACACGGCAAGCAAATTACAGACTGACTGTAATAGCCAAAGCAATGAAAATTCATTTGACACAGACCACAAAAAGGGTCTGACTTGAAAGCTTCTTCTCTTCTAACCTGATGCATTATTCTATAAAAACTGATCTCTGAAGCCTCAGGGAAACGTTTTTGCTAATTTACTAATGATTGAGAATTCAGTCATATATATGTTAAAACTAGTTCTACGTCATTATCCTCGTGTAGAAGGTCCAGGGGGTTGAAACCTATGATCAGTGAGTAGACAGGCAAGCATGTTTCTATTACGTCACTGCGGCCACTAAATAAGTAAAACAAATAAAAATTAATCATTTTTTTACGTCTAATTCTGCAACTCAAAAAGTTTGCTTGCTAGTAAGGGATACAAATGAAACAAAGAAATAGGTGCTTTCACTCCCAGAAAACTGGCTTTTCCAGGGCATAAGTGTTAAGGACAAAATGCAGAAGAAGAAAAAGTACGAGGTTACTTTGCTGGCTACTGATGAAAGGGACAGAGAACATGTGAGAATTTCGTGACTGCAGTGATGTATTCTTTATTAATTTACTCATTCATTCATTCACTGAGCAAAAGAAATGCTGATTTACAACGTATACTCTGCTAAAACAATATGCCACTGGTAGATGTCATCCTTTCCTACAGATTTCACCATTTGCCTAAACAAAGTTATTCCTGTTATTATTTACATTATATGTGCACTGCATCCCCTCTTAAAATACATGATAAAATATAAACAATTCAATTGCTATGCACCAACACAATTGCACTTACTCTATAAAAATGTGTGGCAACAAACACAATTTTCATAATAACAGCAACAAAGACGACACACCACTGACACAATACATTATTTTATTTAACACATTATCAAAAGCCATCACTAGACTGACTACCTTCTTTTGCTACTACACAAGGACATTTTATAATGACCAGCTTTGAAAACTTGTGCAACCCTTTAACTTGTTTAAAAATGTGTGCCATCTCCACGGTGAAGGTAGGCTGCAGTGTATTCTCTTCAGTCTCTAGGAATATTACTTGGTGAGACCTCAGGCTCCTTCACACTGGCACTCTTATAAGGTAAAAGTAAAAAAGGACTCTTTTCCATGCTTTCAGGCGTATTGGGCACATAGGGCTAAGCTTGCATTTTATTGACCAATTGGCACTTAGTGGGTAATGTGGTCAGTATCATACTGGCCACCTTCACTTCATAGGACTGCAAGTGGTACCCAGTCAAGTCTGGGTCGACCTGGGAGAAAAGGTTATAGTTTTAGACTTTCCGGTCCACAGGCAAGCCTCTAGCTGCTACACCACTGTAGCTCCCTGCCACTTTTATACGACTGTCTAAATGCCACAAAAGCAGGTTTTTTAAAAACCATCTGCCGTGGAAACAACTTTGATATGCCAATGACTGGATTTTGAATCAGTTTCACCAGCTTCTAATTCTAAACCGAGAGAGCTGCACAACACTTCTATAAGGCCAGGCTAATTTGTATTCTTTTTCATACTTGTGGTTTTGTAGATTTATGTAAAGTGCTGATGAAGGTTCTTTACCAGTAACTTGTTGCCTGTGTTTATGATATTGTGAAGCTAATTGGGTCTACTTTTTGTCTGGTCTGACATCTTTTCATGATAATTTCAGTGGAAAACTAATTCTTCAGAGAATTGTGTTTGTTTACAATTATGGAATGTCTTCAATGACCCATCAGTTCACAAACATGTTGATGAAACAAGTTATTTCTTGCGCACATGAAATGTAACAGATAATGAGCAAATGGACACCATCGTGGCTCTTCTCGATGCGATCAACATGTCAGAATATATTTCAACAACTAATTCTAAAGCAAGTCATTTATCCACAACTTTACAACTAACATGTCTCACTAAATGACTGTACCTTTCCAAGAATCAAGTTCTCTTGCTCAATCATTAGCTGGTGTGGGTAACCATGATTTTCCTAATCTCCAACAAAATTAAAAACTGGCGTGAACACCACAGTACAATCTCTAACCTGCGTGGGCAACCCATC
The DNA here is from genome assembly GCA_905116865.2 of Candidula unifasciata. Classification (NCBI taxonomy): domain Eukaryota; kingdom Metazoa; phylum Mollusca; class Gastropoda; order Stylommatophora; family Geomitridae; genus Candidula; species Candidula unifasciata. The sequence goes on from CAJHNH020006046.1 coordinate 268,657, forward strand.
TCTTTTTTATTCTCTAGCATAAACATTAACCTGTGTGGGTAACTATGTTTTTCTTAATCTTCAACAAAATCATAAACTAGTGTGAACACCACAGTACAATCTCTAACCTGTGTGGGCAACCATCTCTGTCTTATTCTCTAGCACAATCATTAACCAGTGTGGCTAATCATGTTTTTTCCTAACCCCCAACAAAATCATAAACTGGTTTGAACACCACAGTACAATCTCAAACCTGTGTGATTAACCATCTCTTTCTCTTGCACAATCACTAACAGGTGTGGAAACCACAGCACAATCACTAACTGGTAGCTAAGCCTTTCTATATTTCCTATTCTCTCCTTTAATCACTAAATGGTGTGGGCAACCAAGTCTTTCCCATTCTCTATCAGTCACTAACTTGTGCCAGCAACTGTCTTTTCGCAATTCATATTCTCAAGCACAATGTGTGTAAATACATTTTTCTGGCCAAAAGGTTATAACACTGAGTTCTCATGCGGGCGACCCAGATTCTAATCCCTGGTATGGTTGGGGATTTTCCCAGTCAAAGGCAAAAATATAATCCTAACCTGCACAGTCCATGATGACAGGACTAGCTATTTTACTTAGTCACTCCTCTTCTACCCTGGGTTGTGGAGTTTTGCCAGATGTCTCGATCAGCCGTTCTCTTTCTGGCTTTGTTTTATTTCAGTCGGGGACTGTCAGATGTTGTCTTCGCAGCGGACCCTAGGTGGCCCTGGAGGTCTGGATCCCTGGTTCTTAGCCTCCCATGCCTGCCGATTTTCTCCTAATCTACATACATGTCCAAACCATCATAAATATGGCTGATCCACTCGAGTTTGTAAGGCCTGGGTTTTAAGATCCTAACGTATTGTCCGATCCCGGACTTTATCCATTCTTCTCAACTGGACCACCTTTCTCAGATATCTCATTTCTCAGGCCTGAAGCTGGCTTCTGTGAGCTGTTGTCACTTCCCATGACTCACACACGTAGGTCAGGACTGGTACATAGGCTGAGCAGTAAACAGCCATTTTCATCCTTTTGACAATTTCTCTTTCGCTAAGAAACCCTTGGTTTATGGCCTGGAAAAGTCTCCTAGCTATGGTTTTTCAGCATTAGCAATGCAGCCCTAGATTCTCAGGCTCACAGTCCCCCTCCCCCTAACAGTGGTAAACATAGGCAGCCAAAACGGTTGTGATTCTTTTCTACATCTGCAATTAGTTATTTATGACTTGATCTCTTTAAAACCACAAGTGACATTCCAAATATATTGGTCATGCAGACTAATCAAGAATGATAATTCACCTTCTACAGAGAAGGATAAGTATTTATTTATGCAAAGGTTTAACTCATTATATGCTATTAATTTTTTTTAAATGAGTGCCAACTTAGAACTTCATAAAAGGCACTTCTAAAAACTGAACAATAACTAAGATCTTTACCTAAAAGACATAACTGCTCATATTTTAAAAAAATCCACCATCTGAAATTCATTTTACAAGATGACTCTCTCCCAACAACATTGCCAATATCATATACATGTAAATAACATAGTATGTACAGAACAAATAAAAGTTAGATATGACAAAATAATGCCATTTTCAGTCGTTAATAAAATCAACAGGAGTATGAATTTTAAAAAAATGAAAAGAATACTTTTTATTATCTCAGTACCAAGCAGTGCCAAATATGTGACTAACTCATTCCTTGGAATGCAAACCAGCGTGTAAAGTGCTTTCGTAACTTTGTTAGATTGTTTTTTTTCCCATTTAGTCCTATGATTTTCAAGAAATCTGGTTTCTCTAGTTGCCATTTCCAATGTACACTTGGCCTTTAATAGTAAATCGCTCATTATCTTTATTATCAATATTTACCCAGACTTCTTTTTTTTTAAAACAGAACCTTAGGGACTTAATAGCTAAATAGTGATATGGTTAAATATTTTTACCCAAACAATGTTCTGGTTACGAACTCTTGGGAGGTGTTGATGATGGTGAAATGAGATCAAACTGAAGTGAGGTGTCAATCATTTTTAATCTCACTTTACGTATTTTTCTGGGCCTGTCTGTCAACCCACGTGGGCAGTCCATGGGCTGTCCCAAAGAACTGTCTTGTTTCGCACCACATTTTGTTAACAAGTTTTTACTTATCCTCTTACTGTTACTACCAGAAATGTCAGGGGGTTCAGAAGACATAACTTCATTCTGAGACACACTTGAAGCTGACAGTGCAGTTGAGACGAGATGATTTTGAATCTATGGCATGCTCGCTCTCGTCTTCATCGCCATCCCATTTGAACTGCAGGTTGGAATTAGGACAGTGTGCATTTTCTGCACAAATCTGTTTCTTGAGTTCAGGGTCCCGTTTCATCTTAAAAATAATTTTAGGCTGACGCTGATTCTGGCATGCCTTTTCACTGTCATCCATGCTGAAAAGTAAACTACGTCTTGAAAGTCCTTCACCTTCTCCTTGATATAATTTGAGTGACTGTTTGTCTAATTTAGGTAAAAAAACAACCTTGCCTGTCCTCACATCAGTAGAACAACCATCATTTGTCACAGTAAAACAATCTTTCTTTAACAGTGGTGGAGTGCCAAATTCATCTGTACTATTTAAACGCTGATGTCTGAGTTGACGTGTATCAGAAAATAAATCCTTTTCAATTAAAGAATATTTCTGAAAGCTGAATGGTCTGCTTATGGCCACTATCAAGATGATCTTCACTTGTAGACTTTGATCTGAAACGAGAAATATGGGGTCCCGGATAGAACCTGCCAATAAATTAGAAAAGACAGTACTCTCTTCTGATGAAGACCTGCGGGAAACAGACGGCGATATGATAGGTGCTTCTGGTTCTAGCACTGGAGGATCTCTGAAGTTCTGGCTGCTGTTTTCTGTGAGCGAACTCTCCATTACAAGGTCAGTAAGTTGCTGTGCAAAAGTTGAAGCCTTAGCAACAAGAGAATTTAACTCCTGTGCCAAATGCACTGCTCTCTCATGTTTCCCAGACAAAAAAGCTTTAGTATCTGTGAATGGGACGCTCTGTACACCATGCAATCGTGGGCTCTGCCTGACAGGGGTCATAGCTTCCTTCTGTAGGAGCTTCACAGGAGTCATACATTCCTTCATCTCCAGTGGGGATGGACTTTCCTCAGGGATGATAAGAGGCGGGATGCTACTTTCTGAAGTACCTGCAAAGTACTGCTCATCACTTCTAGTTGAACATGTGTTTTTGTTGCTGTTATACTTTTTATGTACTTTCTGACGAGGAGAATTGTCTAAAAAATCTGACAAATTGTTACTACGAAGCTCTGCATCGGTATATTCATAACCATCATCGACAATGAGATCAGATAAAGACTCATTTTTAACCTTCTTGTCTGGTGGATTAGAGATAGAGAGGTCAGTGGTAATTTTCTGCTTTGAAAAGTCATCCAAACCAAGTTTATTACTGCTGCACTCACTATCAGAATCAGCAGGTTCCTGTTTTATGTGAATATTTTCGGGCAACATGGGCTCCTCTTTAACCTTCAAGTCTGGCTTCTTTCTTGTAGTTGTCTTTTTAACACGACCTCTAGTTCTGTTACGACAAGGTGATTTTTTACTACATATTACATTTGAATGGCGTTTATTACTAGAATTTTCATTTAGGGAATCAGAGGTTTCCGCTATTCCTGGTAGTGGACTTCCAGTTAATTCCTGCTTCTTGCTAGATGACGCTGAGCTGCGCAGAAACTTTGCCTCTGAGCTTTTACTTTTATCACTGCTGACAGGATCATGTGACCTATCCCCAACCACAGGTTCTGGTAGGGGCAGGCCACTGGAAATAATAATCTCTGCATCATAGCGGGTAATTCCCCTTCGCTTCAACTCTGCTGGTGTCAGAAGGTGAGACTGTGATTCCATATTTTTTGCACGACTGTCCCATGATTCTGAAAAAAATAAATTTAAAAATAATACCAGTGTATCTGTAAGAATATTTATATATATTTGTCTATGTGTGTGTATATATATATATATACACACACAAATATATATAATATATCAAATGTCACGAGGCATTCTACAAACATGCCCAGCCACTCCATCCTCTTCCTTTGATAACTGCCAGCGAAGAACATTTTGTTTTAGTACTTATTTCTTCACTTGTTATCTTGTTTGGCTAAAATATTTACGGGATTCTCCTTAGCAACCTAAAGTAGGCAGCAGGAAATTTTGCGGGAAGTAAAAGGCCAGAATGTGAGTTTCTGACCCTATCACCCATCGATTTATTAAAAATATGAGTCTAGTAACATGTGCCCAATGTGTGGAGCGGCGATTATGATCACAGGTGTGAGGGAATGATAAAGCCACTGTGATGTGCATAAGGATATACTCTGTACCTAATCATGGGCGCCAGCCGGCTCTGTGCTGGTTTTATGGATCTCCATGCAAGACTTTTGCCACATGTCCTCATCACATACTACAGATAATTGCCGTTATCTGCCAAAATCAAGAATTCAAGGAATCTTGCAGTTAGTGTTCCACAGAGATGAAGTGCCCAGATATTGTCTTGCATTCGCTAGCTCACTCTAGCATTCGTTAGCCCACTTCCCTTTGCATGGTTGATAATGTATACTGAAAACTCACGTTAATGAAGTCCACTGGTCGAGTACCTTACTAAATGACAAACACAGATTCAAATGTTATGTCGTCCAAAAGTCCTATTATATGATAACCTTGGTTCAAACCTTGGTTGAAATGTCTGTCAAAGGAGACTCCTACTGTATGGCTGCTTAGGTTCAAATGTGTATGACTGCATAGGTTCAGATTTAAATGTCTATCCACAAAATGACCTACTATATGACAGCAAAGGTTCATATGTTATTCGCTCAAAGATCCTATTTTATGACACAAATGTTCATCCACTACTAATAGCCATACACAATGAAGTGTAATGACCATATGATGTATGTTTTACATATATGATGCAAAAAGGGTCCCAGGACATCCTAAAGTGAAAGGTGCCATTGTCGAAATGAGAAGTCTAACATGCTGAGGAAGTGAGATGCCCCATGGTGCAGGGAATCTGAGTCTTAAGATCTGCAGATTGCTTCCTGGGGATCCATAAAGGGCGCAGCCCTTAATGAGGGGAAGGCCAAACATACAGATGAGAAGTTAGGCAGTCATGTGCAGGACAGGACGATTCCCTGGGTGAGCCCAGTACCAAAGCGCCATGTAAAGGCTCTGTATTTATAGAAACCTCCTTGGATGGCAGAGAATGCCCATGCTCTCTACCCCTGCCTTTTTTTTTTTAGGTCTACCAGTGTGCACACAGCTGACCTGGATGGGTCCTCTATGCACAACACCTGTGAATCAGGAGACAATTATGAAGTTCCCACATATCTGAGGCTACATATGTCTCATGAAACTAACCAAGAAGGCTACAAAGGCATTACAAATGCCTGAAGAAATCAGGGGTTCCAGCCAAAAGGTACAAATACAGCAGTTATGCTGTAAACAAAGTGCAATTACGTCTCTCAGAAGAAAAATGAAGAAGAATATGCCCAATGTGGCAAAGAGATGAGAAGGTTCCATTATTTATATTTCTGGGGGGAAAGGGCTTGGTATGAGTTTCTTTTATGGAAGAGTAAAGATAGAAGTAGAATATTTTTAATTATCACAGATCAGTAGTCTCGTTACCTTCCCCAAACGACCAAGCCTTTCAGGTTATTTTATCCCGGCTGTGGTCAAAGTACACTGGGCATTCCCATGAGTGCTTAGTACTCCAATGCAGCAGCTCCATAGGCTGCCTTTGCAGTTTTCTCAACCATGTTCAGAGAGTCTGAGCTTGTTCGGCTGCTCATATAAGTGCTCTGGAAGCAACTGTTATCTCCATGGTCATGCCTGACGTAGTTCTATTGTTTTCCCCCATCATCTGCCATACAGGTATTTATCTCTGTCTTCCCCTTGCTCTTTCTCCTTACTTGAAAACTGTAACCATTCCTTCTCGTAACATGTCAACAAAATATACTTATTGAATTAGTTAGTTAGTTAGTCTTTCCTCTTGTGTCGAGTGCGGCACATAGGGCAGAGGTCGTGACTCTCCATGCACGGCGGTCCGTTGCAATCCGTTGTAGGTCTTGGATGTTTGAGTGGCACATGAGCGAGCCTTCCCTGATGATAGTTCTACGTAGGGTTTCCCTTGACTTATTGAATTGAGTGACGCAAAATGAAACATACCATTAGATGTAGGTACCACAGTGAACGCTGGCTGGCTTTCTGCTGACTTTGCTTTCAGTCTATTTATTCTGTCGTCTGTGTCCCTAAAACAATAACCTTTCTGAGATGACAGGCTGATTGGCTGTTTTGGTTTAAATGCTCCTTTACGTCGTCTGCAGAACAAATGAAAAAATTTCATTCTTGTTTACATCGTCTGCAGAAAAAGAAAAAGAAAACTAAATTTCTTTTTTTTTTAATTACTAATCAACTCACAGTGGAATTACTGGATAATTCTTTACATATGGTTTCATTATCCCAATTTTTTTAAAATTAATTTATTACATTCTGTAGCTTTTTCTTAGCATTCACCTGGCTGTAAGCTCTGATGGAAAGATCTGGTTGCTTGTCCACCTCTAGCCAATCCACTTCCGGCGAATAATTCTGGTTGTTCATACATTTCAGCACTTTGGTCTTGTTCCAGAACTTGAGTTTTGGCATTCATTTTACAGATCTGACTTAATTGTGTGCAGATTGTTCCTTCCCTCTCAGGCAGATGTACTCCGACTTCGAAGGAAGCTCCCAGTTAGTCGACTCTTAACGACATGCTTTTGGGTAGGCAGTGGACCTATTCTTTTTTTTTTCTTCCTCTCCCAAAATGAAGCCTTGGAATCCACATGAGGATTTTTCAAATATAAATACTTTTAACTTTTTCCTTCACAAACATTATATTTGCATATATTACATTCCTCCTCACCTTTCACATGTCACACATTCACAAAGTTAACTTTTCCATCAAAAACATTATACTTCTCCTTACCTTTCACATGTCACACATTCACAGAGTTTATTATTGTCACCAAAGAAGTCCTCTCCATAGAAGCAAGTGATCTCCTCATTGGGTTCTATGTTTCGTAAGACTTTAACACAGGCAGTGTTTCTACCAGTTGATACAAACTGCAAAATTAAGCCAGTAACAAAAACAAAATTCAAATTTAATGCCACAAATAAGACATGAAATTGTCAACAACAACACAAAATTTAAAATAAAGCAATATATGATGACAAATGAAATAAAAGGTAAATGGTTTCAAGAACAACCAAAAACAAGTACATTTATTTGTCTTCTGCTCTTGTCCTCAAAAGGATGTTTGGCACATTGTGTTGTGGTTTACAGAAAGCTGCAATATCTGTGTCTTTCAGCCCAACATAGGACTGGTGTACATAATCACAGAATAACATACTACCATTAGTTGATCATGTTCAGGCTAAACACTGGCTATTAAATAACAAACTACATTTATTCAACAAACTAAATTGTAAAGAAGAGTCTGGGTGAATGGGAAAGGCTATCAATGGAAAGACTGTCAGCTCCTTGAGAACCCTGTGTGGGTTTCGGGGCCCTATTATAGGGAAAACAAGAATAGACCCACTGCCTACCCAAAGCATGACGTAAGAGTGGACTAATTGGGAGCTTCCTTCAAAGTCGGAGTGCATCTGCCTGAGAGGCAAGGAACCAGCAGTCTGCATACAAATGAGTCAGATCTGTCAAACGGATGCACACGCAACACTCAGGTTCTGGAACAGGACTGCCGTCCAGAAGTGGATGAACAACCAGAACTTTCTGCCAGAGTTTACAGCTGGTGAACGAGAAGAAGAAGAAACAACTCCTTGAGAGGTTCCGAGCAAAAACATGGCTGCAGTCAACTACAGAAACTCTGACTGGTGCACAAGAAGAATAGACAATGACATTACACATTCCCTGTGTGGTATCCTAGAGCCTATTGGGAGGAGGTGGGGGGGGGGGGGGGGGGTGGAATAGACCCCCTGCTCCACCAAGAAGTATGTCATAAAAAGCGACTAATAAGGGGTATTTCGTTCAAAGAGTGCATCTTCCTGAGAGACGAGGAACCAACAGTCTGCAAACAAACCGGCTAAAACTACTGCAGAAGGTTCTGGTTGTTCATTCAGTTCTGGGCTGTAGTCTTCTTCCAGAATTTGAGTTTTGCAGGCAAATCTGCTTCACAGATCTGGATTAAATTTATGCAAACTGTTGGTTTCTTGCCTCTTATCATATGCACTCCAACTTCGAAAAATAAACCCCTAATTAATTAACTCTTACAACATGATTTTTTTTATTATGACAATGGTTCTATTATTCCCCCCCCCCCCCCCCAATGTAGCCAGGAACCCACACAGGGAGGAACAGGACCAATGTCCAGATGCGGATGAACAACCATGACTGTTCCTCAGTTTATACCCGGTGAATGCAAAGGAGAAGAAGACAATCACATATGTTGCTTTGACTGGTATACATAAAGAACAGCCAGTGATAAGTGACACACTGACTGGTATACATAAAGAACAGCCAGTGATAAGTGACACACTGACTGGTACACCTAAAAACAGCCAGTCACACATGACACACTGACTGGTATACCTAAAAACAGCCAGTCATATGTGACACAATGACTGGTATACATAAAGAACAGCCAGTCATAAGTGACACAATGACTGGTATACATAAAGTACAGCCAGTCTTAAGTGACACACTGACTGGTATACATAAAGAACAGCTAGTCATAAGTGACACACTGACTGGTATACATGAAGAACAGCCAGTCATACATGACACACAGACTGGTATACATGAAGAACAGCCAGTCATATATGACACACAGACTGGTATTCATGAAGAACAGCCAGTCATACATGACACATTGACTGGTATACATAAAGAACAGCCAGTCATAAGTGACACAATGACTGGTATACATGAAGAACAGCCAGTCATATATGACACACAGACTGGTATACATGAAGAACAGCCAGTCATACATGACACATTGACTGGTATACATGAAGAACAGCCAGTCATAAGTGACACAATGACTGGTATACATAAAGAACAGCCAGTCATAAGTGACACAATGACTGGTATACATGAAGAACAGCCAGTCATAAGTGACACAATGACTGGTATACATAAAGAACAGCCAGTCATACATGACACACAGACTGGTATACATAAAAATAAGCCAGTCACATGTGACACACAGACTGGTATACATTAAGAACAGACAGTCACATGTGACACACAGACAGGTATACATGAAAAACAGCCAGTCACACACGACACAATGACCGGTATACACAAAGAACAGCCAGTCATACATGACACACTGACTGGTATACACGAAGAACAGCCAGCCATACATGACATACCGACTGGCATACATGGAAAATAAGCAAACATAAATGATACTGACTGGCAGACAAGAACAATAGCCAATCACATACTCAAAACTGACTAACACCCACACAAAAACAGCCACTCAAAAATTATACAGGTGACTAGTACACATGGGGAATGGGCAATCCAAATGACACACTAACTGGCATACATTAACAACAGCCAGTTAGTCACACTGACTAGCAGACAAGAATAACAGCCAGTCACATCTGTTATACTGACTAGTACACACAAAGCCCGTCACACTGACTAGCAGACAAGAATAACAGCCAGTCACATCTGTTATACTGACTAGTACACACAAAGCCCGTCACACATGACTAGCAGACAAGAATAACAGCCAGTCACATCTGTTATACTGACTAGTACACACAAAGCCTGCCACACATGACTAGCAGACAAGAATAACAGCCAGTCACATCTGTTATACTGACTAGTACACACAAAGCCTGCCACACATGACTAGCAGACAAGAATAACAGCCAGTCACATCTGTTATACTGACTAGTACACACAAAGCCCGTCACACATGACATGCTGACTAGTGTGCATAATCAAACTGCCAGTCACACATGATACGTTGCTGTGTATACAAAGAGATCAATTAAGGCTGTATCATGATGTCATGAAGCACATCCACATACTTTGCAATTTGGCCTGCAGTCGTGGTTGATGAAGGCAGCTGGTCCAAGCCAAAGTTGGGCACAGTTTTTCCTACAAGAATACATGACGCTGAAATCATTTTCTCCTGTCTTGAGTAGCTGACTCTCCTCTTCCGCTGTGAGTTCAGCGATACAGCCCACAAGCATTTCTATCTTGTCATGCTTACCCCTAGAATCATACATTTTCATTTATTATTCAAGGTAAATGATACATTTTCATTTATTATTCAAGGTAAATGATACATTTTCATTTATTATTCAATGTAAATGATACATTCTTTGCTGCTTAACCCTTTCGCTGCTACGTTCCCGGAAATAGTTGTCCTCCCTGTGCTAAGCAATGTGAAAAAAAAAGTCTCTGCTGTGAGCAATACTTTTCTATCCTCTAAACGCAAAAGATGCGTCCGCGGTGAGGGCTATGTTTTGTTCACCTAAAAAATTTTACCCTGGGGAGTTGTGTGGTTGGTCCGAGTGGTGACAAGTCAGAGGCACGATGGTGCCCCACAAACTTGACTAACGGGGGGGGGGGGGGAGATTAATGGGAGGAACTGTTCCCAGTCCGTATCCCAAAATTTGATTGACGAACCTACCACGGCTGCCACTTTAATCATATTTACTTGTAGTCACCATGTTATTACATACCAAAATAATTTAAAAAAAAATATTCATAATAATATACTCAAGTCGTCCGTTGCTGAAAAGTAGCAGGAACTCAAAGGAAAATTTACAATTAATAAAAAAAAAAAAAAACTTCAGGGGTTGAACACACGACCCTCTGATTCTATGACGAACGTGATGCCAATTACACTATGCTACCGCTTGACGCATTGCGCTGTGTAAATGATCATAATGAACGATGTGCGCAGACTATCAATAATGTGTCTAAGTTTGTAGTCTATCGCCGCCTGCATGAGCACTCAACAATAGTAAAAATATGTCCCTCGACATTATTTTACGGGAGTTTTTAGCAAACAGTCTTTGCTCAAGTACTCTATTTTGAGTTTCTTTGTTCTAAGCATTAGCAGACAGACAGAAAAAAAAATTAGTTCGTCCGAATCTGTGTCTGTCCATCGGGAAAGACGAGAAATTTTTGTGACTTAACTGTTTGAATTTACAGTAGCAGAAATACAGATAGAGCTGGAGTCATCAAAATCATGCACTACTGGTTTCAAATCATCGGTTCATCAAGACAACTGATCAATTTATTGCCGTTTTGATGGCGCTTCATTGTCGCTGCTCTCTGATTCCGACGATGAGGACGTCGGACAGGCAAACAGCTTTTTTTGGACACGCCGGTTTCAGCAGTCGAAACTGATGGCCTAGTTAAATCTTCTTGTTCACTGTCAGAAGTACACATTTCAAAGTCGTCGTCGCTATCACTTTTGACAGAAACTCCATCAATTCTTTATCAACTTTAACAAGTTTTCATGCCATTTTGTACTAAGTGTAGAATAATCCAAAAGCACAAATATATATCAGGGCACAAAATACACAGATCACCGACCACGCTGTCACGGTAAACAAAGCAACGGGATAACGCAGAATGCAGTAAACACGCCTTAAACACACCTAAAAGTACGTGCCAGTGTTTTTAATCATATGTAAATGGGTCAGTTTAATCTAAATATAGCTAATGTATATTGCCCTTCAGCCAATAAAATACGAGGTAACAGAAATCTGTAAGAAAAGCCAAAAAACGGCTTGGGACGTCCATAGCACTGGGGGTCAAGAAAAAAAATAACGTCCAAAGACAAGCGTAGCAGCGTACAGGAAATCGGGAAAAGACGTCCATAGCAGCGAAAGGGTTAATTTACTGTGGCCTTATAGCTTAACTCTTCTGGTACCAGGCGTTTGTTTTAATAACTCATTCTCCTTTAGTTGTCATCCACTTCTGACACAATAAAATGTTGTTACTAAACTCCCTTCTATCTTCTGCTACTTGTTATGTTAACTGTTATCAGCCAGAGATCCAGTACACTTTTACTGATAATTGCCTAAGAGAACATTATGTGATATTTTCCATAACGAATGCAACTCATGGATCATTGTGCTGTCCAGAAAGAGTTAATCTGATCTTTGGTACTCATCACACTAAAAGCTCACGAGCATGCTCACAATGAGTGTACTTCAGGAAATTACTACGTCATTACTAATCTCTGTACCTCAACTACAACTTCTTTTGTTAATTTCTGCTTCTTTTGTTAATATCTGTTTTATGCCAACGTTTAAAAGATAATTTTCTTCTTTTTCTTTGTTCCCCGGCTGTAAGTTCCTGCTGAAAGTTCTAGTTGTTTGTCTATTTAGACTTTAGTGCCAGGGCCTAAATTTGCGTGTACATCCCTTTTTTATAGTTGGTTGTTCCTTGCCACTCGGCAGATGCACATCGACTTATCAATTGGTTGACTTTTATGACATGCTTGTTGGAGAGTCAGCGGGTCTATTCTTGTTTTCCCCATAATGGGGTCCCAAAACCGACAAAGGGATAACAGATAATCAATAGCCAAGCCTGACACGTTCGATTATTTGGTACACTGTGATGATGATATTAAATCTCAGGGTGTCAGTGGTTTCTTCAAACCACCGCCTTCTGAATTTCTGTCTGCCTTTTGACGTTTCCATTTACATGTTGTCCGCTGCCCCCCTCTTTAGACTCACTCTTATTAGGTGGCGAAACCATGTCAGTCAGTTTCTCAGTGAATTAAAAATAGGTACTGTTTCAACAGTTTTTATTTCTTCTATACCCACACAATCTCTTCTGGTTTTGTCCACAGTCTTTCTCAAACATGCTATTTAACAAGTGGTTAGTTTTGTGTTTTTTGGTTAATGCCCAAGCCTGTTACGATAAAGATTGATTTGTAATTTGTCTTTTTAATCTTTGCTGGGATGGCCAGGTGTTTTAAAATAGTGGTAAGCTGATACATAATGCTGTTTGGCTGGTTGTTTCTATCTCTCTGTCGTTTCTACCTTCCTTTGCAAAGATGCTCACCAAGTATTTACATTCCTGCATTTTGTTTTTAATATCCAGAAACCATGAGTTGTAAAACCTTTGGCTCTGTACTATGGATACCGCAACCCTTCAACCTTGATTCTATGATAGATACCCTAAATCTTGGAGAAATATGGCTTTTCTGCCTGCCCCCAGGCGTGAACCCGGACCACAAGGAATTCGTTACCCAGTCAGGTTTAACCAACTGAGCTAGCGAGTTGGGCATGTACTTTCAAACTGTTGTCTTTTATCTTCATGTCGATGGCTGTGTTTTCTCTGGCCAGGCTGACTTCTGTTGTTGCATTTTTTCAATGCTGATTTTTATGAGATGTTTGATCTAACAAACAACATACCCAAAAAACAACAAACTTCTCACCAGGCCCTTGTGGCACATATTTTGCCTCCAATGCGTCCTTCCATGGAATATCTGTAGCAAGGTGAAACTTGAAAACCAGCCACATAGTCCAACATCTGGAGGTAGCGGAAAGTCTGAAAAATATTTGTGGTCACAAAATGCAACAAATATGCCACAAATTACAGAGGGACATTAGTATTAGGTAACCATTTCTTTGAAACAGAAACAAAATCTAATTTAAAGATCATACAATGCAAAAGATAAAGGGAGTTTAGATTTAGCATCAAAGTAATTGAAGTCCCTTTCTCACTCAAACTTTTCTCAATTACAATTGGTAAATCTTGCTATGTCCAGAAACTGGTCAAAGTTTAAAACCCACCATGCTACCAGTTTGGACAGCAGATAAGGTAAAGGTGAAATCTAATATTTTCTATTACCGTGCGGCAGTCCACATTGAATTCTGAGTGTATGGACTTTACAATTAAACAAAGCATGGAAAAGTAGCAAAAGGATATGTAGGTAGCCAACATTATATATATACAATGCAGAGGAAGAAAAAAGTCGATAGTGGACAAGTGACAGCTTCCCAATTTGAAAAGCTAGTAGCACTAATAATATTGTGTATGACTCAAACATATGTCTTTATAGGTCTATTGTATGACTGAAAATTTCAGAAGATCATTTTCAAGATCTTTGAAATGCAGAACATTTAAATAATAACCAAGGGCACTTAATGCTCCTTTACTTTAATAGGTGTACATTAACCGTTAACCATCAGGCTGTGATCCTGCCATTCACACATTTTTTTTCCCTGATTGTATTCCATTTTAAACAGGCGGCGTAGAACAGGAACGACGAGCGTGAGGATTTAGGGCTGCATGGCTAGGGCAGTTGCCATGAACTGTGCAGGTTTGGATGCTAATTTCTGCCTCGGAGAGAAAAAAATTCTATCACCTTATTGTGGACTAGAACTCATGTCTGCCATATAAAAGCCCTGCATTTTAACTACTTAACCTTCCGCATGGGTTCCTAAGTCCCTTGTAGGGAAACAAGAATACACCTACTGCCTCCCTAATAAGTATGTTGTAAAAGTTGACTAATTGGGGGTTTCCTTTAAAGTAAATGTGCATTTGCCTGAGAGGCAAGGAACAAACAGTCTGCATACAAATAGGTCAAGATTGGTAAAATGGAAACGCACGCAGCATTCAGGTTTTGGAACAAGACTAAGACTAGAAGTGGATGAATAACCAGAATTGTTCACCAGAGTTTACAGCTGGTAAACATGAACAAGTGCTGCTTAACTTGCTGCTAGGCTGAACCTGCTAGCTTACTTACTTACTTAGTCGCTCCTCTTCTACCTTGGGGTGTAGAGGTTTGCCAGAGAGATCGCCAGACGTCTCTATCAGCAGTTTTCTTTCTGGCTTTGTTCCATTCCAGTCCTCTGTCAGTCAGGGACTGTCGGATGTTGTCTTCCCAGCGCACCCTGGGTCGTCCCGGAGGTCTGGTTCCCTGGTTCTTAGCCTCCCATGCTTGCCATGGTGGCCGATTTTCTCCCATTCTGCACACATGTCCAAACCATCGTAACTGTGACTGATCCACTCGGGTTAGTAAGGGCTGGGTATCAAGATCTTGACGTATTGTCTGATTGCGGACTTTGTCCCTTCTTGTCACTTGGACCACCTTTCTCAGGTATCTCATTTCCGAGGCCTGCAGCTGGCTTCTGTGAGCTGTTGTCATTGCCCATGACTCACACCCATAGGTCAGGACTGGTACATAGGTAGAGCGGTAAACAGCCATTTTCGTTCTCTTGCCAATTTCTCTTTTGCTAAGAAACCCTCGGTTTATGGCCTGGAAGAGTCTCCCAGCAGCTGCTTTTCGTGTAGCCAGCTCAGTCTTAATGCCTCCATTTTGGTCTGAACCTGCTAGCAATAGACTAAATGTTCTTCATGAAGGTTCTGAGGCTCCTGTTTGAAGGAAATAGAATACATTCACAGTCCCTTAACAAGCATATTATAAAAGGTGACTAATCAAGAGTTTGCTGGAGATGGATGTGGTGGGCCAAATGGTGAGATATAGCAGCCTCGCTGCATACAATGTACTATAAAGTGTGCTTCAAAAGTCGTGCTCTCACATTTAGCAAAGATCTCAAAAACTTCTGTACGAATGAACATGAATTTTTGCATGTGGCCTTAGATTTCCCATGTCCTGACGATTCTGTAATTTACAATTGCACAGGTTTTGTTGCTTTCTCAAAGCTAGCAATTTCTCTGATCTTTCTTTGACTAATAATTTGAGTACCCATTAAAAAAATAGAATATACAGTAACTGACATAAGCGTGGAAATTGTTTGGAAATCAGTTCACATGTGCAGCATGGAAATTATTTTTATAGCTATTTCTGCATACAATGAAATTTTTTGTTCCTCTAATTCACAGAAGGTCAGTACTGGAGATGACCACCTGAGAGTGAAATGCTTTTGAAACGCGTGCAATATAAGTTTTAAAAAGCTCCCATTTCTCAATTATTGTAACCATGCTGACTGCTTTGAATTCTTATATGGACAAGATTATTAACAGTTTACACTGAAAGGTTACTGAGCACAGATTTTTAAAGTTGTCCATGACTTTTGGAACAAACTATAACTATCCCTTTAAGGCTGAGAGCAGGTGAAGAAGAGTAAAAAGGTAAATGTTACAAACAACATAAATACTGTATTACGCGCACTGACTTCCCTGCTTTTGGACCGCTCTAACAAACCTTTGCTGCCCCAAAATAATTCTAAAAACTTATTTCTTATAAAGGAAAGGCAAAACAATGTACTCAAATTTATGCTTCTTCTTCTTCTTTGTTCACTCTGTTGTGTTGTGGCTTACAGCTAGGCTGTGATATCTGCACCTTTCAGTCCAACACATCCAGTTTCAACAAAGTCCTAATCAGTCACCTATAACAACATGCTTGTTTGAAGACAGTGTTTCTACTCTGTCTTTTTCACAAAAAATGGCGCTGTGGAATCCAGTGAATGCTATCTTCCCCCTCCCCACCCCCTTATTATTGTTTTAAATGAACACTACTGAACACTGGTAGTATTTCAAACAGAGATCATATTTAAATAATGCGGATACAAACAATACATTGCACAATTTATTGCCAGGCATATTTCACTGTATCTCATCAGGTTCTTCTTCTTCTTCGCGTTCACCAGCTGTACACTCTGGCGGAAAGTTCTGGTTGCTCGTCCACTGCTGAACTGCAGTCCTGCTCCAGAACCTGAGTGTTGAGTGTCCATCAGTTTTATAGATCTCATTCTCTTGAATACAGACTGTTGGTTCCTTGCCTCTCCGGCAGATGCACTCCGACTTCAAAGGAAGCTCCCCAATTAGTCGACTCTTACGACATGCTTTTGGGGAGGCAGTGGGTCTATTCTTGTTTTCCCCACAATGGGGCCCCTGAACCCACACGGGGGTAAATTCAACTGAAAAGCGAATAGTTTCTTCCAAAAAATTGCGTCTGTTTCATGGCCACCGGAAGCTCACCGTAGTCACGTGACTTACAAGGGCAACTTCAAATTTACAATAAATTCTGTCTGTTTACAAAGGAGGGGGTAGTTGATTTTTATTGTTAACGCTTAGGCAATTCTCAAAAGTCTCCTGTTCGGAGTGTGGTAAACCACACGGAAAGCACTGTCTGTGTCAATTATGTGGTCATATATGAGATCATATTAGAAATTATTGTCATCTTCTTACACATGCAAACACACAACAGTTTCCAAATATTTATGTATTTAATCGTTTATAATTATTTTCAAATAACTTGTGTTTGTTTCAAGTCTTTATAGATTAATATTAGAAAAATACTTCTAAAGCCCATTATCGTACACACAATGTTTATATGAAGAGGAAGTACTGAACATACGTGCTCCTTGAGAAGTTTCATTTGATGTTTTGTTCTGCAGTAAGGATTTGTACGGTGTGGATCGACTTTGAGCAAAGCCTCATACGTTTCATCATATTTTCTGTGTTCCCGGAAACTCTCTACAATCTTCTTCAGTTCACCTTGATTGTTTAGCGGTTTAAACCTGTGAGATGAAAAACGACAATTCTCATTAAAACTATATAAGAACATTTTAGTGCTGGGGAGCGGCTAGCCGAAGGATTAGAGTGCTGGGCACTCAGGCGGGAGACCCAGGTTCGATTCCTCTGTAAGGCTGGGGATTTTTTCTGTCAGGGGGCAAAATAAAATTCTCACCTGCACAGTTGTCGTGACAGCACTAGAAACGCAGCCTTAAATCCTCAGGCTCAAAGGACCCCCCTGCCTACACCGCAGAAGTGGTATACAAAGGAAGTGATTGGCAGTTGTTGTTTTTTACATTTAAGTGCAGGAAAATAAAAAAAGTCCCCCCCCCCCCGCCTTCCCGTACCACAAAGAATACAGTGTGTAGCGGTACCACGAAGAATATAGTGTGAAGCTAAACACAGAGAATGTAGTGTGTAAAAGGCACCACAAAGAATATAGTGTGAAGCGGTACCACAGAGAATGTTGTGTAGCGTACCACAGAGAATGTAGTGTAGCGGTACCACAGAGAATGTAATGTGTAGCGGTACCACAGAGAATGTAATGTGTAGCGGTACCACAGAGAATGTAGTGTGTAGCGGTACCACAGAGAATGTAGTGTGTATCGGTACCACAGAGAATGTAGTGTGTAGCGGTACCACAGAGAATGTAGTGTGTAGCGGTACCACAGAGAATTTAGTGTGTAGCAGTACCACAGAGAATGTAGTGTGTAGCGGTACCACAGAGAATGTAGTGTGTAGCGGTACCACAGAGAATGTAGTGTGTAGCGGTACCACAGAGAATGTAGTGTGAAGCGGTACCACAGAGAATGTAGTGTGTAGCGGTACCACAGAGAATGTAATCTATAGCGGTACAACAGAGAATGTAGTGTGAAGCGGTACCACAGAGAATATAGTGTGTAACGGTACCACAGAGAATGTAGTGTGTAGCGGTACCACAGAGAATGTAGTGTGTAGCGGTACCACAGAGAATGTAGTGTGTAGCGGTACCACAGAGAATGTAGTGTGTAGCGGTACCACAGAGAATGTAGTGTGTAGCAGTACAACAGAGAATGTAGTGTGTAGCGGTACCACAGAGAATGTAGTGTGTAGCGGTACAACAGAGAATGTAGTGTATAGCGGTACCACAGAGAATGTAGTGTGTAGCGGTACCACAGAGAATGTAGTGTAGCGGTACCACAGAGAATGTAGTGTGTAGCGGTACCACAGTGAATGTAGTGTGTAGCGGTACCACAGAGAATGTAGTGTAGCGGTACCACAGAGAATGCAGTGTAGCGGCACCACAGAGAATGTAGTGTGTAGCGGTACCACAGAGAATGTAATCTATAGCGGTACAACAGAGAATGTATACTGTGTAGTAGAATAAAAGAGAATGTATACTGTGCAGCAATATCATAGACAATGTATACTGTGCAGCAATATCATAGACAATGTATACTGTGCAGCAATATCATAGACAATGTATACTGTGCAGCAGTATCACAAATATATATACTGTGCAGCAGTACCACAGATAATGTATAGTGTGCAGCAGTACCACAGAGAATGTACAGAGTGCAGCTGCACCAAAAAGACTGATCAGTGACAATGATTGTAATCAAGAGAACAAAAATAAATGAAAATTAACCAACCTGGTATTCATTTTGTGGGTCATGAAACCCAAATATGGATCAAGAACCATGGCTGTACATAAATCATCAAGTTCACATAGTTCTGTGGCTGTCATGCCAGTTGACGGCACAAATCTGGGCCCGCCCATTGCTGTCATCTTGAATGAAAACAGAAACGGGTGATACAAAAAGCTGTGTCAATAGAGAAACTTTTTCAACATTCTGCTTTCTTCTAAATATAATGAATGCAGAGCAAGGGAAAGAAAGCTCCCAATTAGTCAACTCTTACGACATGCTTTTGGGAAGGCAGTGGGTCTGTTCTTGTTTTCCCCACTATTGGGAACCAGAACCCATACAGGGAATTGGAGGGAACGAAGAAGAAGAAGAAGATTCTTCAGCATTTGCCTTTAAATGGGCAGTTGATGTTGTACTGTGGTTGACAAATAGGCTATGAGACCTGTGCCTTTTGATGCAACAGATACGATTTCAGCAAATCCCTCATTCGCTGCCTTTCACAACATGCTTATTAGGGGTGGGACTGGGTGGGTGGGGAATTGGAACAGTCTATTCTTACATATCATGACCTTACCAGTTATGAGATTTAGAGTAAGCAGAAAGGAAAACTATACTATCTTGTTAACACACCAGCACCTACCTATTATGGCATTTAAAGTAGCAAGTAAAGAGATCTATACTACCTGGTTAATAAGCCAGTATCTACCAAGTATTAGATTTAGAGTATTCAGAAAGAAGGGCTACAATCTGGGTTACTTCCTGGTGGTACGCAGTACTGGAACCTTTTTAAAGTTATTTTTAGTACTACTTTAAACTTTAACAGACACTGAGAGTACCAGTACCTTTTATAGACATTTTGTGGTGTGTATCGGCACTTCTTTTGTTAGAAAAAAGCTCTGGCTGCAATATATTATTATTAACAGCCAGTATCTAGTTGTCATAACATTAACGCACACATGAGAACTATACCTAACTACACTATCTGGTTAATATGCCAGTTTTGACATTAATAGTAACCAGAAAGGAGAGTTATACTGTCTGGTTAATATGCCAGTTTTGACATTTAGCGTAACCAGAAAGGAGAGCTATACTGTCTGGTTAATATGCCAGTTTTGACATTTAGTGTAACCATAAAGGATAACTATACTATCTGGTTAATATGCAAGAATCTACCAGCAGAGTAACCAGAAAGGAGAACTATACTATCTGGTTAATATGTGTTTTTTTTTTACAGTTATGATTATAACACTTAGAGTAACCAGAAAAGATAATAAATATTTTTGCACTATCTACTATCTCTGGTTACAACTAGTACTATTACTATTAGTATTATTACGCCAGTATCTTCTATTTGAGTAACCAGAAAGGAAAACTATACAATTTTTTGGTTAAAACGCCGGCATCTACTATTAGAGTAACTAGCAAGGAGAACTATATTTTATTAAAACGCCACTATCTACCAGTTTTGATATTTAGAGTAACCAGGAGGGCTACACTATCTCTAATACCGCAACCAGGAATGTTTCCCCAATCACCTTTAACCTTTAACCGCTGACCTTACAAGCTATCAGAGGGTAAAAAACAAATTCATATTAACGAGACAAATTTTATTTATTGATATTAATATCTTCCTAAAGACTCACACATTTATCGTGGCTGTCATTTTAAGAATATATCAAGTTTTAAATTATAATTACTTTATAATTTATTACGGCTTTCTGATAATATAATCTTAGAGGCAATATTCCACACGATTAAGTTGATTAACGTTGGCAGCCGGAAGATTTGAATGAATGGGAGCTGTGTGAAATTAAAATAATAAAGGCTAGACAGGGAGGGACCCCGGCTATGTCCTTTTATATAAAAATAATCAATACTCACGCTCAAAATAAACACACTAAGACCATCCCTTTCCTTTACTTTAATATATCTGACTGCTCTTTTACTCAAATATACGTTATTGAGCTTCCAACATTCATGTAAAGACCAAATATTTCCCTACCTTTGTCATTCTTTCAAGTCATAGCCTCGGCTTTGGACCGCATTACCACCAAAAACAAATAAAAACTACAGCCCCAAAACTGAGACTAGATTCGCAGTGTTTCCAGACTGTTATTCTGATTGACGCACTCCAAATGAATAATTCATGAAACTGAAACTTTTGTGCACTAAAGAATGTGGTAGTAGAAACATGAACCGTGCTGTATTCTCAGTAATAATATGTGCTTGTGTTGCGGAGTAATACATAGTACTGCTTCCATGCAGGTCGGCGTAATGCTTGTCTAATGGTTACTCTTATTTAGTCAAATATCACGAATTGATATTTGTTACAATAGAACGGACAATGTATAACTTTCTAGGCAAAGTAAAAGCTGCTCAGTCTGCCACAAACACATAACAATGAGTATCTATCTGTGTACGTCGTACTGACCAAGTATACGTACTAATAACAGCTAATCACTATCATCATCATCATCATAAACCACTTCTGCCGTTGAGCGACGTGGGGAGGAATAATTTGCGTTCCAGTGCACGTTGGCTGCCACTGGCTATTGTCATGCCGTAAAGGCGTAGAGTGTTTTTAATGTTGTCGATCCATGTTTTCCGCGGCCGTCCTCTTGCTCTTGTAGTTGGTCTTCTGAAATGTAGTGCTTGTGATGGTATTTGATCTTGCTGCATTCTAACGAGATGGCTAAACCACTTGATCTGCTGTTTCTCGATGAATCTAGTACAAGGTGTCGTTCCCACAATTTGCCTGATCTTTTCATTATTCACTCGATCTGGTATGGCTAGGTTGGCTGCTTTTCTCAGGCACCTCATCTCGCAGGTGGTAATTTTGCGTATATGGGCTTTAGATAGTGTCCATGTTTGGCACTGGTAGCTTAATGTTGGAATAAATATGCTATTAATAATCTGTCTCTTTGCACTCATAGTTATGCTTGGATGTCTTAATAATGGTGACAATTGGTATATAAGTGCACTTGCTTTCTGACATCTGGTTTCTATTTCTCTGTCAATTCTACCATCTTCTGTGATCATACTTTCCTAGATATTTAAACTCCCTAACTTGATATATATATATCACTATAATAGTGGTATATGATAAAATGCAGTCATTATGCTCCTCATTTCACATCCCACTTATTTTATTCGCTCGTTGGGTTGGTTTAGCAGTCTGCTGAGTAAGAATCACCAACAGTATATTTGGCTATTCGCACAGGCATTTGTGTTTAGAAAGGTTAAAAATAGTATAATACACCCAGTGCCGGATTTAGACTTGGGGTGCAATGAGCCTACCATTTTAAATTGAGTGAATTGTTACCCAACTAGGACATCACACTGAGCGATAAACACCCAGTGACACAAAGTGCCACCTTTGGATGAGGGTCACCCGTGGAGAGGTCACAGAAACCCCGTTCAACCGTTAGGTTACATTAGGGCCCCGGCAACAGGGTATGGCTTCGAAATAATGAAGTTATGCTTAGTGATTCATTGTCTGTTCTCCAAGCACTATCCAGCAAAAAACAAGACAAACTAATTGCTGATCTAAGGACCAACATTGGCTTACTCTCCAAGGAAGCAGAACTGGTCTTGCAGTGGATACCAGCCACTGTGGTATTCAAGGAAATGAGAGAGCAGATGAGTTGGCAAAAGCTGAGTAATCTTCCTCAACCTCATCCACCACACAGCTACAAGGAAACCAAAACAGCGTTAAAGCAGTCTTTCAAGCGGGAGTGGAGAAGGCAGAATGGAGATTACAGACCAGAGAGTGACAGCATAAACAAACTAAACAGGAAAGAACAAACATCAATTTTGGATGGACACTGTGGCTTCGAGCACAGTTGTACAGGATAGGCATAAAATAATCTGCTGCCTGTGATTGTGGAGTAGAAAGACAAACTCCTGAGCACATACTAAAGTACTGCCCTAACCTCTCCCAGCAAAGACTGTTAATCTGGCCCAAAGGAGCCACATTGCAAGAGAAGCTATGGGGACCGGTGGCGACCTTAAACGCACAATCCTATATTGTGACCCAGACGGGACTCAATGTTTAGCATGACTGATGTCGAACGCAGAAGAAGAAGAAGAAATAATGAAATAGTCGTCCCACATGGGGACGTGAATTATAAAAACAACAACCATTTCAAATTTCACCAACTAATCTCAGAAAACTTTGAAATATGTAAGATAATAAAAGGTCGACGTTGACGCATATCAAGCCAGTTATTTTTTTTTTCCTAATTAGCTTTAACAGGTTAGCATAAATAAATGTCAGAGATAATACACCCAAAATAATATTATTAATCTTCTGCCTTTCTATCCCCCAATGGAGCATAGGCCCTCAACCAACTCACGCCAAGTCGTTATATCCTTGCCATTACATGGAGCTCTCCCCATGTCCTCCCCATCTTTCTAACTTCATTCTCCAGCTCTCCTCTCCATGTGTTTTTTGGCTTTTCTGTATTCCTATGTCCCTGTGGGTTCCAATGCAAAGACATTCTAGTTATTCTGTTCTCCTGTTTTCTCAGTGTGTGTCCTATCCAATGCCAGCGTCTTTTCCCCACCTCTTGGTCCACTGAGGCCTGTTTAGTTCTCGCCCAAAGCTCTACATTAGTTAATTCTATCAAACAATTTAATTTCCTCTATTCAGGCACCAGTTAATGAATGTAATATATTACTAATTGCCTTGGTTGTTCTCCATGTGTCCGCCCCATACAAAAGTACTGATTTGAGATTAGAATTTAAAATGTTTAGTTTAGTATTTCTTTTAATTTCTTTTGACCTCCACAAATTCCCTAGTGCTATGAAAGCTAATCTTGCCTTTTGTATTCTTATTTCAATATCTCTATCAGTTCCTCCGTATTTATCTACATTACTGCCTAAATAGGTGTACGACTCCACGTCTTGGAGTGGGGGGCCATTAAGAGAAACCAAATTACTATTTGCCTGATTTATTCTTATTATCTTTGTCTTTCCTTTATGGATTTTCAGACCAAGCTGCTGGGATCTCGCATCAAGTATATTTAATTTATCTTGCATCTGATTCCGTGAATGGGACAGAAGAGAAATATCATCAGCGAAGTCCAGATCTTCAAGCTGTTTTGTAGGGGTCCATTGAATTCTATTCTTAGTGTTAGCAGTTACTGTTTTCGTAATCCAGTTATAGCCAGTGAAAATAAGAGAGGCGACAAAAGACATCCCTGTCGTACACCTGTTTTTATTTCAAATGTATCTGTTAGCTTTCCCTCATGAAGAACTCGACATTTCATGTCTTTTTTTTTTTTTTTTTGGTTTTTTTTTTTTTTGTTGTTGTTGCCTTTACTAAGTTAATAGTTTTCTGTGGTATTCCATAGTGTCCTATCAATTTCCAGAGAGATTCCCTATCAATACTGTCAAACGCTTTTTCATAGTCTATAAATCCAATGTAAAGTGGTGAGTTCAGTTCAAAGCTTTGCTCTATTAAAATACGTTATGTGACTATCTGGTCAGTACAGGATTTGTTTGACCTAAAACCTACCTGTTCATCTCTTAGCTTTTTATCAATCATCGTCATCATGTGCCTTGCCGACTGGCGTGGGCGATCATGCCTCTCCATAATCTGCGATCTCCTGCAGCATGTATTAGTTCGTGTGCCGACACACCTCCATGTCATGCAACAAAACTGTCAAGCATCTTCTCTCGTTGTCTTCCTCTATCTCTCCTTCCATAGATCTTTCCAGTGGTCACAACATGTTCTGTTTTCCCTCTTCTCATATCAAGCGAAAGTTCTACTGCGACAAGGCATCCCTCAAGGTGGTGTCCTGTCGCCCACACTTTTCCTCTTATTCATCAACGACCTGGTTGCTGAGATACCAAATGGAATCAAAATGGCAATGTATGCCGACGACCTGGTACTGTGGTGCACCAATGAACATGCAACAATAGCCACAAAAACACTACAGCGGGCTACAAATGCACTTGACGCATGGGCCAATAGATGGTGTGTCAGCATCAACACAGACAAATGTAGCACCACACTCTTCACCCTCTCCCCAAAGCAAAAAGCGGGCATCATCAAAATAAACGGAATACCCCTAAGAAATGATAAAGAGCCCACATGCCTAGGAGTCACATTTGATGACAGGTTGACATGGAGAAAACACATGAACAAGGCAGCAACCAAAGCCAAGAGGAAGACAGCCATACTAAGTGGAACCACATAGGGGAGCCGATGGGAAAATACTCAAAAAAGTATACAAGCAGAGAATACTTCCACACTTGGAATATGGGTCAACTGCATGGTGTTCAGCATCTAGTACCACATTAAAGGAGTTGGACAAAGGGCAAAATCAAGCGCTCAGAGTCATCACAGGAGGGATGAAATCAAACCCCATATTAGAAATGGAGAAAGCTGGGAAAACACAGGCACTGAGAGAACGCATAGATACAAAGTTGCAAATACAAGCTGAAAAGTTCCTCAGTATGCCAGATCACCCGATGGAAAATAGATTTAAAGAACCTAGGCTTGGGACGGTTAAAAAGAAGCAGCTTATACACCAAGCAAAAAGAATATGTAGACAAACTCCTGACCTTCCAGAAATTGGTTGCCCACTTAAAAGTATTCCAGAACAAACCCCATGGAGAGAAAAATGCAAACTAACAGTACAAATCCAGACAAATGTAAAAGGGATATTTGACAAGAAAGAGCAAGATAGTGTACAACGCAGAATGGCCACCCTCAGTTATATTGATGAAGAATACACACAAGAACAATGGGTCAGAGTCTATACAGATGGGTCCGCAGAAAGTGCACTTAGAAATGGTGGTGCTGGAGGATACATCGAATCCCCAGATGGTACTAGGGATAAGTCCAGCGTACCAACCGGGAAGTACTGCCATAACTATGAAGCAGAAACTCAAGCTATCAAGATAGCAACAGAGAAACTGCTAAATATCAATCTTGGCTCACAGTATGTGGTAATGCTGACAGATGCTTCTTCTTCTTCTTCTGCGTTCGACATCAGTCATGCTAAATATTGAGTTCCGTCTGGGTCACAAATAGGATTGTGCGTTTAAGGTCGCCCCCAGTCCCCCATAGCTTCTCTTTCAATGTGGCTCCCTTGGGCCAGATCCACAGTCTTTGCTGGGAGAGGTAAGGGCAGTACTGTAGTGTGTGCCCAGGGGTCTGTCTTTCTGCTCCACAATCACAGGCAGCAGATTTTTTTTATGCCTATCCTGTACAGGTGTGCTCGAAGACCACAGTGTCCAGTCCGAAGTCTAAAAATTGTTGTTTGTTCTTTCCTGTTGAGTTTATTTATGCTGTCACTCTCTGGTCTGTAATCTCCATTCTGCCTTCTCCACTCTCGCTTGAAAGACTGCTTTAACGCTGTTTTGGTTTCTTTGTAGCTGTGTGGTGGATGAGGTTGTGGAAGATTACTCTCAGCTTTTGCCAACTCATCTGCTCTCTCATTACCTCGAATACCACAGTGGGCTGGTATCCACTGCAAGATCTGTTCTGCTTCCTTTTCATTGGAGAGTAAACCAATGTTGGTCCTTAGATCTACAATTAGTTTGTCTTGTTTTTTACTTGATAGTGCTTGGAGAACAGACAATGAGTCACTGAGTATAACTATTTTGTGCCCTCTGTGTTCTTGATTGATGAGATGTTGGACTGCAGCAAGGAGGGCAGTTGCCTCAGCTCTGAAGTTAGTGCAAATGTCACCTGCTGCTAGGGGGTTTAATGTATTTTCCACAACTCCCCTTTCTGACTGCATCTGTATCAGGGCCGTAGGTAAAAACCTGAGTCCAAGTGGTGTTGGGATACTTCTAGTCAAGCATAGCAAGAGCTAGGGTTCTCTGTTGTTCTCTGTTGACATATGCTAAATCAGTACTTGAAGCACTCCAGTCTAGGAAACTACCAGAATTGCAAACACTGCTGACACAACTCAGCCTTCAGCGAAGAGTCGTAATGCAGTGCATACCGTCTCATTGTGGAGTGCCTGGAAATGATAAAGCTGATCAACTGGCATGGGAAGCTGCGACAAAAGAGCAGCCGGATGTACCAGTCACATACCACCAAAAGAAAAGAATCATTAAATCGATCAGGAAACTACCAGCCCCAGCACAAGACGACTATTTTATTATGGACAGACCAAAACAAGTCATTATCCTCCGCCTCAGAACAGGTCACAACCGATTACGTAACCACATGTAGACAAAATTCAAGATAGGTGTATCAGCCATGTGCACCTGTGGAAATGTGCCCCAGACAGCAGCGCATGTACTCCAGGACTGCACCGAATTTGACACATTAAGGCAAACCTTTTGGCCAGAAAGAACAACAGTGGAACGTAAACTCTATGGACCACTGAATGAACTAACAACGACAGTGAAATTTATACAAGAGACAAAACTGCTGATATAGACAACTTATTTCAGGCGAACGAAGAAGAAGAAGACGAATAACATGGCCGAAAAATGATGACTGTCTCCTTCTGATGTCTGTGATCAGTTGTCTTCGGGCTCCCGCCTTTTTCAAAACCTCTTGGTTGCTCTTTTTGGCTGTCCAAGGTATTCTAAGCATTCTTCTGTAAAACCCCATCTCTGAGGCCTCTAGAAATTGTTTGGCCTGCCTACCAATTATCCAGGATTCACAGCCATATGTTAAAACTGGATGTTTGTAGCAAGCAAGAATTCTTTTTCTAACTCTCAATGGCAAGGATATATTGCACAAGATGTTTTTCATTTTATAAAATGCAGTTTTTGTCTGTCCTATTATGTTTCTTATCTCAGTTATGCACCTTCCATCTGATGTTATCCATGTGCCCAGATACTTAAATTTCTGTACTTGTCCTAAAATAACACTATCAACTTTTATTACACACTTAGGAATAATTCGTTTCTTTGATACCACCATTACTTATGTCTTCCCATTGTTCAAACTGAGGCCCATTCTTCCACTTTCCAACACCACAATGTCTATCATTTCCTGTAGTTCTTTCTGACTTGTTGCTATCAAGACTGTGTCATCAGCATAACTTAAATTGTTTATATTGTGCCCACCAACCACAATTCCGGGCATACCAGTTAAAGATATCATTATATATTCACTGTATATTGAAAACAAATCAGGTAACAGTACACATTCTTGTCGTACGCCCCTCTTTATGCTTTGAAATGTACCTAAACAGTTGTTAATTCTTATAGCTGCTGTTTGCTGCCATTACATATTCTTTATTATTCGTAGATCTTTCCCATCAATGTTTAATTTTTCTAACAGTTTGATTACTTCTTCATGCTTCACGCAGTCAAATGCTTTTGTATACTCTATGAAGCATACGTACAAATCAGTCTTTACTTCTATAGCTCTTTCTGACAATGTCCTTAGGATGTATATGGCTTTGTCTGAACATTTTCCTTCTACAAATCCACATTGGTCATCGCTGATTTCTGGTTTAATTTTGTTTCTTATTCTTCTCATAATTATTCTCAGCAAAATCTTAGTCATGTGACTCATAAGACTTTTTGTGAGATGGTCTTCACATTTTATAGTGCCTGGTTTCTTAGGCAGAGCTATAAATATGGATTTTAAAAGGTCATTTGGAATATACCCACTATTATAAATATCATTTAAAAGTTTAGTTATTATTTCAGTTCCAAAATCTCCCAGTGCTTCGATTTCTTCCAGTGAGATGTTGTCTGGCCCGGGTGCTTTTCCTTTCTTTATATGATGTTTTGCATCCTCAACTTTTGCAGTCAGTATTGGTTAAATCCGTTAAATTAGCCAATGTTGACACTGGTGAACAAATTACTGAATTACGTGTACAATATTTGTGTTAGAAATGCACATATTTAATTTTTTTATATTATATGTAAGCGTGGTATCATATAAGGTATTCCTGAATTATATTTAATCAATGACAAGACGTATGACTTACTGTTTAGTCTTTGATGGTTAATATTTTTGTTTCAGGTAACTGCATTCTTATGTAACTCATTAGCTACCATTCCTTCTATAAAACTAGATTTAACTGTCCGGCTTCGCCCGGCATAGTGAAGTCTTATCCTCCCGTCCTCTACCTTATCTTGGTCTTCGCCGTTACATATAGGCCTAGTGGTCATAATTAGTTTTTTGTTTTGTTTTACTCTACATAAAGTCATAGCACTGTGTGCAGTGACCTCTCGATTACCCCTAAAACCTCTCATGTAAATAACCGACAGGACACCTTGACCCCCTTACTGATCACCAGCATCTAACAGCTCGACACGACATCTTCCACATTTGCACACAAAAAAAAAATAAATTAATTTGTCCCTCTATAAAAGTCATAGTACCATATGCCGTGACCTCTCGATGACCAATAACAACTCTCATTAAACTAGCTGACATGACACCTTGAACCCTCACTAATCACCAGCACCTAACATCTTGATACGGCACCCGCCCTTTTTGCCATAATTTTTCATGTTTACTCTATTTAAACTCATAGCACCACGTGCCGATGAGAGCCTGATGACCCTCTACTACATAACATATAAATACTATTTCTAAGGGCCAAAAAAATTTTTTTTTGTTGGGGGGGGGGGGGGGGGGGGGGGGGGGGGTTTAAAAAAAAAGGTTGGAGACCATTGATATTATTTTATTTCGTTTCTGACATCATCATCATTAAATGCCTTGCAGCTGGCGTCGGCGTTTATGCATATCCTCTAATCTCGGTCTTTGGGCTGTGGATCTATCTGAATCACTGATGATATTCCTTCATGTCACTGTCTTAAGCTATCCACCATCATTTCTCTTGGTCTACCTTTGCCACTTCTAGCAGTGATCTTTCCAGGCGTCACGCTATTTTCCAGTGCTCCTTTTCTTATCACATGACCAAATAACTTTAATCTCCTTCTCATTGTTGTATAAAATGTTCTACTTTCATTAACTATTTCCAGGCAATCATTGTTAGTTATTCTAACAGTCCAAGGTATGCGCAACATTCTTCTTAAGAACCACATCTCAGTTGCCTCTAAACTTGTCTTAATTTGTTTGTTAACATTCCAAGATTCACTGCCATACAACAGAACAGGCTCGATGTAACATTTCAGTAGGCGTTTTCTGAATGAGGGTGATTTATTACATAAGATACTCCTCATCTTCTGAAATTTCGCCGTTGCCTGGCCAATTTTACTCTTAATTTGTCACACATCGTTCATATGATGTTATGAATGTCCCCAGGTTGAGACCCGCTGATCTATAGTAATTGCGTCTGGTCCGGCTGTGTTTCCTTTCTTTATATGTTTGATAGCATCACATACTTCTTCTTTTAGTATGGGTGGCCTTTCTGTGTTACTTTCTGCTGTTAAATCTGATCTTGCTCCACTATATAATTCTCGTATTTATTCATTCTATCTGCTTATTCGTTTCCGTGGGTGCCATATTTTAAGTAATTCTGCTAACTTGTGTAGGTACGAAGCGAAACATGTCGCACTGTCGCAGGGCGGGCTGTTGTTAAAACAAGTAAACTATGATCTCACAGCTGTCGATTTTCTTATTATTCTAATGATAAATTCCTATTTATAATATTAACAACACACGCTAAATTGTGCTGCCGGTATCAAGTAATTTGTGTGTGTGTGTAAATAAAAGGAATACGGTTGTTTTCTTCTCAAGCATTTTATCATCAGTAATTCATTCGCATTCCTAGCAGACTGCGCACAGGTTAAATAAATAATATTGCTGACATTGTTATAACGTTATTTGTGACATTATTACTTAAGAATGTATACTTTACTTATCACTTATACTGTGTGTGTTTTTTTAAATAATAGCAATCACCAATTAATTGTGACCGGCTCTGTTACTTAATTAAGACGTTTTGTGAAATCGTTTTAGTTTATCAATCCTTTTCTTCAGCGCTTAGCATCATATGTCCAAAAAGCCTTTGAGATTTTCAGAATTCACAACTGCATCACAATGACCAGCGAAGGTTGAGGATTAATATTGGAATACTACTACAATAAAGGCTTTTCGTCTAGTTTAAAGATTTCCGGGGCTCACCACAAAGGGTCTCTTCTTACAGTAGCACTGAAGAAGCCCACCTAACTTCTACCCCATATTATGGCGGCCAAACAAATACCCTAACAGGGCCTCGTTCGTATGTAAAATGCGGACTTTCTGCAGCTAACACATCTCGGCAAAACTAGGATTACTTGACAATGTCACGACACGCAACACTGCAGACGTTAGTAGCAGACGATAATAGCGACCGTTGACAATTTCGAGTGTTTCTGCTGACGATACTAGCGACCATTGACAATTTCGAGACACGCAACATTACAGATGATAATAGCGACATGGTGGGAGACCACACACTCCAACGTAGATTAGCGTTGTTGTTGTCCTCACACTTTTCGGCATGCGCAAAACGCGGTTAAACTTACTGCCGACAGTATCCCCAGCGCCGCTACGCGTGGTGTGGATCTAAACTAGATGTCTGGGACTCACGAGCAAATAAATCAAAGGAAGTTGCAGAAGGTGCGGTAGCTGCTGCTCGTGAGTCCCAGTCATCTACTTTAGCCCCCCATCCGCGCCGCTACGCGCGGCACAGGGGATACTGACGGCGGTGCGGCACAGTCGAAGAAACAGGTCCGCAATTAACATATCGCTGAGACCCTGTTAGAGCATTTGTTTCCTTATTCGGAGCCGATCCTAGTTTTGCAGTTGTTCCTCGACAGGAAGTCAGAATTTTGCATAAGACTGAGACCCTGTTAGGGTATTTGTTTGGCCATAATAATATGGGATAGAAGTTCGGAGGAGAGCCCTGAAGAACAGATACTCTAAAGAATGCTGTTATTGCGTACCTCATCCTGTAACAGTAAAACTGCTTGTTGTTAGGACACCCGTTTCTGTTGACTGTCTGATCATCTTTCTCCACCTTTGACGGTCAGATGCAATGGACTTAATAGTTGCATGCCTGATGCCTGTTGAATACTGTTACCAGGCCTTTGGGGGGGTCTGCCTTTTCTCTTCTCCATTGTTTTGTGTGTGTGTGTGTGAGGCCATTAGATCTTATGGCTATCCTCCGAATAACAGCCACATATTATGGCGGCCAAAAACATTGCTGACTTCCGGCAACTGTCGCCACTGCCGAGAGTACCTCCCGCGCTGTTACGCGCCTCGTAAAGCGGGGCTAAACTAGATGGCAGGGACTCACGAGCAGCAGCTTCCGCATCTCCTGCTGACCACATCACCTATCTTGTGCCGCCGGTTGGTCTATAAAATATAGGTATAGCCCTATATACCTAAAGGCGTGGAAAAAAGGTCCTTATACTTTTACTTTGCTTACCAGATTTATGAAATATATGATATTCTTATATTCATTGTTAGATTTGGCACCAAACTTTAGAGCTTATTGCATGCACTATTTATATAGTATGCAAATGATTGAATTCATAAAAAATTATTTTCAAAAAAATGTTTTCCCGTAATTAATTTAAATAATGCGGACACAAACAATACATTGCACAATTTATTGCCAGGCATATTTCGCTGTATTTCATCAGGTGTGTTACTATTGAGTTACAATAACATAAAATGAAGCACAAAACTGAATAAATCCAACTAAAATGTGAATAGTTTCTTCCGACACATCGTGTGTGATATTTGGCCACGGGTAGCCCACCGTAGTCACGTGACTTGAAAAAAATGATTTGATTTTGATAAGTAGATGAATTATTGAAATTTTTTTTCCCTTCTTCTTCTGAGGGCAGCTTGCACATTGTATTGTGTTTAACAGCTAGGCACCTAACAGTCTCTGCACCTTTCGGCCCAAGATATCTTTCAGCAAACCTCTAATTAGTCGCCTTTTGTGATATGCTTGTTAGGAAATCAGTTGGTCTGTGATTTCTTCTTAAATTGGGCCCCAGAACCCACATGAGGAATATGAGTTTTGTTTGAAACTTAGGATATGAACCCACTTGCCTTGTGTGGCTGCTACTGTTTGATTTTGCTACCATTCTTGTGGATTTTACTATGTAAAGAGTTAAACTAATGCCTTTTTTAACCAAGCTAATTTCTATTTTCAGTCATATATAATAAATAATCAAATATGCCTCGCAATGTGGAGATCAAAGCAAAAGTAGCAGACCTGGAAGATTTGAAAGCAAGAGCAAGAATACTGGCTGGAGATAATGGAACTCTTCTTGAGCAGGAGGATACATTTTTTAACGTTCCCAGTGGACGCTTAAAGCTGAGACAAGCCACGGTGTGTTTGTTGATTACTTCCTGCTGCTGATTTTTTTTTTTAAAAATATCTAGAAACCATCAGTTCTTAACCATTTGGCTCGGTACTATGGATATTACAACCCTTCGACTTTAATTCCATGATAAATACTGTAAATCTGGATGAAATGTGGCTTTTCTGCCAACTACGCTAGCGAGCCGGGCCTTGCTGCTGATAATAGATGCTAAGTTGTCTTAATTAACTCTTCCAGTCCTAAAGAACGTGTGATGTGTGAATAGATCTTCTGTGAACCCTACTTAACATTGCATGTGTTCCCATACTGTATACATATGATCAGAACATACTAAATAAACCTGGCTTCTTCAGTATTTAGCTTCTTTGAAAGCAGTATACACTCATGAATTTTCTATTAGTAGTGTATACATATCGGCATCTCATGTAAAACCTTCTGGTACTCGAAGACTCTTTCAGGACTGGGCGGGTGTTTTCTTAACTTATTATATTTTAAGACGTTGTTGAATTTACCAGTGTCTGGGCCTGAGGAGATCCCCCCCCCCCTTTCCCCCACCAAAAAAAAACAGCGCTAAGGGAATAAGAGAAGTTAAAGTAAGATCTGGGACCACCAGTATCTTAACATCTGGGTACTTGTCCAGGGTCCCATATGCATAGGAATCTAATAATATTGACTATTTATATTTAATTCCTGTGTATTGTATGATCCAGCGCACTGCTTTGTCCAAGGGCCCATAATGCTGTTAAGACAGCTCCGATTGGGGCCAAGTGGGTGAGTGTAACAACTAAATGAGTGACAAAGATTTGCGAAAAGAAACATGACACTTTAAGGCAAAAAATTGTTGTGGGCTTAAAAGAGTAAAAGTTGAAAGTAAACTTTATGGATCACTCAATGAATTTAAAAAAAAAATAGTGAAATTAATGCCGGTATAGAAAACTTATTTTAGGCGAATAAAAGATGAGGCTTGGTAATGAGTCTGTCTATGTGTACTTATTATTCATTACACTTTTATGTAATGTGTTTGTCTTATGCTTAGTATTCAACTCTCTCTTATGTAATATGTATTCATTTTCCATGTATTAGTAGCAGCAGCAGCTGTAGTAGGTGCTGCTGTTGTTGTTGTTTAATGCATTTTTTCCTGGTAATTTCCCCTGGTCTCTGTGTAGTAAGACCGGACGCCCATGTATATTGTTACACCCGTAAAAAATCCCCTGGCAGTTGGAAATCGAAAAGAGTAGCCTAACGGCACTGTTCGGGCAAAATTTGGATTTAAAAATGTACCCACAAGTATTTCAGGATCCCCGCCCGTGCTCCAGAGTTCGTGCACTGCGCAGAGATTCTTCGGATTCAGGCTTGAGTCAGAAGTAGAGCGGAGCACTTATGGGCTACCACATTTGTGCCATGATGTTGATCTGTTGTCTAAACCTAAACCTAATGAATGTTATCCTGGTCAAAACTTTTTTTCGGTTTGAATAGATAGTTTTTGTCTCTCTTTTGTGATATTGCATATTAATGTTTGTTTGTTTAATACTTTTGGTTGACATGTTTAGGGAGAAAAAACAATGCTGATACAGTACAACAGGCCAGACCAGCAGGGACCCAAGTTGTCAGACTTTAACATTGCCATTGTTGATGATGTGGAATCAATGAAGGTACATGATTCAAACATGGTATAACAATGTTTCATTGTCACTTGCTCTTAAAAATAAAAGGGAGATCAGCACAATCTTCTAATTCTTTTATTTCTTAAACACTTGTAACACCCTGTATGGGTTCTAGGGCTCCATTGTGGATGGTGGAGGTTTGACCCACTGCTCCCTAACAAGCATGTCGGCTCTGCATTTGTGGAAGCCTCCTTGGATGGCAGGGAATTCCTGGGAATATGCGCCCGCCATGCCTTGAGCACCAACCAGTTTACACCAGTTGCCCTGGATGGGTTCTCCAGGCGTAACACCCGTAGATAAGGGGACAAAGAAAACACCTCTCAGATAAGACCACGAAATGTCCCTGTCCCAAGAAACTATCTGGGAAGTTAACCGGTCAACAGATGCTCGATGAAGTCAGATATGTCGACCAAAAGGTGTAAATATCGCAGCTTTGCTGTGAACAGGCACATCATTATATATGTCACTCGTACAAACAAAAAGAAGAATTAAACCCATTACTTTCACTTACACATAATTTCTATCCTTCTAGAATGGCCTTTAACTAGGCTATACTATAATTTATCATCTGGAATGATGGAAAGGGGCTAGCAAATAAAAAGCAAAATTCTTTCTGTTCCTGTTATCAAAAATGTATTGAGTCACATTCAGTTTTTGCATAATTATTGTTTACACGGGTCAGTGTTCAGAGAGCTGTCTGAGGGCACTGGGGTCTCATGCGGGAAACCCGGTTTGATCCTCGACAAGGGACGAAGACTTATTCTGTCAGGAATACAAATCAAAACCCTAAACTGTCAGGCCATGGTGACTGCACGAACCATGCAGCTCTAAATCTTTATGTATTCGGACCTCTCCCTTAACACCACCCTAAATAATGGTTCTGGAAAAGGACTACAGTGCAAAAGTGAATGAACAATCAGAACATTTTGCCGGAGCTTACAGCTGGTGAATGCTAAGAAGAAGAAATACTGTTTATTACAGGCAGTAGTGGCAGCACTTTGTTCAGTTTTTTTTGTTTGTTGGTTTGTTTCATTACTGTCTCAATATTTATAACTGTAGACATTTTTCAGTTGTTTATCTGTTGCAACAGGTTTTGCTGACGAAGGCTTTGGGTATTAGAGGTGTGGTTAGGAAGTCTCGTGTACTGATCCTGCTGGGCCAGACGAGGATTCATCTTGACCATGTGCATGACCTTGGTAATTTTATGGAGCTTGAGGTATGTTGTGTTAGCTATGTGTGTGTGTTGTTGTCCGTCAAGATGATGATGATGACCACTCTTTTTCATCAAGTATAAGTACCAAGATGACTGATGAGGCCAATGTGGGCCCAAAAATTTCTTGGACAGTGAGGACAGGGAATGAGTGTTGTGCCAGGGAGATTATCTCCTGCATTCGCCATTCTGTCCATCCTTTTCTCAATCAGTCTTTCTGTTCTGTTTGCTTCACATATAGCCAAACCCTTGTGTAGAGTTGCATGCCATGCATTTCGGTCTTTGAGAGGCAGCCTCCCAATTGGTTTCATTTATTCCAAATGCTTTGAGTGAAGACTTCAAGGTGTCCTCAAAGCATTTCTTTTGCCTGCCTTGGGAACATTTCCTATTTTGCAGCTCACCACAGAAATAGTTTTTATTTTTAGGGGAGGCTGTGATCTGGCAGTTATCTATGTACTATCTGTGGCACATCTGCATTCTTTAGCACTTACCTGCTAGGACTGTGGTTTAGCTTTTGATTTTCTGTAGTAGCTGTTCACATCAGTAATTTTGGTAACCATATTCCACCATGGGTTCTGGAGTTCCATTTGGAGGGAGAGAATAGAAACACCCCCCACCCAATAAGCATGTTGTAAAAGGTGACTAATCATTGGTGCATCCTTCAAAGTCTGAATGCATCTGCCTGCCCAAGTCTGAGTGCATCTGCCTGCCCAAGTCTGAGTGCATCTGCCTGACCAAGTCTGAGTGCATCTGCCTGCCCAAGTCTGAGTACATCTGCCTGCCCAAGTCTGAATACATCTGCCTGCCCAAGTCTGAGTGCATCTGCCTGCCCAAGTCTGAGTGCATCTGCCTGACCAAGTCTGAGTGCATCTGCCTGCCCAAGTCTGAGTGCATCTGCCTGCCCAAGTCTGAGTGCATCTGCCTGCCCAAGTCTGAGTGCATCTGCTTGACCAAGTCTGAGTGCATCTGCCTGACCAAGTCTGAGTGCATCTGCCTGACCAAGTCTGAGTACATCTGCTTGACCAAGTCTGAGTGCATCTGCCTGACCAAGTCTGAGTGCATCTGCCTGCCCAAGTCTGAGTGCATCTGCTTGACCAAGTCTGAGTGCATCTGCTTGACCAAGTCTGAGTGCATCTGCCTGACCAAGTCTGAGTACATCTGCCTGACCAAGTCTGAGTGCATCTGCCTGACCAAGTCTGAGTGCATCTGCCTGCCCAAGTCTGAGTACATCTGCCTGACCAAGTCTGAGTGCATCTGCCTGACCAAGTCTGAGTGCATCTGCCTGACCAAGTCTGAGTACATCTGCCTGCCCAAGTCTGAGTACATCTGCCTGCCCAAGTCTGAGTACATCTGCCTGCCCAAGTCTGAGTGCATCTGCCTGACCAAGTCTGAGTACATCTGCCTGACCAAGTCTACATGCTAATAAGTCATATCTTTAAAATTCATGAAGTGGACAAAGAACAAGAACCTTATACTGAAGTTTACAGCTGGTGAACATGAAGAAGAAAAGGTAACCATAGACATTTGACTTAAATGTGGATTTGAACCCAACACCCTCCAGATGGCAGGCAAGCATCTAGCCACTATGCTACATCAGCTCCCAGCACTGTGACTGCATGACTAAAATTGTTCATACCGTCTTCATGTGGGTTTCCTGGCCCGGTTGTGGGGATTAAAAAAAAAAA
Source organism: Candidula unifasciata (assembly GCA_905116865.2). Taxonomy (NCBI): domain Eukaryota; kingdom Metazoa; phylum Mollusca; class Gastropoda; order Stylommatophora; family Geomitridae; genus Candidula; species Candidula unifasciata. Next base: position 306,585 of record CAJHNH020006046.1, read on the forward strand.
CAAAAAAAAACTCCAGAACGTGAATGTTGCATGCTCATCTGTTTTACAGAGCTGACTTATTTGTATGCAGACGTTGGTTTCTTGTCTCCCAGGCAGATGCACTCTGACTTCAAAGAAAACCCCCAAGTAGTCAACTCATACCACATGCTTGTTGAGCAGGCAGTGAGCCTATTCTTGTTTTCCCCACAATGAGGCCCCAGAACCCACACAGGGAAGTTGAAGTAATAATTGGAGCTCTATGAGTTAATTATAGTATAACAGCTGAATGTGTCAGAGGAAAAAATTTTAAAAAATCGGTAGAATCCAACAAACATATGGTTTGTGGCTTGATGCCGAATGAGTTAACCTTGTTGTGTTATGTGGGGCCCATGCCGTTCAAGCCAGATCTGCTTCTCTTTGATGGAATATATTGCTTGAAAGACATTCATTCATTCATTATCCTGTTGTGCCATTATATGTCACCTAGGGCTCACAGTTTATTTTTCCATTCCATTCTACCCTGTGCAATCAATTCAATATCATGGATGGAATCTAATCCAGCAGCTTTGGTCTCTCTCGTCAACATTTGTCTTAGGGTTTATTTTAGGCATCCTCACGTCCTTAATTCCTTTATTTCCCAGTTTTGTGCCTGTTTGGTGATACTCTGCTGGTTTCTTCTCAGGTTGTATCCAGTGTAATGCCATCTTCTGTCTTATAACTGTTATAACTAGTGGTTGCCCAGACATTTCTTTTATTTCTTCAATCCATTTGAATTCATCTGATTTTATTTTCTTCATTTTCCTCTGTTTGCTTTTGAATGCATTTAACTCCTCCATGTGGGTTCAGTAGGGAAAACAAGAATAGACTTACTTCCTACCCAAAAGCATGTCGTAAGAGTCGATTGACTAGGAGCTTCTTTCGAAGTCGAAGTGCATCTGCCTGAGAGGCAAGGAACCAACAGTCTGCACACAAATGTGTCAGATCTGTTGAACAGATGTACACGCAACACTCAGGTTCTGGAACAGGGCTACAGTCCAGAAGTGGGCAAACAACCAGAACTTTCCACCAGACTTGACAGCTGGTGAACGCAAAGAAGAAGAATGCATTCAACTTTCGTTCCCTGTCTTTAGCGGTTCTCCAACTTTAACTTGCACATGTCAAAATTGAAACAACATCAGAATTGAAAATACGTGTAACTTGGTTTTAAAACTCTGCACTTGAAAGACAACCTTCTTTTATTTTCTAGGTGATGTTGGAGGATGCTCAGTCAGTAGAAGATGGTCATAAGATTGCAGAGGATATCATGTCTAAATTGTCTATCAAGAAAGATGACCTGGTGGACTGTGCATATATGGATATGATCTTGAATGGCAAATAAAAGTTTTGTATACAAAATACGGAAACGATCTTAGGGTTGTTATTTACCTGCATTATTCTTATTTTTCCTCTTAGTGCTGTTTTTTTTTTATTTTACTTACTTAGTCGCTTCTCTTCTACCTTGGGGTGTGTAGGTTTGCCAGCGAGATGGTCAGACATATCTATCAGCAGTTTTCTTTCTGGCTTTGTTCCATTCCGGTCCCCTGTTAGGCAGGTATTTTGTCTTTCCAGCAGGCCCTGGAGGTCTGGTTCTTAGCCTCTCCATAATGGCCGATTTTCTTCCATTTTGCATACATGTCCAAAACCACCACAACTGTAACTGATCCACTCGAGTTTGTAAGGCCTGGGTTTCAAGATCTTGACGTATTGTCTGATTACGAATTATGTCCTTTCTGATCACTTATCTCAGTGCTCACTGGCTGTATACTATGCAAGATAAATCATACTATAAGTAAAGTAATAAACCCTTTTCCACGCCTTAGGCATATTGGCAGATCTAAAATACTATACTTTTCCACATGTGGATTCCAGGGCCCTATTGTGGTGAAAACAAGATTAGATCCACTGCCTCCCCAGTAAGCATGTCATAGGAGTCAACTAACGGGATTTCTTCTAAGCTGGAGTGCATCTGCCCAAGCAGCAAGAGACAACCAACTGCACACAAATAAACCAATAAAAGGGATGTAAATGCAAAACTCAGGCCCTGGCACAAAGCCAAAGTCTAAATGGATGAACAACCAGGACTTTCCGCTGGAGCTTATAGCCGGTGAATAAAGAAAAAAGATATTGTACTTTAACAAAATCTTCTTTTTCTTCTTCTTCGCGTTCGCCAGCTGTAAACTCTGATGAAAAGTTCTGGTTGTTCATCTACTTCTGGACTGCAGTCCTGTTCCAGAACCTGAGTGTACGTGTACATCCATTTTACAGATCTGACTCATTTGTATATGCAAACTGCTGGTTCCTTGCCTCTCAGGAAGACGCACTCCGACTTTTAGGGAAGCTCCCAATCAGTCTACTCTTATGACACGAGAAGAGTTTACCAAAATAACTAACACAATATAAAACTGTTCATGCGTATATGATGAATTTATTCATTATCCACACAATTTACAGTTCAGCAAAAAATGTACAACTTAACAAGAGTTTTCAATAAATCTGTACACGAGAAAGCAAAAGTAAATTAAGAGCATACTGGTAAAAACACAACACTATGAATGGTTTGATTTGAAAAATGTCCACTTTGATTTGAAACAAAAACATCCTAGGTGGTTTGAAAATTGTCGTTTGATTTGAATTGAAAATTGTTTGATTTGAAAAATGTCCTAGATGGTTTGAAAAGTGTCCAGTTTTAAAAATAAAAGTAAAGTGATTTAAATTATCATATCTGAAACTTCCCCAAGTTGTCTCCAGGGGTCAAACATTTTATACTTTACAAGCATGTCATAAAAGCGACTAATGAAGGATTTGCTGAAATGAGATACTTGAAGCTTTGTACAAGCATATATCTAACTTCATTTGTTTTGCGTATGTACTTTAGAGTTGTCTTTCCTCGCCACTGTCAAAAAGTTTATTTCTTGTTTGAGAACCGCTGCGTTAACGCATCGTTAGCCCTGACCCAGTGACGCCAGCCGCACGGCCCGTCAGCTGGAGCCGGTCATGGTAGAACCCTGTCTTATTTTTTTAGGAACTGTGTCTTAAATCACTTCTTTCCAAACTGGCATTTAGTAAACACATATTTCAGTTTCTGAGACATGATGCTGTTTATAAGACAGTTTTCCCCAATAACAAGATACACTAGAGAAAAGGTCAAGGTACTGTGAAGCGACATGTACAAAGACAAAACAAGGAATCTAGATCTTTTTCTTGGCGTTCACAAGCTGTAAACTCTGGCAGAAAGTTGTGGTTGTTCATCCACTTCTGGACTTTAGTCTTGTTCCAGAGCTAGAACTTTGAGTTTACAGATATGGCTTACTTGTATGCAGCCTCTTAGTTCCTCACCTCTCAGGCAGGCACTCCGACTTTAAAAGAAACTCCCCTAATTAGTTGCCTTGTACGACATGCGTGTTAGGAAGGTAGTCCTTTACCCCCTTAAAATGAGGCCCCAGAACCCACATGGGGAGACCCTAGATGATATGCTTGAAAGCCAAGAGAAAGAACCAGAGTTTTTTATTATCAGGTGTACAACTGGCAATACAAAGTCTGAAAAAGGAAAATCACCAGGCTACAGTGACATGTCAATGTAATTAAGTATAGTATAGTAATGGAATCCATTTCCATGAAGCCATGGAATCCATATGTGGAAAAGTATAGTAAACTGTCAATATTCTTTTTCCTTGTCCATGAAAATATAAGAATTAACATTTCTGTAACATTTCTATTTTAAAAAAAAAACATTATTTCTCTTTTAGTGGTTGCAACAGGTCAATGACATCCATGTCTAAGCTAAGGCCAGTATCTGACATGTTTTAAATCATGCATTATTGTTTATTATGTTATTAACGATACAAAGTCTGTGACATTTTCGGTGCTTTCATTGTTGAATTGTGTTTGTTGTTTGCGTTTACTGGCTAAAACTCTGGTGAAAAAACCTGGTTGTTTGTCTATTTCTGGACTTTGGCTTTGTTCCAGGACCTGATTTTTGTGAGTGCATCTTTTTTTTTACATATCTGACTTATTTGTATGTATTCTTATTCGCATTCACCAGCTGTAAACTCTGGCAGATGGTTCTGGTTGCTCGCCCACTACTGAACTGCAGTCCTGCTCCAGAACCTGAGTGTTGCATGTTTTACAGATCTCATTATCTTGAATACAGACTGTTGGTTTCTTGCCTCTCCGGCAGATGCACTCTGACTTCAAAGGAAGCTCCCCAATTAGTCGACTCTTACGACATGCTTTTGGGGAGGCAGTGGGTCTATTCTTGTTTTCCCCACAATGGGGCCCCGGAACCCACACAGGGGATTTGTATGTAGATTGCTGGTTCCTGCCTCTCAGGTAAATTTACTTCTGACTTCAAAGAAAGCCCCAGTTAGTCGACTCTTAGGACATGCTTCTTGGGGAGGCAGTGGGTCTATTCTTGTTTTCAACACAATGGGGCCACGGATTCCACACAGGGGTGTTGAGTTGAGATATTTATATTGTCTATGGAGCTTTATTTTTGAAGTTCAGAACTGATTGATCTTTACCTTGTCTTGACTGGGAGTTGCCGTGGTGTAGCGGCTAGATGGGAGGATGTGGATTTGAAAGTTGTGCATTCAGGTCCTGACAGTATTAGACTTTTTGAAAAAATGACCTTGGCTTCCAGATCCACCCAGCTATGAATGGATACAAGGTGGAGTCCTTGGAAGTAAAGGCGGCTGGTGTGATGCTGACCATATCACCCACCAAGCGCCGACTGGTCTATAAAATATAGGTTTAGCCCTATATGCCCAATGCACCTGAAGGCGTGGTGTCACAAACCTCTGGTATGACCTTGCCGGTCCGTGGCTCGCTAACTAGGCCTATGACAGACAGACTAACCTACAACACACACTGAACCCGAACGCACACAGAGCACACACGACAATCTTTATTGGAAGTACAGGTAATACATAGACAGTTGACTTCCCGCCGTGTGGCCACCTATTGCCTGGACCCTCTGGCTGGACGGGCTTTACAATCGCCCCGTCCCCAGTACGTGCGACAGGCAATACTCTGGTGTACAAACCACAATCCGGCAGGATACGCTCTCTTCTATCGCCACGCTGACCCAATCAAACTGTCACAGTCTCTGTCTTAGTGCAGGGTCAGAGTGTCCAGGTTAGCCACTCTCTCACAGCACATATACATAAATACTCTACACAAGAACTATCCTATCCTAACACAAAAACTGTACATAAACTATCCAGTCACTAACAAAAATATATCCTAACTTTAATACTATAACATAAACTATCCAGTCACTAAACGTCCTCTCTTCCTGACCGACGCACACCGAATGTCCCTTCTTCCTTCTACCTCGTGTCTCTTAACCCCGTTCACCAGCTCAGTCCCAAAAGCAGTCATCGTGTTACTAAAACACAGTTCAGGCTTTCTTGCTTTATCCTGAGCGCTGGTTTCGCCGTGCGATCACAGAACGGACTTGACCAGTGACGGCCCTGACCTCTGTGTCAACCCTGGGCGCACACCTTACGGTGTGGTACACTGACTGTACTTAATAGGGTTGTGACATTCACCCTTCCTCTGAACTGATACTTCCTGACAAAGTCAAGTATCAGCAAAGCATGGCCTGCCATCACGTACAGTCATCTTTTTAAATTTTATCGTCAACATTTAGTTACCTAAAAAAAAAATAATACGTCATGTACTTTTGGGTCAATCACCTAAGGACAGACTATCTGGCACATATTTAATGGGTATATACATTCAATGGGTAAGCTCCTCCCTAATGGGTAGAAATGGTATCAGCCCTTGACACAAACACGTCACTACTCATTACACCTTCAAATCATATGGGTAATGATATAAATAATAATTTGGGTGGACACTCAAATCGTCCGGGACCCAATTACACCTTACTTCACTTACTGTGCAAGTAAGACGCCACTGTATACACTCCCAAGCCGTTTAACCAACGACACCGTGATTTATAACAGTGGGCGTCATGGACTATCTCCACAAGGCTTGTCCATGGTTATGAAAAGGAGTCATGACCTGACTCCCCGACCTACAGTCGTATAATGTGTCCGCGAATCCGCAGTACCTGCCAAGACACAAATCACCCCATATGACCCACAGTGCAAACTAGACAGTAAACAAATCTGTGGCCAGTTGGACACACTCCCATCCTCCAAGGATAGTGCTACTCCTCAAATGTAGTCTCCATATATGCGATACTAGTTACACCATCATTAACTCTCCATGTGAGTGCCCTTGTAAAAGTACAATCTAACTTTCATTTAAATTGTCAATCATCAATTTCAGAAAGCAAAATAAACAATTTAAAGAGAAAAAAAAATTAAAATAAGTTCATTTTACTGCCAAACTAAATTGTCAGTTATTTTAAAGTCTACTAGTTTACCAAGTTATCTACCTATAATGCATTATTGTCTAACATATACTCTAACATTTACATTTCCTGCACATAAGACACCCAGTTAATATTAAACTCATTGAAACTTTTTATAAAAGTAATGGATTGTAAATTAAGTTTCAAAAACTGAAGAATATTAATATTGCAATTTGAGAATTTTAAACCAAAAGTAATTGCAAATCAAACAATTAACATTACTTATGTAATCTAACAACAATCTTTAGCAAAGAAAAGAAAAGAAAGTATATTTGTAAAATTCAAATGGATTGTCCCACAAATAATTTTACACTGAAAATAAATAAGCAAAATACATACATAATAATTTCACACACAAAAGTCATTACACTTTATTCGTTCCAACAAAACAATAAAATTTACAAATCAAAATAAATAAGCAAAATATACATGAAATAATTTTCAAACAAAATTATTTCCCTTTTATAAATACCACCTCAATAGTTACAAATCAAAATAAATAAGAAAAATAAATACAGATAAATTACTCATCATAGATATCAACACAAAAGTTACAAATCAGAATAAATAAGAAAAATAAAATTAGATAAATTACTCATCATAGATATCAACACAAAAGTTACAAATCAAAATAAATAAGAAAAATATACAAATAAAAATTGTGCAAACGAAATTGAATGAATAAACTTATCAATTCAAAACCAAATAATATACATGAAAGAAACATATACAACATATAGCACATACAGAACATATAAAACATATATAATCCATACAACATATATTATATTAAAGATGAACATAATAAGATTAACTTATAATATGACAATCACAACATAGACTTCTATTCTATACATTCATTCCCTTTTATTCCAATTACACTCTTCTTTCATACATCACATTTTCCATTCTGCTGAAGTCCTTAGAATGATCATCACCTCTATCTTCTTGTTGGGTAATCTTTTACGATTGTTCAGTTCACTGGTTTTAGGCTAGAACAGTACTTGTATACACTGCTACTTGACAACTGGATCTATGAAACTTGGTGTAGAATTCCGTTATGAGACAGTTTCTAGTCATTCAAGAAGGCATGAATATATGAAGACAATGTTTCACACAGTCTTTAAATTTCTGAAGGTATCAGACTGTCAGTTTCAGGATACCACTAGGCAATCAATAGTTTTACAGCCGGCTTAATAAGTCAGCCAGGTTGTTGCTGTTGCCCTTGATGTGTGTGATGGTGAATTGGAAATCTTGCAGTAGCAGTGCCCATCTGGCGATTCGATTGTTCTTTGGGGCACCAGACTTAATGACGAGCAATGGCTGGTTGTCTGTTTGTAGGACAAAAGGTCTGCCCAGGACGTCACGGTTGAGTCTTGTCACACAGACAATCACCGCAAGACACTGTTGTTCTGCCGCAAAATAGTGTACCTGGGCTGGAGACAACTTACTGCTCACACAGCAGTTCGGGTGTAACATCTCGCCATCACACTGCCTCAGACATACCGCAACTGCCGTACCACTGGTATGATATCTGAGAACAAATGGTAATATGATATTAGACAGATTTAAAATAGGGGAACTGGAGAAAAGAGTCTTGATTTTGGTGAAAGTGTGATCTAGTTCTCGGTTCAACTCAATTGTATTGGAATGCTCCCTTTTTAATAGTTTTGTGAAAAATACAGTTTCCTGGATAATGTTCAGGGTAAATCGGTTGTAATGATTGATGAGGTCGAGTAAGCTTCGGATCTCCTTATTGGTAGTTGGGAAAATTTTGGGGAAATCCTCAAGATAAATATGGACTTTTGTTGGTATTTCAGTAAATTCAAAATGTTGGGTTCCTTGAACATCAAATAATTTATGAGTCATCATAAATAAACATGTGCATGTCAACAGTATACATTGCAATATCAGAAATAATAAAGCATGTTTTATTTTGACCGGTTTGTTGATTATCAGTAGTAAATGCTGGTAAATGTGTGTAAATCTGCCTGGCACATCAGATGTAGATGTTTCTGAAATTTGTTGGGTAATAATAGGTGTAAAGAGATGTTTGGTTGCAGGTAAGTCTTGTAGTACAGACAAGAGAATATCTGTCGTATCAACAACATTAGAGTCAGGAATGACAGTTCTGTTATGGAATTCCTCAACCACTAATTTGTCAGTTGGTTTAGAAGGGATTGGTAACAATTTTTCCGTGTAAACATTATCGGGAGAGATTTCACTTGTTTTATTTGTGTAGAAATTCTCTGGAAGGTTTGTTTGAGTTGATCTGTTTATCGTTAAAATACTTTCCATACATACACTTTCATTCACATCACTCTCTCTCACTGACTGCTGTCCAGTTACAACATTGCAAGTTATGTTGTCTCTCTGCCACTCGACTATCTCAATTTCAGAGACATCCTTTACATTTTTACAGTTGCCAAGGATAATATCAGCAACAGGGTCTGCTAGCACTGCAAATTTTATTCTACCTGTGCAGTGAGCTGATTTTAGATTGGCCCATGCCAAATCATACTTTTCTTTCTTCCCTGAAAAGGTTCGACACACAATATGTTCACCCGTGAAATCACACGCATTCACTAGACTTTCTCTTATACCAAAAACTGTCGACCCAGAATCCCGTAAAATTGTCACGACTTTTCCATTAACTACCCCTTTCGTGAACTTCAGCTGGCCATCGAAACTCGTTACAGCATTTGCATCCCCTATCTCACTGTGACCACGGGTCAGATTACCCTCTTCATTAAACTCTCTGTAGGTCTGGCATCCTGTGTCAGAGAAGTTCACAAGCTCAGCTGAATTTGCTGTAGGTACATCTGCCATACTCCCATCAGAGAACCTACTTCCAGAGTCACTGCCACTGTCAGATATTTCTGCAGCCGCACTCTGATGCTGTCTTCTTCTCATCTTACAGTCTTTTTGTAAATGATCAATCGAGTCGCATAGTCGACACTGGAGTGGGTAGTTTACTGAACTTTTCTCATGCATTTCTTTCTCTCTCTTACGAAAATGATCTTCATACTTTGGATTCTGCTCACACCACTGTCGTTGACCATGATCTCTCTTACAGTAAAGGCATGTAACTATTGGACCTTTATCTCTTACAGGTCTGTAGCTCTTATACTCTCTTGAGTATTCTCCTTTCTTCTGAGTATATTGCTTTTTCCTGTATACAGGTTGTACTGCAGCTCCGTAACTTACATCTGCACCCTTATTGAAACTAAAAATGTTTCTGTGTGCATTCCAGTATGCAGCACCTGCATCTTCCATCTGCTTTACTGTTTCAGGTTTTTGCTCAATCAAAAACGTCTTCATGCTGCTCGGGACACTTGACAACACCTTGTCTCTTATCAAAAGATCTTTTAACAACTCGTATGATTTGTTCACTTTTGCCGATGTTACCCACTTGTCAAAAGTGGATACCACCTCAGACATGTAATCCAGAAATGTCTGTTCAGCTTTCGGAATCAAATTTTTAAAGGTATTTCTGTAAGATTCCTCATCTAGGGAGAAATGTTGGAGAATTCTATCCCTGACAAAGTAATAATCCTCAAGTTTTTCAGTAGGGATTGTCTCTAGTAATTTCAAAGGTTCCCCCCCTAAATGTTTTCGGTAAATGAGTGACCACTCTTTAAAAGGGACCTCATAGTGATTGACCATACATTCAAAATTTTGTGTCCATGCAGATATGGAATCACCCTGTGTAAAAAATTTTATTAGGCCCTGGTACTTTTTGAACGAAGGTTCAGCAGCCTTTATCTCAGCCTTACGCATTTGCACCTCAGCATCTCTAGTTGCTTCTATCTCTTTGGCCTTTAGTTCCATCACCAGCCTTTCTTTCTCTAGGTCTGAATTGCATAACATCTCTTTGAGTCTCAAGGTAGATGTGTGTTCTAGCTCTTTGTCCTTTATCAACAACTGTACCCTGTCTCTCTCAGCCATGGCAGATAACTCCTGTTGTTTGAGGGCTACATCTTTGTCTTTTAATGCCGCCTGGGCTTCCAGCTGTTTTTCTATGTTAATAGCCTCAATCTCCTTTAACTTACTAGCGGCTTCTAGTTCTAATTTCTTGAGCTCTCTCTCGTCAGCTCTGTCTTTTCTTTCTTGAAGATCGGCATATTTCTTGTCTGCCCATTCTAGCGCCTTCTCGCCAGTCAGACCATGCTGTTTTGCCATCTCGATGAACTCAGATAGACTCGACATCTTAGTTACAACAACAGTGATCTTTCTTTCAAAATCAAAAATAATAATAAACAACTACTCAACAAATCACCTGACTAACCGTAGCTGCCACGAACAAAAATACTAAAAATTACAAGTGGCAAGCCCGGAAATCAGTGAAAACAATGCAAATAATATAGCAACGTAATAAATTCAATACAACAATAATAATATTTATGGAACAATTTGGACTGTTCGATACAGAAAAGGGATGGGTCACCGAAACTTATTCGTTACAATTTCCGAATGAGGGATGATGATGTGTGTGCACAAAAAAAAAAATTAACACAAAAATGAACAGCACTAGTATCACTACGTGGAAAACAATTTCACACACGAAAACACCTCGAAGAAATTATTAATCTCTAAATCAGACGGTACACGCACGAACGATAACGTACTACTAGATAAACACTTATTGACAGGAAAGCACAACGATTGGACAATAACTATTTACTAACAAGACGCTACAAGCATATATCTTGACAATAGACCCGGCTGCACAACGAGTTGCAGACGAGACTAGAATCGCAATATAGCTGATACGTAATCTTATGTTAACCTAGCAACACTAGACAACTAGGGACAACACAAGACTAGCCCTGCCAACCACCCACCAAAAATAACGTAAATGATGAATAGGACAGACGAGAAATGAGAAGGACAATGAACGGTGACAGGGGCTCAAATACAATTGCGTAGAACCCTCGAGGGCTGGAGAACAGACCACAACAATACACCAAAAGCAAAACAAACTTATCTTCTCTCCAGTCCTTGATTCTTGGCCTCCCACAGAAAGAATGATGAGGATGATGTGATGACCGAGATCGACAGGCCTCGGTTGATCGATGTCGGCAGAAACCACACAACAGCACACAATCTTGACCTTCCTCACACTTTTTACTGTCCGTCAAACTATTTCTCCTCTACGTCACTAACTTGTCACGACGCAAACGCAGCCCTATCACATTTAGTCATTATTAATTACAATCAGTCGGAACAAATACGAAAACGATAACAAACTATCACTTTATAGCGCTACGGGTGATCCAAGCCAACCCCGATGTCGCTATCAAAAATTAAGAGTAGACCCGAACAACGATGCAATATTTAAGAGAATAAACTCAGCAACGCTATCACAAACTTACTCGATAGCAACATCAAAATTAAGGGATTAACTCAATCACGTTAGCCCTACAATAGTGAACGACAAAACTTAAAGAAAAATAAATCAGTCAGCTAAACATACAAACTAATCTATGTCTCCTATTTAGACAAATAAGTACAAGCACATTGGGTTCACAATTAACGCGGACAACTATTACTATCTAGCTACTACTATAGATTCAATTCCCAAGGACGAACGCCCCCATAATCTGTCACAAACCTCTGGTATGACCTTGCCGGTCCGTGGCTCGCTAACTAGGCCTATGACAGACAGACTAACCTACAACACACACTGAACCCGAACGCACACAGAGCACACACGACAATCTTTATTGGAAGTACAGGTAATACATAGACAGTTGACTTCCCGCCGTGTGGCCACCTATTGCCTGGACCCTCTGGCTGGACGGGCTTTACAATCGCCCCGTCCCCAGTACGTGCGACAGGCAATACTCTGGTGTACAAACCACAATCCGGCAGGATACGCTCTCTTCTATCGCCACGCTGACCCAATCAAACTGTCACAGTCTCTGTCTTAGTGCAGGGTCAGAGTGTCCAGGTTAGCCACTCTCTCACAGCACATATACATAAATACTCTACACAAGAACTATCCTATCCTAACACAAAACTGTACATAAACTATCCAGTCACTAACAGAAATATATCCTAACTTTAATACTATAACATAAACTATCCAGTCACTAAACGTCCTCTCTTCCTGACCGACGCACACCGAATGTCCTCTTCCTTCTACCTCGTGTCTCTTAACCCCGTTCACCAGCTCAGTCCCAAAAGCAGTCATCGTGTTACTAAAACACAGTTCAGGCTTTCTTGCTTTATCCTGAGCGCTGGTTTCGCCGTGCGATCACAGAACGGACTTGACCAGTGACGGCCCTGACCTCTGTGTCAACCCTGGGCTGCACACCTTTTACGGTGTGGTAGCAACAACGGAAACACTGACCAGATGACAGAGGTAAAAACGTTATACACAAGATGGCTGAATGGTTCAAGACCAAGAAGACAATGGAGATATCTAGACAGACCTACGAACACTTGGTGTCACCAACCGTTAAAAAAGGTCAACCAGAGAGATCAATGGAGGCGGTGAAATATGCAGCAATGAACCTCAAGGACTCGGAATGCTGAAGAAAACATGAAGAATCCTTATTACAGTGGTTCCCAATTAGCAAAGACCTGTAGACCCCACTTATTTTTAAAGGTCTGCCAAGGACCCTAAACCTTTTTAATAAACACAACAAAGAAATTATTTCCTTTCTTCGTTTGTCCGAATGATGTAACTGTGTTGTTCCTGTTTACAGCAAAGCTGCGATATTTGCACCTTTCGGCTGACACACCCGACTACATCGAGCATTTGTTAACTATGTTAACTTCCCAGGAAGAAATTATTTTAATTTATGAATATCAGAACTGCAAACAAGATCTGAGAAAATGTGTTATCTGTAAACCTGCTTTCTCATAATGGATCAAGCATGTCGCAGATCTCATAATCAGTCATATTTCTCAGTACATTGCCTGCACAGATGCTGAGCAGATATGGAAAGAAAAATGATACCATGTTACTTATCATTGTTCCTCAAACCAGTATAATGTATACCTTCACTACCTAGTTGTGAACCAGTGGGACAGCACTCCAAACAATCATTGTACAGTACTCTCTCTGTGTGGGCTCAGGGATCACATTGTGAGGAAAACAAGAATAGATTCACTGCCTTCCCAACAAGTATGTCGTAAGAATAGACTAATTGGAGGCTTCCTTCAAATTCAGAGTGCATCTGACTGAGAGGCAAGGAAACAACAGTCTGCATGTGAAGGAAAAAAACTACATCTGTAAAACAGATGTGCGCACAACTCTCAGGTTTTGGAACAAGACTCAAGTCTAGAGGTGGACGAACAACCAGAAGTTTCTGCTGGGGTTTACAACTGGCGAGCGCAAAGAAGACTTATGATCCCGAGAGTGCTGGAAGTCACAGGTTCAGGCCCCGTTGAAGGCTGGGATTTTTTCATGTGGACCTAGTATTTCCCCCTTGTCTCTGGGTAGTAAGATCCATCACCCCAGTTATTGTTTGCGCACATAAAACATCCCTTGGCCTTAAATCGAAAAAAGTAGCCTAACGGTGCTGCCCAGGCAAAATTGGGAGTTAAAAATCTACCCAACATATTTCAGGATACTCGCTGGTGCTATGGAGTTTACACACTGCGCTGAGATTCTTCTAACTCTGGCCTGAATAATAAGTAGAACGGAGCACTTATGGGTTACTACCCTTGTGTCATGATATTGAGTTTTATAAACCACTAGCTGTACCCAGCCACGCGTTGCTGTGGCATAGTGTGGCTGAATGGAAAAGAAAGAAAATAGAAATCACACGTGTCTAATATGGTTACTGTCGCAATTATTGTCTGCGCACATACTGAGATAGTCTTTGATGCCCCTTCCCAAAACCACCTACTACTCGCTCCCTCATCAAAGCTTTTGGAAAAGAAAGACAATAGAAATCGCACGTGTCTAATATAGTTAATGTCGCAATCATTCTCTGCACAGATATAGAGATAGTCTGGTTTGCCACTTTAGAACACGCAACATATAATTGCGTCTTTATATTAGTGGTCGTTTAAGTGGTATTATTAGCACAGTAAAAAAAATGGTTTTTTAGTTATCACATGCCAAAGCTGTTTGTATTTTTTGTAAGAGACGGAAGTAAAGCTTACTACTGTATTTGTAAATAACCAAGTAAGTCGTTAAAAAAATGAGAATAGCGGAGGTTGCGAAATGGTCAAATTTAATTATCAACTGGTTTACCCACATACTTGTATTTTTTTTTTAAAGTATTTATAGCCACATGGCTAGTGCTATCGCTACGACAGAGCAGGTCTGGGTTTTATTTTGCCCCGGGTTTTAAAAAAAAAACTGCCTTACTGGGGATTCGAACCCTCGTCTCCTGTAAACTCTGTTTACTAACCATTCGACCAGCCAACCACTGCTTCTGAAGAACGAAAAGAGAACAAAACTACCCAAGATATGTGTCCTGATTCTAACACAACTCAAAACCGCAGGCAATTGTTTTCTCATAAACAGATATCCCAGATATAAACTTCAAGTATTATTGAAACGGCACAATAACAGAAATCGTACGTGTCTAACACGGTAAATGTCGCAATCATTTTCTGCGCAGACCAATCCCCCCCCCCTCTCTTCCCCATTCTCAAATCCACCGACTACTCTTTAACTCATCGAAGGTTGTTTAAAAAAAAATTGTGTCTAATATGGCTAACGTCGCAATCAGCGATATAGAGATAGTCTGGTTTGCTGTACGGGCGGATGTTAAAAATAGAGCGTTCTGTGTCTACTGCGTATGCACTGTGAAAATCGATCGCCCATACGCATTTACTAACGTGGCTATAATTAAATGTCACTAAAAATGGAAATATTAGTTTCTAAGATTTTTGAAACAAATGTGGTCAACTATCTCTAACAATGACATGTAGAATTTCAAACCATGATGGGTAAACATCCGGTATAAAAACAAACATATCCTGAAAATTTCAGCTAAATCGGTTCAGTAGTTTATGAGTCTATAGCTCATAAACAAACACACGAACATTGATTTTTATATATATATATAGATAAACCAAACTGATACCCTTACTGTACCTCCAGCAGGGCCACCAAAAACACATCCCACTAAACATGCATGGTGAACATATCTGGCATATTAATACACAAATGTTTGGGATTAACCTATATGGTAAGTATAGGATAACTGAGTAGCTCAGAAATGTTCGCTAAAAATCCTAAGGTTGACATGTACACCTCCCTTTACGGAGTAAATTCTTGGGTGAACAGTGCTTATGTGGTGTACATTGCGAGTAAAGATTTAATACGGGACAAAATATTGTACATTCCCTACTTCCATTCAAGATAAATATCCGGTTTATTTTTAATTAATAAATGACATCCTAATCAACCATTCAGGAGAATATATGTATATGTATTTATATGCCCGGCTTGCTAGTGTAGTTGGCTAAACCTGACTTGGCTGTGACCGGGAAATGAACTAACTCCTTGTGGTCCAGGTTCAGGTCCAGGGGTAGGCAGAAAAACCACATTTCTCCCAGATATAACGTATCTATCATGGAATCAAGGCCAAAGGTTGCGATACACATAGTACCAAGCCAAAATGTTAACTTCTGAATTAAAAAAAAAAAATTATATATATATATATATATATATATATATATATATATATATATATGTGTGTGTGTGTGTGTGTATGTATGTATGTATATATATAGATATATGGTAAAAGTGTTTACAAATGTCTGATACCAATAGAGAGAAAAAATGGGAAATTTTATTTTAAAATAAAACCCTGATCGACCGAGCCAACAAATGGGTGTCTGGAAATGTTCTGGGAAGTGCACACCAGACCCAAGTTCTGGAGCAAGACTAAAGTCTAGAAGTGGACAAACAACCAGAACTTTCCACTGGACCCCCAGTGAACACCAAGAAGAAGGCTCTGCATACGGAAACGATCGGCAAATTTACGTCGAATCAAATAACATTTGTGATGTTCCAGACAAGGTACTTTTGTCGAGGTCACTAATGTCAAGTGGCAGCTGAGCATCATCATCATCACAGACATGTTTGGCACGGTTGACCAATGCTTCCACAACCTGCTGCAAGGACTTCTGAACCTCTATTTGACCGCTGGTCAAGTGGGCCATGCTTTGGTCACCTAAAATATCTTGTAAGGCACTGGGATCTTTGATGATGATGTTAATTTCATTGTTTTCATCCACCACAATTTCCACATTAGAAGGATCTTGTCCTAGAAGATCCACAGGTATTGCATGCTTGGTAAAGTGCTGATGGTCTTCACTGACCAAGATTTCAAAGTTTGCACTTTCATGTGAACCAACAGACATTTCACATGTAACAGTTTCCATCATCTGTTCAACTATCGGCTCTATGATTATATTCTGGGATGTTTCTGTATCTTCATCCATTGGTTCAGGTTTTGTAACAATGCCGTTCACTAACTGCTGGATTGTAGTGTCACATTTCTGAGCCCGTGTGCGGTACTGCTTGCGGACTTTGTTCACTTTTCCTAATCTCCTATTATAAAGCTTCACTTGAGAAGGGGCAATTGGAACTGGTGCTTCCAGTTTCATTTGCTCTTCATACTGATAGAAGTCCTCTTTGTGGACCCTCTGCACGTGCATCTGCATGTGTTTTCTTTGGGTGCATTCTTTATCACACCACATGCAGCGATAGTGTATCTTCTGATCATGAGTAACCTTATGCCTTTTAAGATGACAATGCAGAGCAAATGAGACCTCACACTGATCACACTGGTATGGCTTCTCGCCAGTGTGCTGCGCCAGGTGAATACGATAGTTTCCCTTCTGTGAAAAACCGCGGTCGCAATACTGGCACTTGAATGGGGTTTCTCTAGTGTGGATGAGAACATGGACACGCAGCTCAGGCTTGGTGCGGAAACTCTTGCCACAGACGGTACAGCAGTGTGGCCGCTTATCTGTGTGACAGCGCTTGTGTTTCTGTAAGTAATCGTTGAGTGCGAAGGACATCTCACACAAATCGCACACAAAATTACCAGTGCTGTGGTGGACTTTTCTGTGTTTGTTCAGTTTTTGAAGGGTCAGGAACTTCTTTTTGCAAGATTCACAGCTGTAAACAGCATCTTTTCTATGTCGCTGAACATGCTGTTTTAGCAGTGTTGGGTTTTTGAAGATTTTATTGCAAACGCTACACTCTAATTTCATATTGACATGAATTCTGATGTGGGTTCTCAGAGCTTTAATATCCGTGTGTGTTTTAGGACAAGAGGGGCAATGGTAATTCCCCTTCTCATCTTGGTAAATATCAGAATCATCTCTCCCAGCTTTCCTGTATGCAGTGATGTCTATTTCACACTTTTTCAGAGCATCCTTTACTATACCATCTTCTTCTTCTACAGGCAGGCCAGTATCTACAGCATGATTCTCTAGCAGGTGTTTCTCTAAAGCTTTGTAACCATACACCAGCTCATTGCAAATGATGCAAGTATTTGACAGTTTTGTAAAACCTGAATCTTCATGAGCTTCTGACATGTGCCTTCTCCACCCATGCACAGAACTGCACAACTTTGGGCATAAATGACACTGCAGAATCTTCTTTTCAACCTTTTTAACACTGTCTGGCATTTCAAAGTCACTCAACTGCTTCTTCTGAAACTCTAAGAACTTTTTTGTGGGTGGGAAATGATCCTGACAATTAAGTGAGATATGCTTCTGCAGATACTTGATGCTGGCGTACATTTTACCACAGTTAGGGCAGCCAATGCCAGGATGGGCTGTCTTCCAGTGCAACCGTCGTTCTTGAATTTTGTGAAAGAAGAGACCACAAAGAGTGCAGGGCAGCAGTTTCTTCCCCATATGGTTTTTGATGTGTCTGTCCAGCATGAACTGGTAGGGATAGGTTTCTGAGCAGAGGGTGCACTGAAATGCACCAAGCATCCTAAGCACCTCGAAGCTCTCACCATGAACTTGGTTCCTGTGTTCTCTGTAACTGTTTGCAAACTGAAATGTCTCTTCACACTGTAAACATTTGAAACTTGTTTCCTTTCTCTCTACGATATCAGCAGCATCATTTTCAGGTGACCTCTCTGACATTTTTCCCTCATCTGGCTTGAATATAAACTCTTTTTCCTCGATACTAACTGACAAATTAGATTTATGTGGTGGCCATTTTGGCTTCATTAAAATAAAGAAACTGTTCTTATTAGCTTCTGGGTCCTTGTGCAAATTGGCATCTTGTGCATTCTGTAAAATGATTTCATTCTTCTCCAGTTTCTCTTGAAGCTTTTCTCGGTGGCCAGGTGGGTAATATTCGTGGTGTTCGTCTAATTTATGATACCACAAACCCGAGTATGTAGAAAATTCTGTGCCACAATGATCACATTCAACTTTGCCGCTCTCATTTTTAACAATATTGGAGTTTAACAAATCATCTTCAGTATCTTCGCTACTGTCTTCCACATCTGTTTCCTCCACTGACTCTTTTATGTCATCATCTATGTTACCACTGTCACTTTCTTCCACACAATCTGTTTCAAAAGACTTGTCAGACAGTCTGAAAATTGAACTGCTTTCATTGTTCACCTCCAAAATGTCCGTCCGTTTCCTGAAACGAGCGCCATGGCAGTTGTGGTTGATGTGTCTTCTCAGCATGACAATATTTGTGAACTGTTTACCACAAAGGCCACAGCTTCGCGTTGGGTGTGACATCACCCAGTGTTCTTCTCTTGACTTGTGTGTAGCAAAGGTTTCCTTACACAGAGTGCACCTGAATGTCTTGACCTCACTGTGTCGCTTCCGTTTGATATGAATGTCCAGCATAAACTTGTATGGGAATTTCTGGTCACAAAACTCGCACTTGTATTCTGCTTTATTATCTGTCTTGTTCAGTGAGGTTTCAAAATTATCAATAGTTCTACTGTGGGCGTATTTATTATGCTGCAACCAGTTATTAGTTGACAGAAAGATATTTTCACACAAGTCACAGAAGAAATATCTATCTTGGGGATATGATTTAGGAGGATTAGAAATCTGGTTATCATCTGAAAAGCTTCCACAAAAATTGACTATCCTGTAATTTATTCCCTGTTCAGACTTATGAACCATCAGCCCATTTCCTTTTGCTTCTAATTTTGGTTCCATTATGGTGTAATAAATGGATGAGCTACAAGCATTTTCAGTCAATTCATTACCTAAATCCTTGGTTGCCTCCGCCGCCAGGGTTAGGGCTTCGTTAAGCGATCGTTTTACTACTGGGTCAACAGGTTCATACTTCTTTAAAGTTTTGGGCCCTCTTAAGCAATTGTTACTCATTCGTTTTTTCTTCTCATCCACTGCAGCTTTTTTATGTCCATCTTGCCCGTTGATGGGTTCACAATTTGTTTTTGAGTCAGACTCCTTCTTGGGATTTTGTGTCTCTGCACTCAGAATTAAGTCATTATCATCATCATCATCATCCATATTTTCAGGAACATCATGGTTTTCATCATCATCAACAATCCCCTGGCAAGATGTTTTGCTTGGTTTGTTTTTGTGTGTTTCTGCAGCTAGCGCCAGCGTCATTAGCTGGGTGTTCCATGACGACGAAGACGACACAATTTTCCCTAAAGTTATGCTATCCACAAAATCATCCCCGAATCTACAACTTTTTGCTGGTGTCCTCGTAGACCTCCTTGGGTGATGGTGGCTAAAGCCGGGTTTTTCTTTCACCTTTACAGATAGTTCACTGAAGTCTGTTCTTTTGGAGCTGTCACAGAGAAGTTTCAATTCTGATACTGAAGAATTATTGTTAGATGAGAAACCGCCTTTTGTTTTCACCTCTGATGACAAAACTGAGGACTGTTTTTGTTTTGATGGCCTGCCTCTACGTTTTACAGGCTTATCGGAAACTGTGGTGGAATCAGGTTCACTTGAATGCGACCCTCGCACTTTGGAACCTACTGATTCATTTTCGAGGTCCATTTGCGAAGATTGGGGAAGGTGATTAGGCAACAATTTATCTCTCTGGCCACCATTACTGTCTTCTGCAGAAGGCGTAAAAGAACTCAAGAGCTGGCTAAGATCTATTTTTAAGTTTCCAGATTCCTGCTCAACAACAACTTTTTTCAGAAACTGAGAAAATGGCATTTTCTCAGAGCTCAAACCGTCTTTCGTTTCAATAGTTATAAATGTATCTGAGACATCCAAGTGTCTATCTTTAGTGTTACCTTGAATTAAATCAGGTAAATTTGAAACCAGGTGTTCATTTCCAATTTTTAGATGATGTCCGCCAAATGTAACTACATTGCTACACTGGTCAGATTCAGCTGAAGAATTATCCACAATCTGATTCTTTGTGATGCTGTGAGGTACGACATCAGATTCAGGGGAATAATTATTCATATCCTGATTCTTTGTGATGCCCTGAGGTATGCTATCATATTCAGATGAACTGTTACTATAATGAATTTTGTTATTTCCAGATTTTCTAACAGTAACAGAAGCATCTTTTGTCATCAACTGTTCATCTGAAGTATGAAATGAATCCACACTTAAAGCTGGACTGTACGACTTCTGTTTCTGTGGCAGAAATGATGAGGATGATTTTGGAGAAGATGTGACATCAGTATCATTTAAAACCAAATCATCCTCACTTCCGTTAACTGCCACAGTGTTTAAATGCTTGCCAAAAATATTTTGTTTACAGTTTTTCTTTTTCCCAACACTGCTTTCAGCTTTTATAGTCTCAAGACTTCCGGTAGAGGCACACTGTTTACTTGTATTTTGCTGTTTCTTAGAGCCAAAACTGAAAAAAGCATTTGACACAAGATCCAGACATTTCGCAGTCGGTTTTCGTTGCCTTTGCATTCTTTGAACCGCAGCTGGTTCTTGCTTATTCCTCTTCATGTCTAAATGCCTCCAATAACATCTGAAATGAGACAATGAAATTTACCATAAGCATTACTAATTCAACACACTGTTAAACATCAAGAGTTTTAAAAGGAAAAGGTTGAAATAATATGTTTATTTCCAATTAGGAATCAGGTTGCCATGGTACTATCAAGTACACTGATATCAATTCTTGATTTATTCTTTTATAAGAAACAAGTGTCTTTTTCTTCTTCTGCCTTTCGATCCCCCAATGGAGCATAGGCCTTCAACCAACTCATGCCAAGTCGTTCTATCCTTCACCATTGCATGGAGCTCTCCCCATCATTCTAACTTCATACTCCAGCTCTCTTCTCCGTGTGTTTTTTGGCCTTCCTCTATTCCTATGCCCCTGTGGGTTCCAATGCAAAGACATTCTAGTTATGCTGTTATCTTGTTTTCTCAGTGTGTGCCCTATCCAACGCCAGTCTTTTCCTCACCTCTTGGTCCACTGGAGCCTGTTTAGTTCTCTCCCAAAGCTCTACATTAGTTATTCTATCATACCATTTAATTCCCTCTATTCTGTGCAGGCACCAGTTAATGATTGTCTGTAATTTATTAGTAATTGTCTTAGTTGTTCTCCATGTTTCCGCCCCATACAACAGTACTGATTTGACATTTGAATGTAAAATTTTTAGTTAAAGAAAAAGGTGTATAGGTTAGAAAAGTTATGAGTTGGGTTAATCTTCACGGCACTCCAGACATGTCCATAGGTGCTCAGATTCACCCTTCAACACATAATCAGTCGCCCATAGTAGTGCCAGTCCTATGCTGACGGAACAAGCTTCTTGCACGTCCTGTGTCTCTCTTGTCTGGCCGTAGTGATATTTACTCCCAATTCTTGCATTTATTGTAGTGATGCGGACACACTATTCTCAAAATCGTCCTATCTCTTCAAAGGCATTAACAATGTCAGTAGGATCCATAGGCCAGCCATCTGCAGCTAAGACAGAACTGGCCAGTCTATCAGTTCTTTCACTGCCAACAACACCTGCATACACTGGAACAAAGATAATGCTTACTTCATTCAGTGGAGTTTTGCTTTGACTCAATACACTGTCTTCCACAAGTGGGTTCCTGGGCCCTATTATAGGAAAACAAGAACAGACCCACTGACTGCCCAAAATCATGTTTCTTCCAAGTTGAGGTGCATCTGCCTGAGAGGCAAGAAACCAGCAGTCTGAATAAAAATAAGTCACATCTTAAAATGGATGCGCATGCAACACTCGGGTTCTGGAATAATACTGCAGTCCACAAGTGGACGAACAACCAGAACTTTCCGCCAGAGTTTACATCTGGTGATCGCGATGAAGAAGAGAATCATTGTTTTATTATTTTTAAATTCACAGATTATTCTAGTAAACCTTCAGTAGCCTCCTGAAAGGGACAAACCGATAAATCAACACAGAAAATCACCAAAAGTGTTGAAGGGGGGGAAAATCAAATTCTAACACAGACAAAGCATCCAATTTCCGAAAACAGCTGAAAAGTTTTACAAATGCCTAGGTTTTAAAAAAAGGTTAGCCTCACCCATGTTAGCCTCAACTATACAGTCAGGAAACACTGAGCACTCGGGACACCCCCATTAGCGCTCCGTCCCTATCTTCAGCTGCAAATGAAGAGTTCCAATTCCGGTGACACCAGTAACTGTCTGACTGTATATCCATCTTTCCATTCCCTTGAATGTTGAACGTCGGCCAAATCTCCTCATACCGTATAGATCTATTTGCTCATCCACACTGTTCAGTGGCTCCCTGAGGGTCCTCACAACGTCTAGCTTGTCATTCATCAATTCACCACTAAGTGGTGCAAAACCGGCCAGTCTATCTGCCTGCTAATTTTCCAACACACCAGCATCACCTGGAGAGAATATCCAAAGGATATTAACTACCCGGAACCTGTGAAGTGATACCTGCCATTTTGCACGTAGCATGCCTGTCTCCACCTTTATCAACATGCTCTGCGAGTCAGTGACAATCATGGCATGTGTGTACAGCTGATTCTCAAGCCAGCGGAAAGCAGCAGTGACTGCCTCCACCTCCATTCTCAAACTAGACATGATATCATGTGCCAGAATTTGAAGCACTAAGCGACGTCCATTCGCCTTTGCTATTTAACCCCCATGCTCTGCGTCTACCCCTTAACACAGAATTAAACAATTAAAACTTAATGGTTAAGTTAAACATTTTATTGGAAATGTTAAAGAAGAATATCTGCCAGGGATAATCAAATTGTTCTTCACAACAGAAGCTGCGCATCCAAATCTGCTTCAGTGGTCTGCACTTTATTACTAGTTTATTATAAATTATTTTATTACTATTACATTATATTTGTTTAAGGAAAATTTATTGGCTATCCTCTGAATAACAGTCCCAAATAGAGGCTAAGAAAATACCCTAACAGGGCCTCAGTCATATGTAAATTGCGGACCTCTTTCCGGCGACTATACCGCCACCGCTGAAAGAATCCCCTGTGCCGAAAGTGCGCAATTTAAGACAATGGAAGTGCGCAACTGACACGTGATTGAGGCCCTGTTAGGGTATATTTTCCGCCTTTATAATTTGGACCGTTATTCGGAGGATAGCCAAGACATCTATTGATGTAGTATACTATATGATATAGTTTCAGTTACACTTACACTAATCAACAAGAAGAAACGCAGGCCCAATAATTGTTTGTATTTTTTTTTAATTTTATGTAATTAAAAATCAAAAATCATAAAATATAAAAATAAATTTTTTTTTTAAGTCCCTTGGTACTCATTCTGACATTCTCATTGAATTTTTAAAATTTGATTATTATTTTATTATTTGATCCACTGGCGCTACTTTGATCCATTCCCCAAAATGGCGGCATGCCACATTCTGGCCATAAAATATCCAAAAATATCCGAAAGACAGTGTTCCCGTATATCTAAAATACGGACTGTCTGCCAAGGGACAAATAATCACGGCAAAACTAGGATTACTTGACAATCACTATTAACATTGCACACGGTACTAGTAGCAGACGATAAATACCGACCGTTGACAACAATTTCGAGCGTTTCTGCGACTCCGATACTAGCAGACGATATTAGCGACCGTTGACCAATTTCGAGACATTACAGACGATGAAAACGATTAGCAATATTGTGTTCTTCTGATTGGAGGATTTAGCAGCGGTAGATGTCAGACTTGTCGGCATGCGCCAAACGCGATTAAACTTATCGCCGAGCGTATCTAGGTGCCTGGGACTCACGAGTACAGTAATTGGAGGAAGTTGCAGGAGATGCGGTAGCTGCCACTCGTGAGTCCCAGCCATCTAGTTTAGCCCCCATCCGCGCCGCGCGTAGCGGCGCGGGGGATACGCTCGGCGGTGAGGCACACTCGCAGAAGCAGGTCGGCAAGCAACGTATCGCCCAGACCCTGTCAGAGCATTTGTTTCGTTATTCGGAGCCGGCACATATATTTTTAATAGAGTTGACCCCGCATTCGGATATTTTTGGATATTTTATGGCCAGAAATTGGCCAATTTAGCTTCTTTTTGAACGCCATCATATTAAAGCCGCCATTTTGGGGAACGATTCAAAGAAGCGCCGATCCACTGAACAACTAGTCTAGTAGTAGTACTTAAGTACCACTAACTTATTAACTAGTTGATCTACTGAACCACTAGTCTAATACTTCTAACTACTAGTACTTAGTACTAGCATTAGACTCATTCATTAGTTTAGTTACTAAATTGAGTCAGTGTTCCGTGTCTTTTTCAGTTGAGCAAAAATTACACAACACGTCTAGCGATGAAAATTATTTTATTTTTTAAAACTATTTTTTAATTATTAATATAAGTATATATCCGTAAACATTTATTTATGTCGTGAAGGTAGTAACTTACAAAAGATAATAGTAGTATCACTACAAAGATTGTGTAAAAGGAAAACACTTACCAAAATACTAGTTTTACGTTCAATTAACCGCACATATTTGGATGCATTGTGCGCGATCAAACAAGGTTGAAACTTCTACAAACATGGCGTCTACTGGCTGATTACAAGTTTTTATACAACGTCACAGACAGTGCGCATGCTCGACTCTGGTACAGCCTGCCTGGAGAAACTCCCGTTGTCGAGCAGATCAGCGACTGTGTCGCCCATTCACTCGCCGGTAGACGACTTCGTCACAGGTCGGGATAGTGTTGGGGTCTGTCTCCTTTGATCGCATCAACACTTATGACCTTAAAATGTTGAATTAAGAATCGACATCACATCACTCGGGACACCCCCCCCCATAAGCGCTCTGTCCCCATCTTCAGCGGCAAGCGAAGATTTAACATTCCGATGGTACCAGTAATTGTCTGATTGTATATCCGTCTCTCCTTTCCTTTGAGTGTTGGCCAGATCCCCTTTTAACTCCTCGCAGTGCCATTCTCCTCAGACCGTGATGATCTATTTGCGCCTCGGCACTGTTCACTCGCTCCCAAAGGGCCCTCACAATATCCAGATTGCCATACATCAGTTCACTACCAAGAAGTGCAGAACAGGACAGTCTGCCTGCTAATTTCCCAACGCACCTATCATGACCTGAAGAAAGTATCTAAAGGATGCTAACTACCAAGGACCTTTGAAGTGATGCTTGCCACTCTGCACGAACCATGCCTGTCTCCACCTTTCTCAACATGCTCTGTGTGTCAGATATAATAACGGCATGTATGTACAGCTGATTCTCAAGCAAGTGGAAGGCAGCAGTGACTGCCTCTACCTCCATTCTCAAACTAGACGTTGTGATATCATATGCCAGGCTTTGTTGCACCAAGCGACGTCCATTCGCCTTCGCTATGAACCCCCATGCACTTCGTCTGCCCCTCAAAACAGAGCCATCTGTATAGATAGTAACATCACCTGGGCGGGCCCTGCATTCACGTCCCAAAGTGATTAGAACCCTTTTCAAGTAATTATGACCTAAAGCTCCCCTTTCAGGGATGCTGGTTGAAAGTGGCGGTTTTTTTGTTCTACCAGCAAAACACCTGCCTACCTTCAGTTATGGCTGCCTTCGCTTTCCACAGAACACTGACTTACACACATGAGCATTTACTATATATGGCCTTTGGAGATTAGTGCAAACTATCACAGTACTGTAGACAGATCCATAGGTGCTACGATCTCTCCCTCATTAGCTCCAAAAGAATAAAACGACCGATCACAGCCGTTCTGTTTTGATTAATCAGACCCCTTGTGCCTTTGGCTAAATGTTCATGTCTGGTTGCCCAATGTTGCACCTAATGTCCGCCAAACTGGACAAGGAAACTGAGTCCTGTCTGTTGTAATCTTCGCGATGTGCATTTCGCATGGCATTGATCTCTCTTTCTTCTTTGTTCATCGTCTGTAAGCTCCGGCGGAAAGTCGTGTTTTTTCGTCCTTTCCGACTTTAGCTTAATGCAAGGGCCTGAATTGTGCGTGTACATCCGTTTTGCTGGCTTATTTGTGCACAGTTGGTTGTTCGTTGCTGCTCCGGAAAATGCACCCCGACGAACCCACAGGGAAACACGGCGTTGCTGATTGGCTCTTGTTTTACGATTAATGAATGTTTTGGAGACCAGCTTCTAGTTTATGCTTTATAGGCTTTATTCAAAGTCCGACTTCTGGCGTGTTATTTACACAAATCACTTAGGCTAGATTATAACTTATGATTTATTGTTAAGCAACGATACGAAGGATATAAATTCAATAATAATAACAATCCAAACATATTTATGTATTAAAAGCAAAGCATAAGGGGGATGCTGTATAAGAGGAAATGGAGAACATAACTATAAAGGATAATATAAAAATCTACTCCTCGAACGTATCTCTATTCAGCACCTACAAAAGCTCCAACAAACATGTCCTGGTGAGTGTAAGCCAACCCACACTCAAGCTGCCGCAGTACAAGAAAAACAACAGGCATGGTCTAAAACCAAAAGTGTCTTAACCCAGACAGGATATGTTCTGTATGAAGTCTAATCATATAATACGAGCGTAGCATGTGACGTTTGGGAAGCCCAACGTACGGATGTCAGATTAAGCAGATGTGTGACTATTCCATTGGCGAAGCCATGAACAGAGCGTCTTGTGTCGGCTACGCTTCTATGGGAGCCTGCTTGGATAGCGGGAATGCACCTGTCTTATCTCAATGGTTGACCAGTCTACAACGGTTAAACTGGACGGGTTCTCCAGGGGCAACACCTGTAGATAAGCGGTCAAAGATACCACAAATACAAGGCTACGCAGAATTTAACCGGGTAAACAAATGCTCGCTGAAGTCGGATATTTCGACCAAAAGGCGAAAATATTGCAGCCTCGACATGAACAGTCACAGCGCAATTACATCACTCAGACGAACGGGAAAAAAAAATAGAAATGCACAAGACAGTCGTTATAATTGCCAGCATAAATATTCTACCCTAATCATAGCGCAGAAGGTGAAAATAAAGCAAATGACTTTTCTTTAACACCTTACGAGTACTGGACATACATGGCTATATTTTATAGACCAATCACCACACGTTTGGTGATTTGGTCAGTATCACATTGGCCGCCTTTATTTCCCAGGACCGTAGCTGGTTTCTATTTAGGGATGGGTCGACTTATAACAAAATTCCGTCTTTTCAGGACTGGAACCCAAGACCTTCCAGATGCTGTGAGCTGGTTAATATCTGAAATAATAATTATGCAAATTACATAAATGATTGAAAGAAATGCGATTACACCAGATATAAATAGTATACACTTAAAAAAAACGCGCACTAAATATTCGGATTTAAAAATAAGAGCTGAACAAGATATTACGTATGTAACATTACTACTACTCTGAATCAACGTCCAGTTCTGAGTTACGATTTGGGTTATCTTCACGGCACTCCGGACACGTCCTATGGGCCATGATTCCCCCTTCAACATATGTAGCAGCATTTCGCGGTTGATAATCCCAGTAATATGTTGGATGACTAGATTTCTCGTGCGTCTGGTGTGCTTTTCGTGCCAATCCCGTGCGGTATATTTTTTTTTTCAGTAGAATGAAAGCCATTGAAATGCCACCGCTAATAGCTTGCCGCGATCAGATCAAAAATTGAAAGTGTATTTTGATTTAATTGCTTATCTATTTCTGCATCATCGTATGAGACGGCCCTGACAACGCCATTCCAATAGATGCAAGTAGTAATGTAGTGATGGGGGAAGATTAAGACAGTTGTGTTGTTCGTTACCTTGAGCTTCAGCGAGGGCCGTCACAAACAAAGCATTTGCCCCTTAACAGTTTTCTTACTGGGGGGGGGGGAGTTGTTTTTTTTTTTTGGGGGGGGGGGGGAGTCTGCTGTTAAAGATTAGAAATAAATTTACAGATTTTGGGACATTCGTAGAGGGAAGTAAATGAAGATCATTTCTTGTTTTGTTTTTTTCCCGAAGTTTAGCTTGCTTTGGAAAGAATTATCTGGCACCACCGCAAGGGGCAAACTCTTCCATTAAAGAGTCGGACAAATCCAGCGGTGTGCTAGAAGGTCATACTGTTTGTAGCTGTATATCTTAATAATTCAGTACTGGTAGGTTTTGTCACCAAGACATTCACACCATGCTCAGAATACTTCAGAAACGGGTGAGTTTGTACAAGAACAACAGTAACCTTAAAGGCTTATTTGATTTGTCTGTATTCACAGAAACCTTGTATTTACATATTTAATGATAATTCACACAAGGTGTCTAAAGTTTCTTAAAGACCAGCACCAGCGGTGACATGACGTGCTTTTTCAGAAGTCTGCCTGTCTGAGTTGATATAATTGCTTCCCTCTTTTTAAAAGTACACTAGCAGTTAATGGTAATATATTGTTAAAATTAAACAATTGCAGCATTTTTTTTTAGTAACATCTGTTCTGAACACATCTTTCTTTCTAGTGATTTTTTAGGAGTCACCTGAATTAAATTTAAACAGTGCCTATTCACTAGCTACTTCAGTCAAATTTTTAAAATGCCCTCTACATCAATAAAACCAGCACAGTTAGATAGCTGTAAACAATCTCTTTCCAATGGTACCTCAATTAGGCTTGTATGTCATTTCTGAGCTGAGATATGTAGGATTTTGTGGAGATGAGATGTAATAAACAGTCGCTAAAACTTGTGACCCAGAAACAAGTTTTTCTCTGCGCAACCTACTGCGCAGTTCTGTATCGGCTTTGTTGACATTGGACTGTCATTGGACAAGATGGCAGGCAATGAGACTCAGCCGCATGCGATTGCCTAAAAAATGTCACTGTAAATTTAAACAGCCAAAAACGGGAAAGAAATTTTATATTCAAATGTAAAATTGGACGGAGAATTCAATTATAACTAGCATTACCATGTCTGGTAATGTTTAAGGCCAAAGCCAACCTTGAATACTTTACCGCTATTTTCAATCAAACTGATGTAACAGAAAAACAGAGGACGTCCGGCTGTCGTAGACATGCGCTGTTAATCGGGTTCCTTCCCGCTGTTTTCAGCCATTTAGAGTGGGTGAAAATCACACCAATCGCAAAATTTCATGAGAGATTAGGACCCATCCCGAAACCCCAGCCGACATTTTCGAAACAAGTATCAACCGGTTTCCATGGTAGCGGAAAATAAATCTGAATCACTGCAGATGCACTAACCACCACCCTGTGCTGAACTATACCATATAATATTTTTATGCTTTACATATAATTTTTCAGTTGCTCGCTTAAAGGTTCAAATCCGCATCAAAATAATGAAACAACAACTTAACCTTGGTTCCTAAAAATGCACTACTGCATGGTAGAATAAAAGCTAACCAGTGTATAACAGAATTACAATGCATCACTGCAGTTGTTAACCTCGAAAATCGCACTTAACCTCCCTCACCTGGATCTACACACCTGGTCATGCAGGTGTAAAGGGAAATGAGCGAGCAGACCAACTGGCAAGCATTGCACTAATACATGTGGGAAGAAGCATGGACAGAGTAGATATCATCAACCCTGTACGGACTGGGCTAGTGGATAATAATCCCTGACACTAGCACGATTGCGTGACAGGGGAGGAAAGCATGGTGAAGCACGACTATGCCATCTTCAA
Organism: Candidula unifasciata; assembly: GCA_905116865.2. Classification (NCBI taxonomy): domain Eukaryota; kingdom Metazoa; phylum Mollusca; class Gastropoda; order Stylommatophora; family Geomitridae; genus Candidula; species Candidula unifasciata. Next base: position 336,959 of record CAJHNH020006046.1, read on the forward strand.
GGATAAGATAGACAATATAACTAGCTTCTTAATAAATGAACTATTAGTTGAAGTATTTTGGACTGGCTGGTGCATCAGAGGAATGAGCATTTGGAATGCCCAATGTGCAGTGACGTAGATTGTGACATAACCTTTCATTGTTTTTTGGGGTTTTTTTTCAGAATAAAATTAAAATATGTCCCATAATAATGAATTTGATATTTTTTAAATTGCCAGGTTACTACAGGGTTGATGGCTCAGTCGAGCCGGATGGCATCAAACACAGTAGTTGATTCTCCAGATCTTGCAGATGACATAGAATCTGACCCCAGGAAGCGAGTTCAGAGATGTAAGCTTTTCCTGTCTATATTCTGTGACTTCATAAATGTAACAACATGATTTGATATTATGTATAGACCTAAAGCACTCCACCCTGTTTCGTTCTGTTTTCAGTGGTTTTCCATTTTTCAGTGGCACATGTTAGAATAACTTAGTAATTTTTTGAAAAACCGTAACTTGATAACCATGTTTATGAATTTGACACATGCTGGAATTTTTAGATGTCTTTTTTTGACAGATCTGACACATTTGTGTGAGACTGTTGGTCATTGCCTCTCAGGCAGATGCACTCCGACTTTGAAGGAAGCTTCCAATCAGTTGACTCTTGCGACATGCTTTTGGGTAGGCAGTGGGTCTGTTATTGTTTTTTCCCCTATAATAGGACCCTGGAACCCACATATTTTGTTCGTTAATTCTACTTGTTCCACACACATTCTGCATATTCCCACCCAGTTGTCCTCAAGTTGTATTTATTTTGAAGTGACTGCTTTTTATTGTGTTTAGAATTTTTAACATTGTTACATTGTAAATAAGTTTACTCCCATCTTTTTTTGTTGTCAACTAGGTCTCAACAGAGTAACTTTGATTGGCAGGGTTGGCAAAGACCCAGAACATCGAGGAAATTCCACGCACCCCTGTATCATTTTCCCTCTTGCTACAAATGCGCAGTACAGAAAGGCTGATGGTTAGTTTTGGAAATTTGTTTGAATTAGTTATGGTTGAATTAAATACATTGCATAATAATCATCATAGGTCTGCAAGAAGCCCTGTAGAAAAATTAATAAGCAGATTGGTAATATTTAATCTATCAAGTTGTGGTTGATAGTGAGCAAAAACACAGACAATTTTTTAGAGTCAAAATAAAAGCACCTCTTTTATGCCAGTGAGACATGGGTTACTGACCTGTATCACAGCTGCATAGGCAGCATCTAACTGCACACAAATAAGCCAGTAAAATGGATGTGCATGCAAAACTCAGACCCTAGCACAAAGCTAAAATCCAAATGGACGAACAATCAGGACTTTTCCCCGATGCTTAAAGCCGGTGAACGAGGAAGAATTTGATTTTCAAATAGCTTGCTTTCCAGCTTTCTGCAGTATATGGTAGAGTTGTACCGCATGACTTAGTACAGGGAAAGAGAAAAGACAGGCCAGGAAAAACCCAGATCCAAAATTTGGCTGACTAGGTGAGCCTCAGGTATAAAAATATCAAATCCAATGCATGTGTCAGATGGGGAGGGATCTGACAGTCAGCAGTAAATGGTGACCCAACAATTTGCTGTATTCTGAGACTGTGATAATGAAAACGATAGCAGGGTTGAGTATACCTAACAAGTTTCCCTGTGTGTGTTCCAGGGCCCTGTTATGGGGAAAACAAGAATAGACCCACTGCCTCCCCATCAAGCATGTTGTAAGAGTTGACTAATTGGTGGTTACCTTTGAAGTCGAAGGGCTTCTGCTGGGAGACAAGGAACCGTCTACAAATAAGATAAATCTGTAAAATAGGTGTGTGCATTCAACACTTAGGTTCTGGAACAAGTCTAAAGAGGTTCTGGAACAAGTCTACAGGGGTTTGAACAAACAGAACTTTCCGCCAGAGTTTACAGCTGGTAAACATGAAGAAGAAAAAGACCTAACAAGTTACATTTGGAATAAAGTATTTATTCTTGTACCGATTGTTGAGATGTTGATGCAGTGTTAAATATTTACTGAAACATTTTGTTTGACTTGCAGGAGAACGTATGGTCAAGACAGACTGGCACAGAGTTGCTGTGTTCAGGCCAGGACTTAGGGATAACATTGCAACCAAAATTATGAAAGGGTAATGGCAGCTTTGAGTTGTTGAAGTATATATTGGCTTGCTGTATTTATAATTATTTTGTGACATTTCCTACTTGTTACATAGAACCAGAGGGTTATAAATCCTCACAGCTAAAGCAGGGAAGATGGTACCTTAAAACAGGGTTGTGTGGAATGTCTGGCTTATATGCTGTATGCCTTTAAATGCTCTTAATGGCGTTGTAGATACCTGAGGCGTTCACAACTGGTCTCCATTGCTTCCAGTCTGCTGCTTTTCTACCCATGGCATCCCATATCAGTTTACATTTCTTTATTTCCCTTTCTATGGTTCTTTTCCAGGTTTTCCTAAGTTAGTCACATCTTTTGTCTCCACCACCACCCCAACCCCCGATGTTGACCAAAAAGCTGTCCTAACCAGTGTCACAAAACACTGGGCAGACATGTCCATCTTCCTTTAATAACGTTTGCCAGTGATGAACATTTGTAGGCTGTATGAAGTCTACAGAATTGTCTGCAAATTAGCTAAAAGCTAATTTGTAACTCACCAGAACCTGAAAAGGGGCCTTCACTTGACTGCAGCTGTAAATTGAAGTTAGAAGGTGGAAATAATGAGGCAGTGTTATAACCACCACTGTCCCCATGTGGGTTTCTGACGCCCCATTTTACATGGCAAAGAATAGATGCAGTGCCTTTCTAACTGTCTTGTAAAATGCGACTAAATAGTGGTATTTGTTTTGAAGCTTGACAAGGTTAAGCAATGTCTGTAAAACGGATGTGTGCACAAAACTCAATTTCTGGTACAAGACCAAAGTCCAGAAGTGGACATGCAGCCAGAACTTTCTGCCAGAGTTTACAGTTGGTGAACACTAAGAAGCTGAAGAACCATTCCCAAATTGGAGAAAAGGGGTAAACGATCACAAACTGTCTTCTAAACAGTGTTTATGGTGATTTCACATCCAGTAGTGACATGTTATATGCACCACAGGGTCGATATTTGGTGGGTCTACACGCATACCTGAAGATAGGCCCGATTCAGCCATGTGGTCTTCAACAGAAAGGACAGACCTTAAAAAAGGGGTAAATCGTGGCTTTTCCAGGGAAGAATGTCAGGCAGGTTTGCAGTGTCAAGACATCCATGCTTGCCAAGAATGAATAGCTACAGCTCAATCCCACCTTCTCCTATATTGTCTGTCGTGCTTGAGCTGTCAGCAGCAGAGGTCCACATGCATATCAGTGACAGTTCAGATGAGGCCGATTTCAGGGCTCGTAGTGGGCCTTGAAATAAGGAGAAACCTGGGAATGTCGACCTATATCCCTAAGACGGGGAAACCCCAGGGATTTTACAAAAAAGGGCTGATATCCTTGAACTTTACGGGCCGTATCCTTAAAAAAAAATGAAGTGAGAGTTCAGTTTGACCTATTTTCTTTTGCCAACATATCACCAAGTCTAGAAAAGGCATTAAACACTATATTTGTATGTGTATATGTGCGTTTGTTTGTGCACGAATGAAAGCACTACTATGCCGGTGCAGTTTGGAAAGGGGGGGGGGGGGGGGGGGTACCTGAAAAACTCTTTGAAAACCCTTGAACAATTGGCTAAATTTGGTTAGGAACCATGAGGTGTGCTGATCTACACAGGCAGGTCTATTGTGTGAGGACACAGAAGTGTACAGGCATTCACAGTGTGCACAACAGTCCAGACTTTAATGTGGCTGAAATCACAGGACTGTTCCTGTGTGTGTGTACTGAGTGATTCTGTGATCTGACCAATTTTTACACAGACAGTGGATCTAGTCATTTCAAAACTATGAGTGGAGTTACTTTCATCTTTGCCCCTAGAGGTGTGTATGTGTGTTGTTAGCAATAACAGATCTGATCGTTAGTCGTTACTGCGGATCGCGCTGACATGTTAATGCCTTTTCTGAAAAGGACCACCAGATGAATTTAGGAGTGGCACGTCTACTTCACTGCCAAGAATTGTGAGAAAAAATAACCAGGTCAGCAGGGCACGTTGGATAAGTCTTGTCAACCAGATTGACACTACTACCCGAGTGATGCTGATGTATATGTTCAAAGGGAAATCGGAGCACCTATGGATGTGCTTAGAATGCCATAACCTGCTCCAAGTTAGTGGTGGATAGTATACATCAAAGCAACTTGATTCCAATTTGATTAATTAAACAAAATTTATAATTAGAAAAGAAAAACAATAATTTAACACTTGTATGCTTTCTTCCATTAGAGATCGACTGTTCGTGGAAGGTTCTCTCTCATATGTTAAATATACTGATCCAGACAACAAGATTTTGACCTCAGTCTCCATTAATGCCGGTGAGTATTGCCTACATATGTGTAACTTAGCATCTGGTCTGACACCAGCAGTACAGACATTAGTTATATCTGCTCTCTAGTGGTGCTGTTGTCACCTTTCCAAGCTGTTTTGGTTAGGAAAGATCAGTGATTTATAATTGTTTGTTGTAGTAGTCTACTAATAATAATAACCATCAATCATTTATATTTATGTTATGTATGACATGTGTATGTTTCATAGCAGTATTTTTATGCGCTAGGTTTGATAAAGTACAAATGTCACACACACACACACACCCCCCCCCCCTTCCGCTCCTCTGATGCAGCAATACCCTCTCAGAATCAAAGATTTATCACTATTTCTTTACTTTTGCTGGAACAACTTTTAGTTTACATCTAAACATTATTGATGTTTATGTTCATGTTGACTGTAGCAAAAGCATTTTGGTTTGTCTGTAAGAGCCTTTATTGTTATATTTAATTGGCACACTTATTTACCTTAAAAATGTTCTAAAAAAATATGTCGAAAATAATGAAACTGCAGTTTAATTTGTGTATACAACTCGATAAAAACTGTGGACGCAGAGGGACTCAATTCTTGCACAAGAAGGGGAATCCCCGTTGACCTGTTAGGCATTATTAGAGAAGGCTGTGAATCTTGGAGAATCGGTAGGCAGGCCCTCAGAAATGTGGTTTTACGGACGGAGGCTTAGAATACCTTGGACAGCCAAAAAGAGCAACCTAGAGGTTTTGAAAGAGACGGGAGCCTGAAGACAACTTACCACAGACATCAGAAGGAGACAGTCATCATTTTTCGGCCATGTTATGAGAAAAGAGAAAATAGAACATGTTGTGACCTCTGGAAAGATCTGGAAGGAGGGATAGAGGAAGACGAGAGAAGATGCTTGACAGTCTTGTTGCATGGCATGGAGGTGTGTCAGCACACGAACTGATACATGCTGCAGGAGATCGCAGATTGTTGAGAGGCATGATCGCCCACGCCAGTCGGCAAGGCACATGATGATGATGATGAATGTCGTGTAGTAAATTTGTGCAGGTATGATGTTGACAAACATCACTCATCAAGTGCCACTTGTTATTTAAAATGTCTAGGTCGGTGGTTCTCAATCTGCCTGTTTTGACCCCTTTGGGGGAAGGGGGGGGGGGGGGGGGGTCGAATGACCCTTCTCTGAGATTGGCCTAAGACCATGTGAAAACACATATTCATTGAAGTTATGGAGGAAAATAATGGTTTGGGAGGTTGCCACAACATGAGGAAACTATTAAAGGGTCGCGGCATTAGAAAGGTTGAAAGTACTGTTCTAGGGCTGTATGTCCCAAGTGCCAGTTGTTGTATAAAATGTCTAGGGCCGTATATCCCAAGTGCCAGATCTATAAAATGTCTAGGGCCATATTTCCCAAGTGCCAGTTGTTGTATAAAATGTCTAGGGCCATATTTCCCAAGTGCCAGTTGTTGTATAAAATGTCTAGGGCCATATTTCCCAAGTGCCAGTTGTTGTATAAAATGTCTAGGGCCATATTTCCCAAGTGCCAGTTGTTGTATAAATGTCTAGGGCCATATTTCCCAAGTGCCAGTTGTTGTATAAAATGTCTAGTGCCGTATTTCCCAAGTGCCAGTTGTTGTATAAAATGTCTAGGGCTGTATTTCCCAAGTGCCAGTTGTTGTATAAAATGTCTAGGGCTGTATGTCCCAAGTGCTGGTTGTTTAATAAAATGTCTAGGGCCTTATTTCCCAAGTGCCAGTTTTATGAAAATGGTACTTCCTTCTAATGTCTAGTGTATTTTTTTACTTGCTCACAATGACTTGTGCGCTTTTTACTTGCTCATATCTTGTGTACTTTTAAATTCTTTATTGTGTTCTCACTCGTCACAGATGAAATCATGATTCTTCAGCGTGCACATAACCCTGGTCAAGCAAGTGATGAGGAAAACTGAGTTTTCATTCATGTCATGTACATTGATAATTCAGGAACCAAATATTCATTGTTTTTTAATTAGTGAATAGCCACATTAAAACGTTATATAAATACATGGTTTCATGTCCTGTTTTTACTTTTGCATAACAAGTCATAGTTTACTTGTTAGATTGGGGGAATTGATTTAATTATGGTCAAGCCCTAAAATAAAAGAGGAGCCTCTGTGATGTAGCCGCTGGCCTCTGACACAAAGGTTGTGGGTTCAAATTAGTGCCGAGTCAGATTTAAAAAAAAAAAGGTTTTGGTCGACATCATCCACATTGGCTCTCAGGTCAACCTAGTCTAAATGGGCAGCAGCTAATGTCTTGGTATATGAGTGGTTGATGTGATGTTAACCACATCACCCCATCAAAATCCAGTTGGTCTATTTTAAAAAAAAAAGTTTAACGTAATATATGTACTATTGGCATGAAAAGGGTCCTTTACTTAAATATTATTTAAAAAAATATTGCTGCAGCATGCAGTATTGTTGCTGGTTTAGGTCTGATGGCTGTTCAAAATGAGGCTGCTCACCTAATCATTCGAGTTGTTGAGTGTTCAGAAATTGTAACCTTAACAGTAAACAATTTCTTGGGGGAAAATACAGCTAGGAAGAATAACGTCTTGTGGATAAACATGATTTACAATCTATCTTCACTAAGCGATGTGATAATGCTCTATTGGGTAGTAGTAAAGTTAGTCTTTCCTCTTGAGCCTATAGCAACATATAGGGCTGAGGTCATAGCTCTCCATGTCTGGCAGTTCATTGCCACCTGTTTTAATCTCAGATGTTTGTAAGGCCCATGGCTGGGCTTTCCCTGCGAGTTTATGGAGTAAAGAATAGGTACATTATGTCTAGAAAAGTTTGGTGCAGGAGAGCCTAGACTATACCACAACATCCAGCTTAAGAATGGAGGTTGAGGCGTCACTGCAGCTTTCCGCTGGCTAGATAACACGACACACACACCGTGATTGTAACGGACCCAGAAAGCTTGCTAAGGAAGATCAGAACAGGTATGCTTCGTGCAGAGTGGCATGCTTCGCTGCGGAGGACACGGGTGAGGAGTATTGTCTGGATTTTTTCACTGGGTACGCCGGTGTGTTGAGAAATGAACAGGTGGACAGACTAGCTGGCTCTGCAAAACTCAGTGAAATACTGATACATTAAGGGCAGACATGGTTAGTGCCTTGTGGGAGAGCGTATACAGTTAGAAGGAGCAATGGATCAGGTCTGGTGAGATTGATGCAGGGGGGAGTGATGAGAGGTTCTGGCAGATGCTAGAGGAAAGGTAAGATGGACGTTTAATCAGAATGCTACTGGTGCCATTAGTATCGGAACCCTTAGCTGGCTGCTGAAGATGGCGACAGCGCTTATGGGAATGCCCCGAGTGCTGTGATGTCGGTTCTTGAATCAAATCAAATAGAAAAGCAAGATCTGAAGTTCTTAATGGCATGAATATCACACCTCTTGTATGTATCTTCATAACAAAATTTCTTAATCAGCTATTGAACAGAAAATGTCAATTCTCTAGTGTGTGAAATCCTTGTGTAACCTCATCCTCATTATCATCATGTAGCTGGTCTTTTACAGATATCATGGTACATCAGAAATCTGTCGCCTTGTGACCAAAGTGTCTCAACTAATTATCTCCACTTCCCTATGTGATTTTGAGGCAAACAAAATGAACTGATTTACCACCCCTTAGGAGAGAAAGGATAACTAGGAGTTTGCTAAAGTCAGATGTAAACCACAAAACAATGTGCTGACCACCCTTTTTGGAAAAAGATATCTCCACTTTTTTCTTGCAGCCGGTGAATGCCAAGAGCCTGTAAAATGATGGTATTTTTCTTCTTGATTTGTGGCAACTCTCAAGCCGTACCAAAATTAATCAGCCCTTTCACTTGTGCATTTCAAAATCATGTCCTGGGAAGTGTAGATGCTGATCTAATGTTTACAATCGTGCAATAGAACTGAAATATAGCTTCTTTTTCGGCAATCAAAATTTCATGTCTGGTTCTAAACAAGTCTAAGCTGAGGAGGAGTCAAGATGAACACTTGTGTTTTCAACTGTGACTGACTTTTTGAAACCTGGGTATGACTAGACTTTTTTCTGTTGGAATAAAAATATAGCTTCTTTTTTCTAAGGCTCTAATCAGTAAAGATACTTTTGTGCTTCCAGCATGTTGTAAATGTTGACTGAGGGTGATTCCTTCAAAGTCAGAGTGTCTACTGAGAGGCTGGGAACCAATAGTTTGATCATAAATAAGCCAGATAGGTAAACTGGAATAGCAAGTTCCGGAACAAGACCAGAAGTGGATGATCAACCAGAACTTTCTGCTGGAGTTTACAGCCATATTACACTAACAAGAGAGGGAAGAACTTAGGCTTCATGACAAATTTTGTTTATTACTTACAAAATATATAAATCTCCTTCATCGTTGCAACAGCACAGATATTTCAAGAATAACTGAAAACTGTTGACAGCATATTCCTTTTTCGTGTTTACCGCCCGTAAAATTCAGTGGAAAGCTCTGGCTGTTTATTCGCTTCTGGACTTCAGTCTTGTTACAGAACTTAGTTTTCGCATGCACAAATGTTTTACAGATCTGGCTTATTTGTAAGCAGACTAATGGTTCCTCACCTTACAGACATGCATTATCACTGAAGGAAACACTTCTAATTAGTCAATCTTTACAACATGCAAATATGGGAATGACTGCAATCAAGCTAATACAAGGAATTCCAGTGAAATGTGACTAAAAAGCTCAGTGAAACATTTCTTGTTGTTGTTTTGTGCACATTTTTCTGCTTTTCCATTTTGTTATTCTTTTTAGTCACATTTCACTTTTGTCCTCTCCCAAATTTGGGCCCAGGAAAAACCCCACACACATATTTAACTAGCATAAAAAAGATGCATAGAAACAAATGAACACTAGCATACGAGTGATGTGGTACAGTGGTTTATTAATACTTGAGGTGTTTCTGAACTCCACTTGACATGTCTTCAGTACTGCACTAGAGCTGTAAGTGGCGATATTTAGCAAGAAAACATGCACTCGGTATTCTTCTTGAAATACTGGCCTGCCAATATTCTGGATTGGTACAACTTTTATTGCTGTTTACTCAGATTGGATGAGATAATTGATAACGATTCCAGCTAGCATGCCGTAGAAGCATCTATTGCAGAGTTTGTCCAGCCTGGATGTGAGATCATAAAAATTGCATAAATCGCAAATTGTTTAACAATTTTGATGTGACACAGTTTAACAATTCCAGCTAACATATCAGATGCCATGGGAGCATCTACTCTGGTGTTTACAACTGGAAGTGAAACTGTTCAATAGTTTCAGATGTCACAGAAGCACCTACTGAGTCTGAGATTCTACAATAGAGATGTGACACTTTTAACCATTCCAAATTTCACAGAAGCATCAATGGTAGTGTTTCTACAATAGGGATGTGACACTTTTAACCATTCCAAATTTCACAGAAGCATCAATGGTAGTGTTTCTACAATAGGGAATATGACATTTTTCAACTGTTTTAGATACTGTTGAAGCATCTGCTGTAGAGTCTGAGTTTATACAACTGGGATGTGATACTTTTCAAAACTTCCAGCTTACCTGCTAGAAGCGTCTCCCAGCCTCTCTCTAGTCCCCGATTGTAAACAGCTATTGTTCACTAACTTCTGTCCTGGAATTCATATTTTTATATAAGCATACCAGTGGTTCTCAAACAGCTGAGACCTGTATACCTCTCTTATTTTCAAATAACTGAAACTCATACTTTTCAGAGTCACACAGAAGAACTTAGGTATCTAATATAAATATATACAAACTACACAAAAAATAGAATGCATTCTAAAGTTGAGGTTTTTAGTTGTGCAAATGATAACACGACCCTTTAACTTTTTTTCTGTGGACTGCCAAATGAGAAATACTGGTCTATTCTATCCAAAGTGGCCTAACATGTCATGCTTCTGTTTTTTTTTTTCTTCTAGTCTAGTGCAATAAATTTTGTGTTAGGGTTTCTCAATTTGTTGGAGGCTGGAGGTCTAATGTTTCATACTACAATGGCCCCGTGTATCTTTTGGGCCCACTGTGGGGAACAAGAATAATCCACCGCCTCCCTAACAAACATGTCGACTAATTAGGGGTTTCCTTTTAAGTCAGACTGCTTCTGCCTGAGAGGCAAGGAAACAACAGTCTGCATACAAATAAGCCAGATCTGTCACGATCAATGTGCATGCACAACTTAGGTTCTGGAACAGTTCTAAAGTCCAGAGGTGGATGAACAATCAACAGTTTTCCACGGGGGTTCGCAGCAGGTGAACGCGAAGAAGAAGAAACTACAATGAAGATTGTTTTTTATTCAAATCCAGCCTGTTTTCTGTCAACACAACTGCAGCATATGAAACTCAGAAAAAAAAAAATGGTCTGACAATACAGAGACCCAAAAAAAAAATGTTATCCATTAGCTTGAACTCTTTGAGTCCTAAGAAACGCATCATAAGTTTACGGGTTCCTACCTAGAAGCCCAGTAAACGCTTGATATGCAGATTTTATGTCTCTCTTTACTAACCCTTGGGCCTTTGATGCTAAACCCTCTGGGACTCAAAGAGTTAATAACAACTGTGGTTTGTTTCAAAATATGCATCATAATTCATTTCATTATGACTAAAACAAACATCTTTAGAGCAGGAAAAAAAAATTAATTACAACTAAACACACAAAATGAAGTTCATACTAACTCAATATCCCCTAAGACTTATGTTTAATATGTGTGAAAAAACTTCTAAGAACAGATATTTATTTCCTAAGTAATTCTTAATAATTTCAACTGATGTGTACCAAAAGTATTCACATTTTGCAAGAAAAAAAAACTGCAGCAATTTCAGCTTATGTGCACAATTACTGTGTGTTTGATATGCCAAAGTTTTCGATGAAAATAAATTGCAGACAGTAATCTTAGAGTAAAACTTTGTGTCCCAAAATTTCCTCTGAACTAGCGCAGCAATCTGAGTTTGTGTAAAGCTATTGTGTCACAGACAGTAACCTCAAAATTTGCGGACAACTTTTGTGTGCCAAAATGTCTCTATGAAAAAGTGGAGGAGTTTCAGCTTTTTATGTCTTATTATGTTTGCCAGTTATCTAAGTATCCTATAAAAGATCACAGTAATTTTCAGCTTGTGTCCAACTATGTATGCTAGTTATCTAAGTTTCCTATGAAAGATCTCAGTAATTTCAGCTTGTGTCCAACTAAGTATGCTAGTTATCTAAGTTTCCTATGAAAGATCTCAGTAATTTCAGCTTGTGTCCAACTAAGTATGCTAGTTATCTAAGTTTCCTATGAAAGATCTCAGTAATTTCAGCTTGTGTCCAACTAAGTATGCTAGTTATCTAAGTTTCCTATGAAAGATCTCAGTAATTTCAGCTTGTGTCCAACTAAGTATGCTAGTTATCTAAGTTTCCTATGAAAGATCTCAGTAATTTCAGCTTGTGTCCAACTAAGTATGCTAGTTATCTAAGTTTCCTATGAAAGATCTCAGTAATTTCAGCTTGTGTCCAACTAAGTATGCTAGTTATCTAAGTTTCCTATGAAAGATCTCAGTAATTTCAGCTTGTGTCCAACTAAGTATGCTAGTTATCTAAGTTTCCTATGAAAGATCTCAGTAATTTCAGCTTGTGTCCAACTAAGTATGCTAGTTATCTAAGTTTCCTATGAAAGATCTCAGTAATTTCAGCTTGTGTCCAACTAAGTATGCTAGTTATCTAAGTTTCCTATGAAAGATCTCAGTAATTTCAGCTTGTGTCCAACTAAGTATGCTAGTTATCTAAGTTTCCTATGAAAGATCTCAGTAATTTCAGCTTGTGTCCAACTAAGTATGCTAGTTATCTAAGTTTCCTATGAAAGATCTCAGTAATTTCAGCTTGTGTCCAACTAAGTATGCTAGTTATCTAAGTTTCCTATGAAAGATCACAGTAATTTCAGCTTGTGTCCAACTATGTATGCTAGTTATCTAAGTTTCCTATGAAAGATCTCAGTAATTTCAGCTTGTGTCCAACTAAGTATGCTAGTTATCTAAGTTTCCTATGAAAGGTCGCAGTAATTTCAGCTTATGTGTCCACCTATGTTTGCTAGTTATCTAGGTTTCCTATGAAAGATCTCAGTAATTTCAGCTTGTGTCCAACTAAGTATGCTAGTTATCTAAGTTTCCTATGAAAGATCTCAGTAATTTCAGCTTGTGTCCAACTAAGTATGCTAGTTATCTAAGTTTCCTATGAAAGATCTCAGTAATTTCAGCTTGTGTCCAACTAAGTATGCTAGTTATCTAAGTTTCCTATGAAAGATCTCAGTAATTTCAGCTTGTGTCCAACTAAGTATGCTAGTTATCTAAGTTTCCTATGAAAGATCTCAGTAATTTCAGCTTGTGTCCAACTAAGTATGCTAGTTATCTAAGTTTCCTATGAAAGATCTCAGTAATTTCAGCTTGTGTCCAACTAAGTATGGCTAGTTATCTAAGTTTCCTATGAAAGATCTCAGTAATTTCAGCTTGTGTCCAACTAAGTATGCTAGTTATCTAAGTTTCCTATGAAAGATCTCAGTAATTTCAGCTTGTGTCCAACTAAGTATGCTAGTCATCTAAGTTTCCTATGAAAGATCTCAGTAATTTCAGCTTGTGTCCAACTATGTATGCTAGTCATCTAAGTTTCCTATGAAAGATCGCAGTAATTTCAGCTTGTGTGTCCAACTAAGTATGCTAGTTATCTAAGTTTCCTATGAAAGATCGCAGTAATTTCAGCTTGTGTCCAACTATGTATGCTAGTTATCTAAGTTTCCTATGAAAGGTCGCAGTAATTTCAGCTTGTGTCCAACTATGTATGCTAGTTATCTAAGTTTCCTATGAAAGGTCGCAGTAATTTCAGCTTGTGTCCAACTATGTATGCTAGTTATCTAAGTTTCCTATGAAAGATCTCAGTAAAAGCTTGTGTCCACTAAGTATGCTAGTTATCTAAGTTTCCTATGAAAGATCTCAGTAATTTCAGCTTGTGTCCAACTAAGTATGCTAGTCATCTAAGTTTCCTATGAAAGATCTCAGTAATTTCAGCTTGTGTCCAACTATGTATGCTAGTCATCTAAGTTTCCTATGAAAGATCTCAGTAATTTCAGTTGTGTCCAACTAAGTATGCTAGTTATCTAAGTTTCCTATGAAATGCAGTAATTTCAGCTTGTGTCCAACTATGTATGCTAGTCATCTAAGTTTCCTTTAAAAGATCTCAGTAATTTCAGCTTGTGTCCAACTATGTATGCTAGTTATCTAAGTTTCCTATAAAAGATCGCAGTAATTTCAGCTTGTGTCCAACTATGTGTGCTAGTTATCTAAGTTCCCTATGAAAGGTCGCAGTAATTTCAGCTTGTGTCCAACTATGTATGCTAGTTATCTAAGTTTCCTATAAAAGGTCGCAGTAATTTCAGCTTGTGTCCAACTATGTATGCCAGTTATCTAAGTTTCCTATGAAAGGTCGCAGTAATTTCAGCTTGTGTGTACAGCTTTGTATGCTAGTTACCTGTTTCCTATGAAAGTTCTCAGAAATTTCACATTATGGTTAAAATTACTGTGTGTTCACTACTGATTCAAAAGACAAACCACCAACCAAAAAGGTTCACAGGATAAAATTTAAATAAGGGTGCTAGTACTGTTTTGTGAAGACATTCATAGTTGGCCATTGGTCTGTGCAGGTAGTCCATTGGTGTGGGAATCACCTGTGGATTTCAGATACTCCTTGTATTTCTTCTCCTGTGCCTCATACAATTTTACAAGTTTCTTCAAGGCCGATTTAGTTAACTCCTGACCACTTGCATCATGGGTGGGAATCCCCTGTGAATAAAAGCACATTTTAGAATGTATCATTCTGCTTAGGAAAAAGAAAAACTCACAATTCTGTTCATCAACATAAGAAACAAATAACAATTTATTATTTTACTGTCTTATAATGGATTCTTCAGTTTTCTCTTCTTCTACTACTTAGCATTCCCCAGCAGTAAATGCAGCAGAAAGTTCTGGTTGTCATCCACCTCCAGATTTGTCTTGTTACAACACCTAAGTGTTGTGTGCACATCCATTTTACAGGTGTGGCTTATTTGTATGCAGACTGTTTGTTCCTCGTCTCCCAGACACACTCTGACTTCAAAGGGTGCCCTCAATTATTCTATACAGACTTGTCTTGTTCCAGAACCTGAGTGTTGTGTGCACATCTGTTTTACAGATGTGGCTTATTTGTATGCAGGTTGTTGGTTCCTTGTCTCTCAGATGCACTCTGACTTCAAAGTGTGCCCCCAATTAGTCAATATGCTTGTTAGGGGAAGTAGTGCGTCTGTTCCTGTTTTCCCCACAATGTGATCCAGGTGGGGTGTCTGTTTTCTATTTCTGTTTCTTCCTTTTGTTGTTGCCCTCAACCCTGCCACCCCATGAAAGCTGTCGCACTTAAGGGATTCTAATGACATGAAGACTTTTTAGACGTGTCCACTACACCTATATAACAGCTCTGGTACTGGTTGCAACTGCAGAGTCTGCAAATATGGTGGGTATGATTGTATTTACAAAAATAAAATTACATGTTACCACAATCAATGTCTTTGCACATAGAAAAAGCATTTTGAGGAAACAAAGGCATCATTGAAAGCCTTCAGTATAAACACTAACACCTGGGAAGCTGCACCACAAGACCGGACTTCATGGCACACATATATCTGAGAAAGTGCAACGATCTGCGAGGCATCTAGAACAAGGGCAGCTGATCAGCAAAGACAGGCTAGGAAAAAAAACCCCCATTAAACAGGCCCTTTGTCTACAGACACAGTGCCCTGCCCCCATTGTCCTAGACTCTTCCGGGCATGAGTTGGGACGTATAAGTCACCTCCAGACTCACAAACTTTCAACTGCAGTTTCATGACGGATGAAAGAAAGAGTGGTTCTCATCACTTGTGATGGACGGAACGAACAACTTTGCACACAGGGTAGCAGCCACTCCAAAGTACCTACTGAATGTTTCCATAAAGAGTTTGTTATAGTATCTCCTGTCTTTACCTCAAAGACGGCACAAATGGGCTTCGCCAAGCTCAACTCCTTGGTCACGCAGTCGTGTTAGCGTCAGAGATTCGCTATTATCCCCCAACCTAGTCCATACAGCGTTGATGATACCAGCTCTGTCCACGTTTCTTCCCGTTTGCTTTTATTACCAATTACTCCTGCATGCCCAGGTGTGTAGATCCAGATGACAGAGGTTAACTGTGACTTCCAATTGCCTTCTACCCCTCGGAGTGTAGACTACCTGTAGCGATTTTCTGAAGCATGTTCATAAAGTCTGAAACCATTTCCACATGTGTGGTCACTTGTTCTGCTACCCATGCGAGTGCTCTGAAAGCAGGAGTTATCTCCATAGTTATGCTTGACGTAGTTGTCTGGTAAGCACCGCTATTCTCTTTTATTGTTATCCCCATCCTTTGTGCTGTCTATGCCCATGCTGATCTTGACCCACGCTTTCCAGACCCATCTGTGTAAATGACGGCATCTTCTGGGCGTAACTACTGATCAATCAATTACCTAATCTAGCGTCCATGGTGGCAGGACTCTTGCAGTACCTTCCCAGTGTTATGACAACCTTAGACAAGTCATGCAAATCTACTGGTGTATCCATCCATTCTTATTCGTGACTGATCTCGTCTAGGTCACATACTCGATTAGATTTTCTGCCTCGGGCATCCAAGAGGAGCCTCTTTTGCGATGCATCACTTTTATATCATTGACAACGTGCAGTGGGTGGTTGATACCTGTTGATATCCTCATGTATGCTTTCACCTGTGCCACTTTATGTCTGGTGGCCATCGTTGGCAAACCCAGAGTTTGAGTCTCATGGCCTCATTTTGTACCTGATCCAGTCTTTCTAGCTGGATTCCGCTGACAGTGAGGAGGCCCAGACCGCTTTAACAGTTCAAGCTCATGATAGAGCAGGAAAAGTCGGCGTAGTCCAATGTTGGCATAGACCAGTGCCTTCAGCGCCATCAGACCTTTCCTGGCTCTAATTATGACACTGTCTATGTGATTTATGTATGACAAGCATCTGTCGAAAGTTTCACCAAGGTATCTTTTTGTGTTAATTCCACAAAGTCTATATTGCATTTAAGAAGTAAAGGGTTCAGTTATTTGGTTCATTTTATTCAATTAAGAGTATGAAACATATAGGGAGGGAGGAAGGAACAGCTGACAATCTTAGTGGTAAAGAATGTGTGAATTAGTGGAACAGATGGGTAACAAACACTACTTTGTCAACAAGGTGCATACAAATTCATCCAGATAGCTTTTCCTAACCTAGCATTAAATGATACAGTTCCCACCCCCAAAAAATATAAATAAGAGCACTAAATACTTACCCGTTCATCAAATACTGAATATTTGTCTGTCTCTTTCCTGAACAATTCAGATGGTGGTATTCTCTTCTGAGCTTCCTTAGCAGCCTAAAAAAAATGGATTACAATAATATTTATTTAAAGAAGTAACTTCTTTGCTTTCACTGGCTGTAAACTCTGGCAGAAAGTTTGAGTTGTTCATTCACCTTTAGACTTGATTCTTATTTCAGAACCCAAGTTTTGCGTGCACATCCATTTTACAGATCTGGCTCATTTGTGCGCAGACTGTTGGTTTCTCACCTCTCAGGCAGATGCACCCCGACCTGGAAGGTGATATCACTAAATAGTATACTCTCACCACATGTCTGTTAGAGGGCAGTGGGTCTATTCTTGTTTTCCCCAGAATCCAAAAGGCAACACCAATATATCAGATGGGATATGTCTTCCAGAAGAACTGCCAACCAACTAACCAATCTAACAACTGCAAGTTTTGTATCAATCATATAAAAGATCTACAACCTATCTGACATAAGCTTATGAGATGTATTCAAGGACACGCTATTATACCAGTGTCTCAGTTTTGTTTTTAACAGGTGATAAAATAAATAAGATTATGTACCTGTTCCTCTTCCTTTTGTTTTCGTTGTTTTTCCTTCTCTTGTGCTTTTTTCTCTTCTTGCTGCATGAAGGGAACATAAATAATTATCAATACAGTATAATGTAAAGAAATATTCAGATGAGTACTATTCAAAACATACATGAACGGAATCAAAAGTGCACTTGTAATTTTCTTCTTCCTCTTCTTTACTTTCTCCCTGCCAGTGGTTTTCAGATCAGAAGAACAGAGGCCTCAACGAGGGCTGTGATGTGACCTCCATACTGCTTGGCTTCCAAGAAAATGCTAAGGATTTCACTACTGCATGTCGGCAGCTCATGTTCAGTATTCCTGGGAAAACTGTTTGCAGGAGCAAAGCTCAAGAGTTCCCAATCTTGAATATCTCGTACACATGGCTGCAGAGTCTGTTGTGTCCGGTAGGCAATCTAAATATAATGGTCTGTTGCTGTAAGTTGACTGGTAGTTTTAAAACAACACCCACCCACTGTCCCATCCACACATACACAAAACTGTTACACAGTCTTTAGCATCATATGAATAATAAAGTAAGATAGGCTGCAATGTTTCTCTAAAGTCTATAAGTGTTTCAATTGTGACATGTCACAGGCAGCTGTTTTTGGGTGTGGTTATCAATGCAGTATTCAATAATTACCAGGGCTTGATTCCCGCAGTGGGAGGTTTAGACAGAAATTCCTGGCATTCAGACAATAGTATGAGAGTTGCACCATGGAAGAGAGTGGGGTCTTACTACATAATATTCCTATAGCAGTGAATACATTACAGCTAACCACCACTGTGGAGATGGCGAAGTTTGTTTCGGGGGTTCTTTCAACTCCACATATTACCAAAAACTTTGTTAGAAAGTTATGAGAAGAACCTGGGCGGTGAATAATGCATGAGTGCTGTCCAGAAACATGTAGCTGCTTTAAGAATCAAATGGTTTGGTCATCTAGTCAGAATGGAACCAAACCAGCCAGTAGCTAGAGTGTACTACAGGAGAACTGCAGTCTACAAGTTAAGAGGCCCACTAATAAAGAGATGGGTAGAGGGAGTAAAAGAGAAAGTACAGAAATGAAATATGATATTAACACAAATTACACATTAGCAAAAGACAGCAATAGAATAACTAATGTAGAGCTTTGGAGAGAACTAAACAGACTGGTGGACCAAGAGGTGAGGAAAAGACGCTGGTGTTGGATAGGACATACACTGAGAAAAGAGAAAAGCATAACGAGTATGTCTTTGCATTGAAACCCACAGGGGCATAGGAATAAAGGAAGGCCAAAAAACACATGGAGAAGAGAGCTAGAGAATGAAGTTAGAAAGATGGGGAGGACATGGGGAGAGCTCCATGCAATGGCGAAGGATAGAACGACTTGGCGTGAGTTGGTTGAGGGCCTATGCTCCATTGGGGGATAGAAAGGCAGAAGAAGAAAAGACAGCAACCTACGTCTAACTCCTTTCTGTGACACTTTGCAGAATTAGCAGGACAACAGCAGAAGAAAAAGAATCCATCTCTTCTTTGGGCACTCTCACGCATTCACAATTGTTCACATGTAGCACACGCTTCTGTAGTTGTTAAATATTAAATATCACAATTTAAAAAACACACCGAGTATTTCATTCATTATGACATTCCTAAACACAAAGATATCTTACCCGCTTCTTTTCTGCTCTTTCTTTCATCAATGTTTCCCTGTCAACCAATTTAATGACCGGTGGGGCACCTTCATGATCTTCTAGCCTCACCCCCAGCTCAGGTAACGTGTCATCCCTGACCTCATCACACAGCTTCAAAATTTCTACAGCTGTTAACAAACATAAATATTAGAAAACTTTTCAACAGGTATACAACAGACAGTGAAGTCCATACTAGAGAAAACATTGCAGATATAGACTATTTCAAGCAAACAAAAGAAAAAGAAGAATAGGTAAAGATAAAAATTCTTTAAAGAGTGATAGCTGGCTGTGTGGTTAAGAATGCTGGGCTCTTTTTTAAGAGACACAGGTTTAAATCCTCAGTAAGGTAGTATATTTTTTGGTAGTTATATACAGATATACAATCAGGCGGTTACTGGTACTATCGGAATTGTAACTCTTCGCTTGCTGCTGAAGACGGGAACTGAGCACTTATGGGAGTGTCCCGAGTGCTGTGATGTCGATTCTTAATTCAACATTTTGTTGTTGAGGGCAAAATTAAAATCTGAACCTGTGGTGACTGCGCCAGATATGTCCTAATAAATGGTACATACAGACGATAAGAACACAAACACACACACACATACATGAAAAGACCCTTAAAGGAAAAGACAGACAGACGACTTCATATGTTCATTAGTCTGTGTAATCTTGTGTTTCCTTGCCAAGCTGCCACCTGATGATTGACTACCAAAAGTGACTTCAAGTCTCAATCAGGTTAGCACACCACCAGGAAATTCTAAGAAACCCCATTCAATCTTCAGGCTACTTTTATTCGGTCTGCGGTGACAACACACCAACTGGTGTACCCTATACTCCTGTATGGGTAAGACTCTCTTTGGTAATTTTAGGTGAACACAGAAGAACATGACTGAACACATAAAGAACAATGAAATATGATTAAAAACCATAAATAATAACCCTACAACTGACCTTTCTGCTTGCGGGCAACTGCCCTGACATTTTCTCTGAATTCAGCAAAAGTGGCCAGATAAGGCATCACAATGTCTTCCACCTGTAGAACAGAGCAAAAGTAGTCCGGTAACTATGAATATAATTCATCACCTTTAGCTTTAAACTAAATATTTATCACTTTTATCTTTAACCTAAAAATTCATTATTTTTAGCCTGAAACAAAATTTTCATCACTTTTAGCTTGAAACAAAATATTTATCACTTTTAGACTAAATATTCATCACTTTTAGCTTTAAACTAAATATTCATCACTTTTATCTTTAACCTAAATAGTCATCACTTTTAGCTTTAAACTAAATATTCATCACTTTTAGCTTTAAACTAAATATTTATCACTTTTAGCTTTAACCTAAATATTCATTATTTTTAGCCTGAAACAAAATTTTCATCACTTTTAGCTTGAAACAAAATATTTATCACTTTTAAACTAAATATTCATCACTTTTAGCTTTAAACTAAATATTCATCACTTTTATCTTTAACCTAAATAGTCATCACTTTTAGCTTTAAACTAAATATTTATCACTTTTAGCTTTAACCTAAACATTCATTATTTTTAGCCTGAAACAAAATTTTCATCACTTTTAGCTTGAAACAAAATATTTATCTCTTTTCAACTAAATATTCATCCCTTTTACATTTAAACAAAATATTCATCACTTTTAGCTTTAAACTAAATATTCATCACTTTTAGCTTTAAACCAACTATTTATCACTTTTAGCTTTAAACTAAATATTCACCACTTTTAGCTTTAAACTAAATATTCATCACTTTTAGCTTTAAACAAAATATTTATCACTTTTAAACTAATTATTCATCACTTTTAGCTTTAACCCAAATATTCATCACTTTTAGCTTTAAACTAAATATTCATTCCTTTTAGCTTTAAACTAAATATTTATCACTTTTAGCTTCAACCTAAATATTAATTATTTTTAGCCTGAAACAAAATTTTTAATCACTTTTTAGCTTGAAACAAAATATTTATCACTTTTAAACTAAATGTTCATCACTTTTAGCTTGAAACAAAATATTTATCACTTTTAGCTTTAAACTAAATATTCATCACTTTTAGCTTTAAACTAAATATTTATCACTTTTAGCTTTAAATTAAATATTCATCACTTTTAGCTTTAAACTAAATATTTATCACTTTTAGCTTTAAACTAAATGCATTTGCACACTATTAAGAAATACACATGATGTTTTTGTTTTTACACCAAATCTTTCAAGTGAATAGCAAGCAGCCTGCGCAGAATAGAAGGAATCAAATGGTATGATAGAATCACTAATGTAGAGCTTTGGGAGAGAACTAAACAAGTTCCAGTGGACCAAGAGGTTAAAAGTGAAAAAAGATGCTGACATTGGATATGTCACATGCTGAGAAAACCTGAGAACAATATAACTAGAATGTCTTGGCACTGGAAAGGACATGGGTAGACCTGCATGCAACAGCGAAGGATAGAACGCCTTGGCGTGAGTTGGTTTGAGGGCCTATGCCACAGTTAGAAAGGCAGAAGAAGAAGAAGAAGGCATCTGCTAAAATCTGATGTTTTTGGCTGAAAAGCAGATATCACAGCCTACTTGAAAACCATAAAGCAATGAGCCAAGTGCCTTTATAGGGACAAACGCAGAAGAAGACAGAAGTCATCTAGGGACAAAAAGGGTTTTCTGAATATTCAGAATAAAAGAGGCTATAATAGAAAAAAGGGATAACCCCACTTATACATACTAAAATCACAGCCTGAATTAGGACGTCAGACAGGCAAAAGAGAACAATCAACGGAACCACAGGACTAAACTTCAGGAACCAGATGTACAATGCCGGACAGTACAAACACAATAGCAGGATACCTAGCCATTTATATTGGCAGAAAAAACTTTTATTTTGTTTCTCTTCTTCTTCTTCTTCGTTCACCGGCTGTGAATTCCGGCGGAAGGTCCCGGTTAATCGTTCGCTTGGACTTTTGGCTTTTACCTGGACCTGAGTTTTGCGTGTACAACCGTTTTGTTGTTCCCTGCCTCGCGGGCAGATGTACTCCGACTTCGAGGGTGCTTTTGTTTCTAATAACTGAACTGACGAAAACGTAGAAGACAAAAATGAGATTTATTTCAATGTTACATTTGTATTGCGTGATCCACCCTGTGGGAATCCAATTGACTGCTCCTTGGGGATGGCGCCAAATATCTGCAGAGGCAAGTCAAATAATACAAATGGGGCTTGACTCCCGGAAGAAAATAAAAACATATACAATATTTTTTTTCAACTGTTATTTGTTAGTCACATTAATTATTGTAACTTCTTAAATATGTCATGTTAAGTCAAACAACACAAGCAATTTACAACAGTGATTATAAAAGTTCATTAGGAACTTAAATCGGTCCTCGGCGACCAGGTCGCTCATTGGCTCGCCGGTAGACGACTTAGTCGCCGGTCAGGACAGTATTATGGTCTGTCCCCTTTGATCGCATCAACACTTTTCAGGGCTCTTGGTGGCAGGCAATGTTAAGCCATTTTATATGGCGCACATAACTAAGTCACAATTATAACATAAAGCTCCCCTTTCGGGTATGCTGGTTGAATGTGACACATTTTTTCCCCCAGCAAAGTACTTCACATCAGAGCACACACATAAATGTTCGAAACCCATTTTCAGCAGTCAGTGCAGTGTGCCAATACTAATGGTGGCAGTAAGAAGTCAGATTATTTGATCATCGTCTTTAGTCTGAACATTGAGTGTCAACAAGATCGGCTGGAGTTTCTAATTTGCATCCACATTTTTAAATGACTGTGGTATCTTTGCTCTTCTGCATTGTTCACGTGCATCTAAGGGCCTTTACCTATGCACAAGGTGAGTCCGAAAAATGGCTATATGTTTAATTAAATTGCATTTTCAAACTTCTGTACTTCTGACTCACCCTGTATATTATACTAGCGTCAAAAATTCAAGACCACCCAGCAAATAACTGTTTTTTCCACAATATTGCAAAGCATTAATCACCTATTTTAGGACACTAAATGCAATAATTGCAGTCAATTGCATCATCCTTACGTTACTAACTGTGCAAACACAATTGTTACTACTTTTTAGTGCTGTTTGGTTGTTGCAGTTGTATTATCTTTGAATTTTATGTTTGTGAGAAAGAGAAAGAGTATACAGAATGTGAAATGTCTATTAAAACTGACGGTAATAAGATGACACTTCACAATGTAATCATCAAGTACTATTCAGATATTACTTTGCCAGACCGAAAAAGAAGTGAATGTTTTACACCATTTGAAACATCACAATAAAGAAACATGTAACGTTGGAAACTGGCCCCATACCCTGAGCAGGTCTATGATATAACTTGCTATGCTCAGCAGCCGTGTTCTCATAGCTGTACCATGTACCATTTAGATAGTACACTGCCAAACCAAAAAAATCAGTGGATGTCACATATCATTTGAAACATCACAACAAAGAAACAAGCAACAGTTGGAAACTGGCCCGTACCCTGAGCAGGTCTGTGATGTAACTGGCTATGTTCAGCAGCAGTGTTCTGTTAGGCTGCCTCTGCTGTGACCTTGCTGTAGAGATGTATGAGTTTCCTGATGATATCAGCTCCCTGATGCTTTCCATCGCAGTTCGTGTGTCTACATTGTCTGTTTACAGAATGCAAAACCATCATCACAAATCTGAATATACCAACTGGTAGGTTTGTGCAGTTTTATGTAACAGGATCTACTGAGACAGACTGACTGACTGGATTCAAGGACATCTTTCACTGACTGACTGGATTCAAGGACATCTTTCACTGACTGAATGGATTCAAGGACATCTTTCATTGACTGACTGGATTCAAGGACAACTTTCACTGACTGACTGGATTCAAGGACATCTTTCACTGACTGACTGGATTCAAGGACATCTTTCACTGACTGACTGGATTCAAGGACATCTTTCACTGACTGACTGGATTCAAGGACATCTTTCATTGACTGACTGGATTCAAGGACAACTTTCACTGACTGAATGGATTCAAAGACATCTTTCATTGACTGACTGGATTCAAGGACAACTTTCACTGACTGACTGGATTCAAGGACATCTTTCACTGACTGACTGGATTCAAGGACATCTTTCATTGACTGAATGGATTCAAAGACATCTTTCATTGACTGACTGGATTCTAGGACAACTTTCACTGACTGACTGGATTCAAGGACATCTTTCACTGACTGACTGAAGTCAAGGACAACTTTCACTGACTGAATGGATTCAAGGACATCTTTCACTGACTGACTGGATTCAAGGACATCTTTCACTGACTGACTGGATTCAAGGACAACTTTCACTGACTGACTGGATTCAAGGACATCTTTCACTGACTGACTGGATTCAAGGACATCTTTCACTGACTGACTGGATTCAAAGACATCTTTCACTGACTGAATGGATTCAAGGACATCTTTCACTGACTGACTGGATTCAAGGACATCTTTCACTGACTGACTGGATTCAAGGACATCTTTCACTGACTGACTGGATTCAAGGACATCTTTCACTGACTGACTGGATTCAAGGACATCTTTCACTGACTGACTGGATTCAAGGACATCTTTCACTGACTGACTGGATTCAAGGACATCTTTCACTG
The DNA here is from genome assembly GCA_905116865.2 of Candidula unifasciata. Lineage (NCBI taxonomy): Eukaryota > Metazoa > Mollusca > Gastropoda > Stylommatophora > Geomitridae > Candidula > Candidula unifasciata. The sequence goes on from CAJHNH020006046.1 coordinate 361,702, forward strand.
ACTGACTGGATTCAAGGACATCTTTCACTGACTGACTGGATTCAAAGACATCTTTCACTGACTGACTGGATTCAAGGACATCTTTCACTGACTGACTGGATTCAAGGACATCTTTCACTGACTGACTGGATTCAAGGACATCTTTCACTGACTGACTGGATTCAAGGACATCTTTCACTGACTGACTGGATTCAAGGACATCTTTCACTGACTGACTGGATTCAAGGACATCTTTCACTGACTGACTGGATTCAAGGACATCTTTCACTGACTGACTGGATTCAAGGACATCTTTCATTGACTGACTGGATTCAAGGACATCTTTCACTGACTGACTGGATTCAAGGACATCTTTCACTGACTGACTGGATTCAAGGACATCTTTCACTGACTGACTGGATTCAAGGACATCTTTCACTGACTGACTGGATTCAAGGACATCTTTCACTGACTGACTGGATTCAAGGACATCTTTCACTGACTGACTGGATTCAAGGACATCTTTCACTGACTGACTGGATTCAAGGACATCTTTCACTGACTGACTGGATTCAAGGACAACTTTCACTGACTGAATGGATTCAAAGACATCTTTCATTGACTGACTGGATTCAAGGACAACTTTCACTGACTGAATGGATTCAAGGACATCTTTCACTGACTGACTGGATTCAAGGACATCTTTCATTGACTGAATGGATTCAAAGACATCTTTCATTGACTGAATGGATTCAAAGACATCTTTCATTGACTGACTGGATTCAAGGACAACTTTCACTGACTGACTGGATTCAAGGACATCTTTCACTGACTGACTGGATTCAAGGACAACTTTCACTGACTGAATGGATTCAAAGACATCTTTCATTGACTGACTGGATTCAAGGACAACTTTCATTGACTGAATGGATTCAAGGACATCTTTCACTGACTGACTGGATTCAAGGACATCTTTCACTGACTGACTGGATTCAAGGACATCTTTCACTGACTGACTGGATTCAAGGACATCTTTCCCTGACTGACTGGATTCAAGGACATCTTTCATTGATGAATGGATTCAAAGACATCTTTCATTGACTGAATGGATTCAAAGACATCTTTCATTGACTGACTGGATTCAAGGACAACTTTCACTGACTGACTGGATTCAAGGACATCTTTCACTGACTGACTGGATTCAAGGACAACTTTCACTGACTGAATGGATTCAAAGACATCTTTCATTGACTGACTGGATTCAAGGACAACTTTCATTGACTGAATGGATTCAAGGACATCTTTCACTGACTGACTGGATTCAAGGACATCTTTCACTGACTGACTGGATTCAAGGACATCTTTCACTGACTGACTGGATTTAAGGACATCTTTCACTGACTGACTGGATTCAAGGACATCTTTCACTGACTGACTGGATTCAAGGACATCTTTCCCACACTTTAAATTATACATCCCCATGTGGGTTCTGGGGGAGCCGCCCTGGTCTAGTGGCTAGATGCTCGCCTGCGGATTGGTAGGTCATGGGTTCGGTTCCTGATGAGGGCCTGCCTTTTTTTTTAAAAAATGACCTTGGCACCCAGGTCGACCCAGCCTTGAGTGGGTACCAGGTGACCTGCGTGATGCTTATCACATCACCCACCAAGTGCCGTTTGGTCTATAAAATATAGGTCTAGCCCTACTTACCCAATACGCCTGAAAGGCGTGGAAAAGGATGCTTCACTTACTTACGCGGGTTCTGGGACCTCATTGTGGGGGAGAGGGGACAACAGACCCACTGTCTCCCTAATAAACGTGGTAACAGACAACTAATCAGGGCTGTTTCCTTCGAAGTCAGAGTGCATCTGCCTGAGTAGCGAGGAACCAACAGTCTGCATACAAAAAAGCCACATCTGTAAAATGATGTGCACGCAAAACCTAAGTTCTAGAAAAGGACCAAAGTCAAGAAGTTGGTGAGCAACCAAAACTTTCCACCGTACTTTACAGCTGGTGAATGCTAAGAAGAAGAAGAAGAAGACGTATTTGTATAGTTTTCTGTAATAGGATCTATTGCTACAGATCAGCGGTTCTCAACCTGTGGGTCGTGACCCTTTTGGGGGTCGAAAACCCTTTCACAGGTGTCACCAAAGACCATCAAAAATCATATACTCAGTGAAGTCGAATTAGCAACAAAAATAATTTTATGGTTGGAGATCACCACAACACGAGGAACTGTCTTAAAGGGTCGCCACAACATGAGGAACTGTCTTAAAGGGTCGCCACAACACGAGGAACTGTCTTAAAGGGTCGCCACAACACGAGGAACTGTCTTAAAGGGTCGCCACAACACGAGGAACTGTCTTAAAGGGTCGCCACAACACGAGGAACTGTCTTAAAGGGTCGCCACAACACGAGGAACTGTCTTATAGGGTCGCCACAACACGAGGAACTGTCTTAAAGGGTCGCCACAACACGAGGAACTGTCTTAAAGGGTCGCCACAACACGAGGAACTGTCTTAAAGGGTCGCTCGCTGCATTAGGAAGGTTGAGCATCACTGCTATAGACTGACTGACTGGGTTTCAAGAACATTTCCATGACACATTAAATCATACATCTGTTGATTGAATTGTACAACTTCATGCAGAGGTGGAGGCAATCACTGCATCTCTGAAGTGGATGGCAGAAAGCAGAGTTACCAAAGAAATTACAGTGTCTGATTCTCAGTCGGTACCGCAATAGGTACAAAATGGACAAATGTGACAAAAGTGGATACCAAACACCGGCTAGTTACACCTGCCATTGCCATCAGCTGCAATTCCTACACCTCCCTTTATCAAAATAAAACACTATCCCATGGAAAGACAGAAAGGTGTCAACCTCAGGCTCAAGCCCACAAACAAGCAAGTGTGAAACAGCATTTACCACACAGAGCTTCATGCACTCCCTGACGTTTCTGCATGAACTTCTCATTGAGTTTCACTTCCTCTTGTGTCCACTTGGCCCACGCGTTGATTCCAGAGGAAGGTACTGATCTAATGCAATCTTTGACAGTTAGAAAGAACTCCTGTACAAGAAACAAGAAAACAGTAATTATGGCTCATCTAAAGTACAATAACATTAGGTAAATCTCTCCCTGTGTGGGTTCTGGGGCCCCATAATGGGGAAAAAAAATAGAGCCACTGCCTACCCAACAAGCATGTCGTAGGAGATGACTAACTGGGGGCTTTCTCTGAAGTTGGAGTGCATCTGCCCGAGCGGCAAGGAAGAACTAGCTGCTTATATACAAGCCAGTAAAACAGATGTACACGCAAAACTCAGGTCCAAGAACAAAGCCAAAATGGACAAACAACCAAGACGTTCTGCCGGAACTTACAGCCGGTGAACAAAGGAGAAGAATTAGGCAACCATAACGTAATCCCATCGCAGATTTTGTTGTAGGAATGTATAGTATCTTTTAGGTCATGCATTTAGTGGTTGAGTTAGTAATGTCTCAACACATGGGCCGGCTGGGCGCTTGCCCAGAGGTCCCATGAGATTAGGGTACCCTAAATATATGTTTAATATTATCGATCATTGACAGTTAATTGCTGTGAGTGGGTGTCATAGGGGTCCAGCACACTGGTTTACCCAGGGGTCCCAAATTGCTGTTAAAATGGTCTGAGTTGAGTAACCAGTTGTTTTCCTTGATGGATTTATTTGACTAAATACCGTTTTCCCCCCATTTTACAAGGCTGGTTTGACACCAAAGGGGTAATGACTTAGGGAAAAAAAAACCACCTGCACTGTAAAAGAATCACACACAGACCGATATGTTTCTAGTTCAGTGCATTAATCCCAACTTCAGGTAACTTCTTCTTCTTCGCGTTCACCAGCTGTAAACTCTGGTGGAAAGTTCTGGTTGCTCGTCCACTACTGAACTGCAGTCCTGCTCCAGAACCTGAGTGTTGCGTGTGCATCAGTTTTACAGATCTCATTCTCTTGAATACAGATTGCTGGTTCCTTGCCTCTCCGGCAGATGCACTCCGACTTCAAAGGAGGCTCCCCAATTAGTCGACTCTTACGACATGCTTTTGGGGAGGCAGTGGGTCTATTCTTGTTTTCCCCACAATGGGACCCCGGAACCCACACGGGGATTCAGGTAACTGATGTATGGGTGTCTATTTGTCTGTAGACATACAGACATATGTAGATAGCTAAGTGGATATACACACAAATTGTACAGAACAGAAGGCATTTGATGGATGATGTGGTCACTATAATGTGAACACTTTTACTTCCCAGGATATTTAGATGCGCCCATTTTAGGTTGGATCTCTGCCACTGCCAGTCCCAAGCTCGGATGAGAAAAGAGGAGGGGTTAGGCCTCAGGCCAGCTCTCCTACCCGGACAAAAAATATATCTATTACAGAAACCTGCAGAGACATAAAAATGGGAGAAATTCAAAAGAGTGAAAAAATAAGAGAAATGTTTGGGCACCTACTAGTATCATGTTACAAGACAAAGAGGGTGCTGTTAACGATAACCTGATGTTTAAACTAGGTTGCGCTCTGTGTGCCATTTCATTCGTAAAACATAGGACTGCTCAGGGGTGTAGGGGCGTGACCTAATTCTAGATTATTTAGGGACACCGACGACATGCAAAGTTGCGGCTTGTCGCTGTTCATTGCGCCGTTTCGTGAGATGTCCCGGACGGAATAGACTCGCACCCATGTGACCCAGAAGAGTCTAAGAAGCTATGAATGAAAGGTCAACGTCACGGTTACGGTGAACAGCACCAGACAGAGAAGATGACTCTATGTCAGAAATGTTCTGAATAGAGACAAACAGAAAATGACCAAACAGGCACTGAAACAAGAAAAGAGGGAATGTTGACGAGGGAAAACTAAGGTGCTGGACTGGACTCCATCTAAGTGACAGCACAGGACAAAACAGAATAGGGAAGTTGTAGGTTCTGAACAACGGATCAACACCATGACACACAGGTAGTAACCCATAAGTGCTCCATTCTTCTTCTAACTCAAGTCTGAGTCCAAAGAAGCTCAGCAAAATGCAAAGGCTCTGTAGCACCGGTGAGGATCCTGAAATACTTCGAGTAGATTTTTAACTCCAAATTTTGCCCAGGCAGCGCTGTTAAGCAACTTTTTTCAATTTCCAACTGACAAGGATTTTTTTTATGTGCGCAGCATTGCACATGGGCGTCTGATCTCACTACTCAGAGACCAACTGGCAGTCTGTGGGTGATGTGGACACCTTTACTTACCAGGACTTTACCTCATACCCAATAAAGGCTAGGTTGACCTGGAAGCCAAGGTAATTTCTGAAATAAGTCCGGCTCCGCCAGGACCTGAATCCATGAAGAAAATACTGTGTGGAGAAAGTGAATATTTCTGCAGGAGACTGGCTGCTCAAGCCCCACAATTTCAAGTACTGCCTAATGCTTATTCCAACCTTAATGGTACAAATAGGCTACATCCAGCATGAAATTATTTCTATTGAATTATGATACAACATTCTTTATCATGAATGAATAAAAATATCGGCAACTCACATTAAGAGTTCTTTCAAACTCCAGAGCAACCTCCATGGTTTTCTCACTGTAGTCCATCGTGTCTTTCCAAGAGTGGAGGAGGTAGAGCAGCCGGACTTGCCTTGCTGTGTACTTCCTGAGAACCTCTTTGATGGTGATGAAGTTCTTTAGAGATTTGGACATTTTGCACCCATCAATTGTCAAGTGCCCAGAATGGACAAAGTACCTGACCCAATGGTCATGTCCATAATATGCCTGGAAGGACAGATTAAACTGATATTAATAAATAGAACCATAACCTGAAGTAAGTGACAACAGCACTAGCTATGCGGTAGGTTCAAAGACTCCCCTGTCTGCCTTCGCCTCAAAAGTGGCAAATACAGGCAGACATATAGAGAAAACGAAAAGTTTACCAATAAACAATTGGTTCATCTTGTACAATACTATATACTGCTACTTCTTTTCTTCTCTGCTGAATTGCTTCTTCTTCTTCATTATGTCCATTAGCACCCTGTCTGTGTTTCAGGGTGCCATTGCAGGGGAAACAAGAATAGACCCACTGCCTCCCCAACAAGCATGTCGTAAGAGTCGACTAATTGGGAACTTCCTTCGAGGTCAGAGTATATATGTGCCTGGGAGGCAGGAAACAAGAATTACACACACACAAAAAAGCCAATATAATGCATGTACACACAAAACTTAGGTCTTGGCATGAAGCTAAAGCCCAAATGGATGAACAACTAGGACTTTCTGCTTGAGCTTACAGCCGGTGAACAAAGATGAAGAAGGATTCCACTAGCTATAAACTCCTGTGCAAAATCCTGGTTGTTCATCCACCTCTAAACCACATCTTGTTCCAGGACTTGAGTTTTGCATGCACGTCTGTTTGACAGATCTGGCTTATTTGTGTGCAGACTGTTGGTTCCTTGCCTTTCAGACAGATGAACTCCCACTTAAAGTGAAACATCCAGAACTACCTGCCTCTTACAACATGGGTGGGGTATTAGTTTTCTCCCCCAAAAGAGGGCCTCAGAACCCACACAGCGATCTGCTGAGCTGATTTTGTTGCCTGTCGACAGTCCCAAATAAATATTCTGTCGCTAGACTGACTCAGCAATTTTCACATAACTTCAGTAAATGAGGGGTATCTTTTTACTGTCACTGATTGATTTATACAATTATTCTGCTGGATAATCTTGATTCATTGTAATTTCAGTCTAATATCACATTATTCAAGAAGGGAGAAGAAAACAGTATAATTTAAGGGCAGAAGAGAAGAGAGGAGGAGAAAAAAGAACATAATTGATGGGGGGAAAAAGTGAGGACGAGAAAATAGAACAATATGAGGGGGAGAAGGTGATAAAGTACAGGTTAACTGCATCTGTAAAAAGTTGAAAGGCAAAATAAAGCCTGTACATGAATCATCTTTTATACCAAATGCTGGTTTACTTTCAGCTGGGGGAAAATACTTGAAGAGATTGTTTTGTTGACAGAAATAATTATAAAACAAAAACTGCTTGGAAGGCAAACCCGGTCAACAAATTCCTGCAGAAGTCGGACGTGTTGGCCAAGAGGCCCAAATATCACAGCCATGCTGTAGTCGGGCACAATGCAATTACATCTTCGGATGAACAAAGAAAAATTAATAAACATGAACACAGTATGTACAGATGGACTTACTTCTGCTTGGGCCAGTTCATTATCATGGTGTGGGAATTTCAGGTCATAGCCTCCTGTGTGGATATCCATGGAGTCTCCCAAAATATTACTGGCCATTACTGAGCATTCTATATGCCAGCCTGGCCTCCCCTTAAAAAAAAAAAAAAATTGTAATGCATTTTAAACATCTAGCACCTTGCTCTATCATGAAGTAATATAATCTTAGAAAGCAGCAGTAGTAATTTAAACAATAATATCCTGTTCAATCCTTCAGGGTTATAACTAGCATAACAGACCCACAGCCTACCCAAAAGATTGTCACAAGAGTTGACTAACTGGGCGCTTCATTCAAAGTCAGAGTGCACTGTTTGAGGCAAGGAACCAACAGTCTGCATACAAATGAGTCAGATCCGTAAAATGGATGTGCACACAACACTCAGGTTTCTGGAACTGGACTAGAGTCCAGAAGTGAACTTTACAGCTGGCGAACATTAAGAAGAAGAAAAAGAAGAAGAAGATAACTGGCACATAGAAAAATATGGTCATTTTTTAGACTGAATCCTAACGATTGTCTAGTAGTTATGGTTATTTAAATAGAGCACAGATTATACATTAATTATAAACAAATTATACGATTATAGATTATAAATAAGAGACAATGTACATTCTTTGGTCATGTCATGAGAGAACTGGAGTATACTGTGATAGTGGGAAAGTTGGAAGGGAAAAAAGATAGAGGGAGACCAAAAGGGACAATACTGGACAGTATAACATCATGGCATGGAAGTGTCTGGGCATCTGTGTCAGAAATGATTGAAAGTACACAAGACTGAGGGTTGTGGACAGACATGACCACCAATCCCACACAGCATAGACTATAAAGAAGAAGACGAAGATTATAATTAAGAATATTACGCATACTTTTCAAATAATTGTGACAATCAGACTGTGCTTTCTATCTGCAGTACAAGCTAGTATTGTGTTCTCAGGACATAACCAGTTTTATTTTTATCACATCCACCAGAAGATTCTTGAATTTAGCAGAAGACAAGGTTTTTTTTTTTTTAAATCCAGTGAGGTGGTACTGGTAAAGAAACCTGTTTATAGTTACTATTTATGTTGCTTACCTTTCCCCACGGGGAGTCCCACGAAGGCTCGCCAGGTTTTGAGGCTTTCCACAGTGCAAAATCTGTGACATTACGTTTCTCATTCTGTCTATCCTCTGAGATGCTCAGTTCACCTGAGAACATATTTAAAGTGGCAAGGGTTCGAATTAATTTACCAACAAGATTTCACAACGCTATTGAAATCAACAACAACAGAATATTTGTTAATACAAGACATTCCTTTGTGTTTGGCCTTCTGTCTTAAGGTCTACAGCTCGATTGTGATAAATGTGCTTTTCCTGCCTATGACCACGCAAACAAATAAATACAAATAGGACATAAAGAAAGATAACTACATTGATAGGTCAAAAATTTCCAGGAACTGAGTAAATATCATGCATTTTACACACTATTGTAGCGTGCTGATTTGAGAGAGTGTAATATTGTGTGAAGGGACAGAGTGGTATGTGAGTACTTTCTGTGAGTTCATGGGGAATTGTCAACATTGGCTCGATTATTGAAGGGGAGAGGATGTTGATCAGTGAGAAGTGTAGTGCCACGAGAAAGTAGACGCGTGGGTTACGGTGTGGGGGCTGAAAGCATGGCTAACGAGATAAACAGAGAAAGTGTGAATTAAAGTGACAGCGTGATTCTCAGGTAACATCAGCCACCCACATAAGCGTGATCCTCAGGAACGCTCACATGAGCGTGAGTCTCGAGAACACCCACAGGATCATGATTTCCGAGAACGCCCATATGAGCATGCCTCTCGTGTAAATATCATCCACCCACATGAGTTCGACGGGGATAAATTGAGGCTGAGTAGTCAGTCCGAGTCAGTCAGAGTCGAAAGAAAGAGAGAGAGAGAAAGAGGGAGAGAGAGAGAGAGAGAGAGAGAGAGAGAGAGAGAGAGAGAGAGAGAGAGAGAGAGAGAGAGAGAGAGAGAGAGAGAGAGAGACCAAGTCAGGGTCAGTGATTATCTCTCTCGAGAATAACAGACAGAGTACCGTACAAATATCAGGCATCAAGGCCTGAGTAAGGGTTGAGGTTGTGGTACTGGTCGAAGGTAGAGTCCCGCTGGCGAAGTAAGGCCAAGGGGACGGGAAGCTCGGCCAAGGGGACAGGAAGCTCCAATAGTAACTGTTCTGGGTGACAACGTGAGGAGACGTAGAGTCACTACGGAAACAGGACAGTGGGTGATGCCCACGAGAGCTGTGTGCTAGAGGGGACTTATGGTAGAAGTCCCGTCGGTCATCTGAGCCCTTCGACAGGCTGACGAGAGCTGTGTGCTTTTGGAGTACGGCAAGGGAAGTCCGTCTCCGGTCAGCTGTGGCTGTCTGTTGAAATAATATTAAGGTCCAGTGGATAGGAGTATTCGTCTTATTCAGCTATATGGCGTGATAGAGTTGTGGACACTGTAGGCCTTGGAGCTGTAGTGGTCAAGGAAAGGCCGCTACAGATTGAGAGAGAGTGGGTGTTAACTAAATGGACTAAGGGAGAATATCAGTTGGGATCAATAGCTACGTCTCTGCAGTTGTGTCATGTAACCTGTTGAATGAAATGTATGACAGAGTCATTGTCACCGAGTTCTGTTTCTAAGAGAGGAAGCGAAAGTTGTACCTGCTGGACGCTTTGCAGTGTGCTGGCTAGTTGTAGCTCAGTTAGCACACAACTATGAACAATTATTATACGTACATAAATTGAATTTTTGGGTTTTACAATTTTATCCTGTTTAAAAAATATTAATGTGATTTACGACCAGTTTACATTATCACCTGTTAGTGTGAACGGAACTTGATTATAAGTTGAGGAGACCCCATAATACTTTCCCCCCTATTTTACTTAATCTTCAGCTAACACTGACAAGCTACCAGTTACACTGGGAAGACACAGTAGTGTATTGGCTAGAATCCACTCATCGGCCTGATGGTCTAAGGGTCAAATACGCATCACGGTGAATTTTCTCCTTATTCAAACTGACTCCCAGGTTGACCCAGCCTAGCATGGACAACAGCTAACGTCTGCAAAGTAAAAGTAACTGACGTGATGCTGATCACATCACCCATGGAGTGCCAATGAATCTATAAAAAATATGAGACCTACTATCTGCCTGATGCGTCCACCACTTGCATAAAAAAAAGGGTCCTTTACTTTAGTTAACAGGTACACAGGATTTGTCTGCATATTCTACATACACCAGCCTCTCCATTTACTATAGCAAGCTGTGTTTTTATTCCTATTGAACATTTTGATAGTATGCAGATTCCTGCTGAAGAATTAATTAAAATGAAAAAAAAAATTTCCACTGCAAATATCTGCTTGGGGTGAGTGGTGCTAGTAATTAAAGCTAAATAAGGTATTTAAGAACACTTTCCAGTGAACACGTTCAACAACAATTAGCTAACAGAATCATAAAAGAATCTGCTGCCTGTGATTGTGGAGCAGAAAGACAGACCCCTGAGCATATACTACAGTACTGCCCTAACCTCTCCCAGCAAAGACTGTGGATCTGGCCCAAAGGAGCCACATTGCAAGAGAAGCTATGGGGGACCGGTGGCGACCTTAAACGCACAATCCTATTTGTGACCCAGACGGGACTCAATGTTTAGCATGACTGATATCGAACGCAGAAGAAGAAGAAGAAGAAGCTAACAGAATATCACAAGAGACTGGAAAATTACCTTCTCCGTCTGAAAGAGCCTTTTTGTCACCAAAAGCTTCAGGCACCATTTTAGCATAGAAGTGGTTCGGTGAAGAATCAAACGCCTTAGTATCAAAATAGACAGAACCGTTGGATTCGTATCTGTAAGGGAATATTACAAAATAACATAAGAAATAGTATTTGCTCTCAATTACAGAATGTCATGTAAATACTTTTAATATTTATTAATACCTGATGGTTTCATTTTTTAAGTAAGCACATTTTGTGGTGGAGCAGCTAAATCCTCATCTGCAAATTCAAAGGTTATGGGTTCAGGTTCAGATATAGCCTGACTGTTTTCAAAAATGACCTTGGCTTCCAGGGTTACCCAGTCTTAAACGGGTACTGGAAGTCATGGGAAGTATAGGTGGCTGGCGCGATACTGACCACATCACCCACAGAGTGCAGATTCTTCTTCTGCCTTTCTATCCCCCAAAGGAGCATAGGCCCTCAAGCAACTCACGCCAAGTCGTTCTATCCTTCGATACTACATGAAGCTCTCCCCCATGTCCTCCCCATCTTTCTAACTTCATTCTCCAGCTCTCCTTTCCATGTGTTTTTTGGGCCTTCCTTTATTTCTCTGCCCCTGTTGGTAGAGCGCAGATTAGTCTATAAAATATAGTACCAGCCCAATATACCTGAAGGTGTGGAAAAAGGTCCTTTACTGTTTACTTTACTCAAGTATTTTCTACTTTAAAAATGAAACTATCAGTATTAACAAATGCTCTGTAATAAAAGTGAAGAGTATGTGCACACAAAAGTTTGTGTCACAATATAAATAATGATTGACTTTGGTGAATTTCTGAAAACCTAATAATAAAACTGCTACAAACTTCTTGCACCAACAAAAGAAAAAAAAAAGGAAACTGAAATCCTCAGTGGGGTCTGGGGCCAAGTTGTGGGGAAAACAAAAAGAAACCCACTGTCTACCCAAAAGCATGTCATAGAGTCAACTAATTGGGAGCTTCCTTCAAATTTGGAGTACGTCTGCCTAAGAGGCAGGGAACCAACAGTCTGCAAGCAAATAAGTCAGATCTGTGAAATGGATGCGCATGAAACACTGAGTTTCTGGAGCAGGACAAGAGTCCAGAAGTAGACAAACAACTAGAACTTTCTGCTGGAGTTTACAGCCAGTGAACCAACGAACCAGCGAACTTTATTTTCAAAGGGTCACAAATTGGGCACGCAGGCCGGTCTTACATTCAGCCCTTCCAAACACCTGTCTTTCACACTGCAGTTGTATTTTATCAATAAGCATGTTGTATTCATATGATAATATGCATATTATGAATATCAAGGAAAAAACACAAAAGTGGTGAAGAAGAAGAGAAAGGAAACTGAAAAACACACAGAGAAGAGAACTGAAGGTGAATATGAGGGCAGGCAGTGAGCTGCAGAAGACAGAATCAATCAATACTGGATTGGCTGAGTTCAGAACCAACAACAAACCACTTGGGACTTTCTCACAGGCACAGTGTCTCCATCAACAGTGAACGTTTCCAATTCCAATGTATGATTTACTTCTACCAGTAGAAGTTTGATTATATGTCCGTCATCCCTTTTGTCTGCACTGGATGAGAGGATGAGTGATGCTGATGTAAGAGTGACAACTGATTCAGGAAAATTCACGCCCAGGTGATGTGATTATCTACACAAATGGCTCTGTGTTGAGAGGCAAGAAAACTACATGTGGATTCACTGCAAAAGTGAATGGGCGTCGGTTAATTCAACAAAGCCCACGAAATGATACCAGAACGCCTTTTTTGAGAATGGAGGTGGAGGTAGTCATAGCAGCTTTCTGCTAGCTTGAGAACCAGCTGCACACACATTTTGTAACAGACTCACAAAGCATGCTCCAAGCAGAGTGGCCATCATCACTTCAGAGGCTCCTGATGGCGGCATCCTCTGGATCTTCTATCCAGGATATGCAGGTTGTTGTGAAACAAACAGGCAAAACAGACTGGCTGGTTCTGCACCAACGGATGCACAGAAAGCTAGATGTGGTCACAGCCCTTTGGCAACATGTGAACAATGCCGAAAAGCAAACATTATTACGGTCTGGAAAGAATGGTTCGGCTGCGAGTAACTAGGGGATCTGGCTGACACTCTGACATGTTCTGGCTGTTTGTCCTGCTCCAGAATTTGAGTGCTGCATGCACATCTGTTTTATATATCTGACTTCTTTTGTATGAAGAATGGTGTTTCTTTGCCTCTGAGGCAGATGCACTCTGCCTTCGAAGGAAGCTTCCAATTAGTCGACTCATACGACATGCCTGTTGGGAAGGCACGAGCCCATTCTTGTTGGGAAGGCAGTTGGCCTATTCTTATTTTCCCCACAATGGGAGCCCCAAAACCCACAAGGAGATCATCACCGCTTAAAATTAAATGATGGATATACAACAACCTAGCAAAGAGACGACTTACGCATATCCATTCTGGATGATTTTCTCAATGTAGTCCACAACTTCTGGGACGTATTCACTGACACGGGTTAAAACGTCAGCTGGTAACACCTGGATATTGAATGTAATAACATGTATAATGTACACAATTACAAATGTTTTTAAAATATAGTGCACAATAAACAATACTGAAATGTAATATTTAGTTTTAATGAAATCTAATAAGCATGAATATTACCATTTGTTTTTTAAATCTGTGTTGGTTCCGGGGTCTTATTTTAGGGGAAAAGAAAAACACCCCCCCCCCCCCCCCCCCATAAATGGCAACTAATTTGGAATTCGATGAAATCATAAGTGTTGGGCTGAAAAGGACAGACATCGCAGACTAGCTGTATACCACAACTTGTCAACTAGCCTCAAGGGTAAACGCATAATTTTCCAAAAATTGTGATTTACAATCATTTACCAAATAAAAATGTGGCACAGTAAAATCAAATGATCTTAATAGTTTAAAACTGCCAAAATTATAAATGTGAAAATAAATTAAGAAGCTGTATGCAATACAAACTTATTGCAGACATCAGAGATAAGCACTGTGTGTAACTGTGTGATTTTGGAACAATCACGTTTTCTTCTTCTTTCATTCCCTTGAAATAAATTATCTATATCTGCAATGCTGAGTTGTAGTTAAGTAATAATGGTGAATGATGTGGAAAGGGAAATACATTATCCATGTCTGCAATGCTGTGTCGTAGTCAAGTAATAATGGTGAATGATGTGGAAAGGGAAATACATTATCCATATCTGCAATGCTGTGTCGTAGTCAAGTAATAATGGTGAATGATGTGGAAAGGGAAATACATTATCCATGTCTGCAATGCTGTGTCGTAGTCAAGTAATAATGGTGAATGATGTGGAAAGGGAAATACATTATCCATGTCTGCAATGCTGTGTCGTAGTCAAGTAATAATGGTGAATGATGTGGAAAGGGAAATACATTATCCATATCTGCAATGCTGTGTCGTAGTCAAGTAATAATGGGGAATGATGTGGAAAGGGAAATACATTATCCATGTCTGCAATGCTGTGTCATAGTCAAGTAATAATGGTGAATGATGTGGAAAGGGAAATACATTATCCATATCTGCAATGCTGTGTCGTAGTCAAGTAATAATGGTGAATGATGTGGAAAGGGAAATACATTATCCATGTCTGCAATGCTGTGTCGTAGTCAAGTAATAATGGTGAATGATGTGGAAAGGGAAATACATAATCCATATCTGCAATGCTGTGTCGTAGTCAAGTAATAACGGTGAATGATGTGGAAAGGGAAATACATTATCCATGTCTGCAATGCTGTGTCGTAGTCAAGTAATAATGGTGAATGATGTGGAAAGGGAAATACATTATCCATATCTGCAATGCTGTGTCGTAGTCAAGTAATAATGGGGAATGATGTGGAAAGGGAAATACATTATCCATGTCTGCAATGCTGTGTCGTAGTCAAGTAATAATGGTGAATGATGTGGAAAGGGAAATACATTATCCATGTCTGCAATGCTGTGTCGTAGTCAAGTAATAATGGTGAATGATGTGGAAAGAGAAATACATTATCCATGTCTGCAATGCTGTGTCGTAGTCAAGTAATAATGGTGAATGATGTGGAAAGGGAAATACATAATCCATATCTGCAATGCTGTGTCGTAGTCAAGTAATAATGGTGAATGATGTGGAAAGGGAAATACATTATCCATATCTGCAATGCTGTGTCGTAGTCAAGTAATAATGGTGAATGATGTGGAAAGGGAAATACATTATCCATATCTGCAATGCTGTGTCGTAGTCAAGTAATAATGGGGAATGATGTGGAAAGGGAAATACATTATCCATGTCTGCAATGCTGTGTCCTAGTCAAGTAATAATGGTGAATGATGTGGAAAGGACATTAAGTTTACAACAGATCTTCCATGTCCACAATAAGTGCAAATTGTTTCAACAACAACAACAAAAACCACCAAAATGTATGCAGCAATATAGGTGAACTGTTGTCAGTTTTCATTTGCTAGCAAAAGAATATGACGTGTCAATTGAGACAGTTCAAAAGATTGTTCGTAAAAAACTTTAATCTTGGAAGGTGTGTTTCCGGAAAGGCTAATGCAGTCAAAACTGCCTGCAGAAGTCAGATGTGTCCGCCGCGAGGTGCAAATACTGAAGCCATTACTTTAAATTGGGACAGTACAATTACATCTTCAGATAAAAGCAGATAAAGGAAGGAAGAAAGATGTGTTCACAGTGGGTACCACGGATGTTGATGTGGTAAACATTTAGTTCACTGAGAAACCACAATTTTTGTAAATTTGTTTTGAGGATGGCACTTGCTGCCTACCTAAGCAATGGGATGCTTACCTGAATGCCTGCGGCAACTTTTTTTGACCAACACATGGAGCATAATTTATTCAAAATAAGTTTTCTTTTTAAATTCTGCCATATCTATTGACGTTTTGTTCATGCTTTTTGTAATAAAGTCATTTTGATCGGTCTTTATCACTGAAGTAGTAACTACTACACGGACTATTATTAGAAAACTCAACAGGCACGACAACAGAGACCATATATAGCAAAAGAACAACGAACCAGAAATATACAACAGAACATATGAATATGAGGGGTTTTATTACAGAACAAAACAAATAAAAAGGTTATTTAAAAAAAAACTGCCTAAATATACACTAGTTAAATATTAATTGAGTTAAGGTATGCTGAATATTGATCCCAACGACCGAAAACACAGAAACTATAAATGAAGCAATTTTCCAAGGAGAAGCAGCTAGTTTGTTACTGCTGACAACTCCTGGTTTTATTGGACAAACAAGCCCCTCTACAAGGTTCAGCATGAAAGAAGAGTGACAATTTCAATAATGCTCTTGACCTTAATGTTACTCACATTCAGGGCTTCCATGTCTTTGTGAAATTCCTCCTCCCAGTATTTTGGTAGTTCAGAGAAAATGTCATTGTCTGTGAGTTTGGAGCCCTTATGTTTGTCTAACCAAGGTGCTAAAATATCTTTTATTTCCTCCAAACGCACCTATAGGAAGAATCAAATTCTTATAATGAAATTACTCCATGCAATTATTTAGAAGCTTCATAATATTTGTCTGCAGTTATATGTTTTCCTTAAAAAAAAAAAAAAAAAAAAATAACCACATGTACCGTTCACCGGTTCACCTACTTGTTTATCCACTGCTGGATGGTCTTGTTCCAGAACATGAGTTTTGCATGCAAATCTGCTGTACAGATGTGGCTTATCTGTATGCAGACTGATGGTTCTTAACCTTTAAGGAAGATGCCCTATGACTTCAAAGGAAGTAATGATCCTATCTATGATCCCTGCCAAGAAACCTGTTTCTGACATGGTCTTATCTAGATAGGCCAGGTCACTACCAAGGTACCTGTTCCTGCCATGATAATATCTATTTCAGCAAACTCCCTGTGTTCCTGCCAGGATCCTTTCTATGCTGGCCAGCTCCCTGCCAAGGTACCTGTTTCTGCCATGATCATTAGGTTTAGGTTTAAGTTTAGACAACGGATCAACATCATGACACAATGGTAGTAACCCGAAAGTGCTCTGTTCTACTTCTGACTCAAGCCTGAGTCCGAAGAATCTCAGCGCAGTGCTAGAACTCTAGCACCGGCGAGATCCTGAAGTAATTTGGGTAGATTTTAAACTCCAAATTTTGCCCGGGCAGCGTCGTTAGACTACTCTTTTTTTTAATTTCCAACTGCCAAGGTATTTTTTTACGTGCGCAATAATACACATGGGTGTCCAATCTTACTACCCAGATACCAGGGGAAATTACTACAAGTCCACGTGAGAAAATCCCAACCTTCAACAGGGCTTGAACCTGGGACCTCCAGCACTCGATGTGGACGCCATGCCTCGAGGCCTCAAGACCATGCAGCTCCCAATGATGCCATTACCACTATCTATGTTGGCCAGCTCCCTGCCAAGGTACCTGTTTCTGCCAGAATCCTGAAGTAGTGCAGATAGGTCTTCACCAGTCTGAGAGCACCACCCAGAGTGATCCAGCAACTTTGCATCCCCACACAGAGAACAGTGAAGCAAGCAAATGTAGCAACAAGTCATTCATCTGATCTCACCCCAATCCACATGTACGTTGTGGGACAGTGACTGATTGATTAGTCTGCCACCTGGTGTTGTTACCTAAAGGTTTACCGTACCATCCCGAGATTAAAGAATTTGGTCTGATCATCACTACTACTGGTCATTACCAAACATTTAGAGGAACAGCACACACTAACTACTTCCTTGAATACAAGCAAATGAACTCTACCAAAGAACTGTTCATAAATAGACAGTTACAAGACCATAAACACTCTAAAGTTAGTATGCTATTAACTAGTTATGTATCTGAATGCAAGCCCAAGAACCCTGTACAGATTCAGATGTTTAGATAACCATAAACATTCACAAATCAGTACAATATAAACTAACTGTTTCCATAAAATAAAAGACGATGGTGGAGGGTATAGTTTGTGGAAGGTGAGGCAGAGGTCGACGACCGTGAAGATGGATACAGGACATTGTTGATGCATTGGCATTAAAAGCACATGGGGCTGGAGAGCTGGCTAGGGAAAGAGATACTCTCAGGCGTGCAGTGAAGAGAGTGACGTTCTGTAAAGGACTTGCGATAGATGATGATTTCCCTAAATAAAAGAACAAGATGTCCACTGAAGTACTGCTCAGAATGAGACTTTTTGAGGACCATAAACATTCTAAAATCAGCACAATATAAATTATTTCCTCAAATATAAGCTTAAGAACTCTACGAAAGCAATTCTCAGAATTAAACATTCAGAGGCCCATAAACACTCTAATGACAAAACACTCACACTCACATTTTTTCCAGCATCTCCGCTGTCAACCAAGGCCATCACTTTCTCCTTGACCTTGGTCAGCATGTTGTGCTTGTCTGGATCTGTTTCATTGGAAATTTTGCTGTCTAGTAACTGTCGCAGAGAAATAACAGCCACTGAAGTAACATCGAAAATAACAAAAGGAAACAGCACAAATAAATATAACAAATGACATCAAAGAAATCAGTTTATCGGAACACACAGTACGCCGATTGATTAATGAGACTGATTTTATTATGGGCAAGACAAGCGACTCTCACTAATTGATTAAAATGTAGTGCAGTGATTTTGGTCACAGGTGGGGAAGAAGGTTAAGGCCCTTGTGATGTGTATAAGGAGAGGGTCAAACAGTCTACACAAGGTTGCCAAGGTGGGTTCTCTAGGGGCAACACTTGTAAATAAAGTGACAGAGAGGACATCACCCTAATAAGGCTGGTCAGAAAAAACAATGCACTGATATGGGTCTGAGCCCAACACCTTCAGGTTAGTGGGCAAGCATCTAGCCACTTCACTACTGTAGCTCTCTACTTCTGTACAGTGCTGACAACAAGCAAATCTCGTGGCAGTGGTTGTCTTGATAGATAGTCAAAGTTCCAACTTCATGACAAACGGGTTACTCCATAACTGCCCAGGTCCTGTGCCAGGAAGTACCACACATAGTGCATTCACTGTCACTTGTGACAAAACTGCAATAGAGTGCAGTCTCTGCAAAGTCAATGGCATAAACACACATTAAATGCATAAGATACTCAGAAATATGAACACAAACAGCCCAACACTAGAGCTGCAGTTCATCACTGATGGAGGTAGCCATTACATGCAATATTACATGAGGCACCACCAGGTCTGTGGCCACAGGCCACTCACCACTTTCTCAATGTGTGGTTCACAACACAGTTGACTACCTGATAATTTACCTTAATAGCCGCCGCCACATCTTGCTGCACTTGTTCAGGGCTGTGGTTGCTGTCGATGTACTGTTGCATGAGGTAGTTCTGCCGAGCCCTTACGATGATCTACATTGGTTTTAAAAAATTAGATTTGTATTGTAAGCAAAATGTTGCATGACTTGTGCTTGATATTTGAGATGTATGCTCTATCTGTTCGACAGAAGTCAAAAGGAGTATGGTTAAAGCAATACAAAGATTAAACATAAT
This sequence comes from Candidula unifasciata, assembly GCA_905116865.2. Taxonomy (NCBI): domain Eukaryota; kingdom Metazoa; phylum Mollusca; class Gastropoda; order Stylommatophora; family Geomitridae; genus Candidula; species Candidula unifasciata. The sequence continues at coordinate 381,169 of CAJHNH020006046.1, forward strand.
TAAAAGTCTAGGGTTAAGCACCAGCATGGAAATCACCTGTAGCAACATATGGATGTGAGTCGTAGACTATTTCCCAGTCTTTAAGAAAGAAAATAGGGGCTTTTAAGCTGAAATTCTATAGAAAGATTATCAGAATACCACAGACGAAGACAGGAAGAAATATTGACATTTTAAGAGATCTGAACATCATAGAAGATTGGCTAATAAACAGCATCTTGTCTCAGAAGCTGAAATATTTTGGTCATATCAAGCCCCATGGCAGGTTGGAAAAAAATAATAGCAAAAAGCATGTTAGCAGGAAGGAGGGATAGGGGCCGACCAACACAAAGATGGGTGCAGGATATAAGTGACTCTTTGAGTATGAAAGTGCATGAGGTGGGAAAGGTGGCGAAAGACTGGGTTTATTTCAGGCAGGCCATGATGAGAGCCACACTCTGCAAAGAACCTGCTACATGATGATGTTTTATCTACAAACTGGTTAACAAATTAATACACTAAACTTTCTTGGACATGCAACAGTATGAAGAAGCAGATTTTGTTGCTACCAAAGTAATATCTACAAGCTCACTGACAAGCGAGACGTTCTTGAGCCCCTTCACGAACAAATACTAATGGGAGATAGGCTGTCAGATGAAAAATCAAGGAAGGATGGGTGAATTTGGAACTAAGTGTTGACCCACCAAAAAAGGACCTTTGACAGGAAAAGTAGGATCAGTGTATTAAGGAATCTTTCAGCATCTACACCCTAAGAAATGACTTTTCAACTAAGTTTACTTAGGGGCCAAAACACTGAAAATCAGGACCGTCACGGATCAGAGACAAGAGCTTCTAGCACAGAAAGATTATTAATGCAATACAAGTGGCACTGAACTGCTAGCCTCTTGCTAGGCCGCCAGTTAAATAGCATTGCCCTAAGACATTTGCTACAGGAAATGGTGTATCTATAGGTATGTCTGGTATGGTGTGGTGTCGATTCTGAAACTGATAACCAGTATCATAAATTGATTATTACAGAATTTTATCACATATGAGAGAACAGTAATGCAGAAGAACCTGGGTTATTCGTCTTACAGTCCTCGCTGTGTGCTGTTGATTACCATGTCCCCTATCAGATGTACTGACAATTATTCTGAAACAAATGTCTTATAAAAGACAATGCCAAACTGTTCGCACACCTCACTCACCTGTATGTGTGTGTGTATGTATGTATGTATGTAAATGTAAGTTAGTGAATGGGTGAGTGCGTTTAGGCGTGCGTCAGTGTACGAATGCATTTTACCACCCATACTTTTTTAAATTCATAAAATGCATTTTATTATCTAAACATAATGTCATTTATTGATAAAATACAACTGCTGTGTGAAAGATGGGTGCTTTAGGGCCAAATCAATGATGGGCCTGTGTGCCCAATTTGTGACCCTTTGACAATAAACGTTTGTTCATTCGTTCTCTATGGCTCTCTTCTTCCCCTTGTGAATGCTTTATCAAGATAACTTGATCTTCATTATGCCTTTTATTAGCCCATGGTGTAATCATCTATAAAACAGATCTAGGGTATGAGGTGGTACTAATCCTAGAGATTTTTCGGATGGATCAACTCTTTTGAAAGGGAAAAAAAAACACTGCCTTTTTTTTTTTTTTTAAAATTAACTTTACCACACAACTGCATAAGTGAAAATTTGTCTTATACATTTAAAAAAAAAAAAAACTTATTACTGTCTTTGCATATGTTTTCTTCAAAGGCAGTATAAGACAGTGGCATGGAGAAATGATCCAGAAAACCAAAGAACAAGATCTGTGGTGACGCATAAACACCTATGCCAGCTGGCAAGGCACTTGATGATGATGAGTGCAAGACATGGAAAGTCATAGTCTGAGGATTTACAGCTGCACGGCTAGGTGCAGTCGCCAGGGACTGAGTAGGGTTTAGCTGCTTTTTTTTCTACTTCCACTGATAGAAATCATTTCCATTACTTTTTTCTAACTATTTGGCGCCCCTAGCGGGCAGGTCACATTCAAATATAGACCCGTCCGGTGGGTGCATAGTCCATCATGTCTAACTATACCTTTATCTGACGGAATAGATATTTCTATATGTTCTGAGTCTCTTGAAAAGTCTACATTTTCAAACTCACAGTTGTAGGGTAGAGATTCTCTGGATTATTATTCTTTATTCGAGGAGACGATTCACTCCTCGGCGTATTGATTCTTTGAAAGTGACGCCATGTTTCCCCCCATTCTCAGTCAGGCTTCCAAGTAGAACAGAAGTGTTTTGGCTTTGTGCTTAATTCTGTCTAGAACAAAGTACCAGTTTATTACCTCGAGGAATCTTGAGCTTGGGTAAGTCGATTATAGTTTATGAGTACCATGTATCTATATCTATATATTCAACCCACTGCTGAGGAGAGGAATGATGTGGCTATGAGTCATTACAGAGCGGGACTGTTCTTGGTGTCAAAATACTCCCGGCCACCTAAATCAACCCTTTCCCTTTTCAAGCTGAGAGTATATGCCCTACCTAATCCAACATTAGTATAAATGAATTAATCTAGTAGTCAATCGTTCCATAACTAGCCAGTTGGGAATTCGGATGGCGACATCTAAGCCGGCTGATTTAATTGGGTCAGCGCACAGCTTCTCCGCACAGCGAGAGACACACACAGTGACGTCAGGAGTTATTTATGGGAAACTCAGACACAACACAGGGTAGGCTAGGGTCATTCTGTGGAAAATAATATATACATATGTGGGAGAGTGGTGGTCTGCGTGACTACAGGTGCAGATGTGGAGAGATGAAGTTCTCTGTTTGTCCCCACTGTGGACCTTGTCTCATGTCTCTTATCCTGACTGACAGAGATACATGGAGGCTACTACTGTCTCATTATCCTGAGAGCTGTCCTCTGAGTGATTACTAAATGTGGATGATAATAAAATGAGCTAGGCATGTGATCAGTGAGATGACTGCTAATTCTGAGTTCTTTCGTGTCACAGGATGATATCTTCTTGGAAGCCAGGCAGTCAATCAGCAGTCCACAAAACCACCAGCATGGAAGCCTTCTACGTGTAAGCCAGTTTGTGGGCATCAGCTTGCAAGCCACCAGTCTGTCATCCACCAGATAATAATCCTCTAGCTTGTCAACAGACATTATCATGATTGATGCACCTTCACCATCCTTTTGTCCGACAGTTGTTCATGGCTACCAGTAACAGACTTAGTGCCAGAGTACCCTCTCAAAGAGCTTGTTTGTGCTCCAGTGATTGAGAACTGAGTTTGTCTTTACCAGATCAACCGTCTGATTGAAGTGTCAGCCAGTCCAAGTAATCATTAACCAGATGAGTGCAGTGATCCCGAAGTGTAAACAGATAAGTGGCATCAGTTGATGGTTTAATTCCATGCTTTTATATTAACTGCCCACACGTCATGGGGATGAAGTAAGGCTGCCTTTGGGAATCTCTAAGAGTACCAGTCAGACATACTGTGTTTTCGGTCTCTCATAATTCTGGTTGTTCTTGAATTTCTTGCTTGACTCTTATATGATGTATATGTTGAATATATTACATGTCTTTGGAATTTTTCATTATTGACTTGAGTGTCCATCATTCACTGTTCTTAGCTGTCTGGAGTACATGTATTTATAAATAGTAATCTTAATCTGTGTTAACATGACTGTGATAGTACACTATCATGTTCTGGGGGCTATTTTCTTGTAGTAGTGGGGACGTCGGGCCAAGTTGCGCCTAGGAATATATTTATTTATATTCTGTAGTGCCATAGCTTGTGTTGCCCTACTCCTGAAATAGGCTGGGTGTATATTGGCCGCGGGATACCGCCTAGACCAATACGAGCCGACATCCCAACACTTTTACTATTTCAGAGTGCTGTTCATAAGGAGAAATCCTTAATCAGGCACGTGACACGAGCGGTATGTGACATAAAATATATATAATGGAAAAGTCACTGAGCTTTTGCAACCAGCCATCCCATAGATACCAAAAGACACTAGCTAATCAAATAAAGTAAAGTAAGTGAAAGACCCTTTTTTTAATGCCAGTAGGGCAGCGGTCAAATGATGCCAGATTCATATTTTTAGAAACAAATCGGCACTTGGTGGGTGATATGATCAACATCACACCGGCCACTTTTACTTCCCAGACATTACCTGGGACTCATTTCTGGGTGGTTCGTCCAGAGAACTAGGATCGATTTTGAAAAACAAATCTGCCATGATGCAGATTCTAACTCAAGACTTGTGGGCCGACAAATGAGCATCTAGCCACTACATTACTGCAGCTTCCACCAGCTTATCAAACGTTCAAGAACCTGTGCTAACCTTGTCATCGATATCTGTGATGTTCATGCAGTAGAAAACGTCAAACTTGAAGTAGTCCATGAGCACCCGACGAAGGATGTCAAATGAAATATATGACCTGGGGACAATGATTGAAAACAAGTTTAAACTACAAGAGTGATTAATATTATACTCGGAGGAAAGGCAAGATGGACCGATAATCAAACTGGGACCAGTGGAAATCTGTGCTAGCTGCTTAAAATAGGGACATAGTAACTGTGGTAATGTCGCACAGATTCCCCAGTCACTTGCCCACTCATACGTGATGCTGTCATAAGAGTTATCAAATAGGAAAAGTCTTTGTTTCAACAGTCCCCTTCTATAACCCTAATGTCATACTTGATGCTGAACAAACACTCAAAAAACAAAAAAGAATGTCTTTGATTAACCAGATGTCAAATACAACTTTCTATCTGGGAAAGCTAATCCAGTCAATAAATATCAGAAAAAGTTGAGTGCTGGTCACACAAAAAAAAAGAAATGCTGACATATATTATTTATTCTATGTTCATCTTCAGTTCTCCTGTAACTTATTTTTCGTCTATTCCTCCAAATAACTTATCAAAGTGTTGGGGATGTAATGTGTTCTACAAGTAAGCTGATCTTAATTTCTCTAAGGTTGTTCTTGAAGCCATTGTTAAATCTTTTGCATGGTCTTCCCTTGCTCTGTGTCCATTATATTTCTTCAGCGTGGCTCTTTGTAGCAGCTGATACCAAGACATTCTTGTCAGATAGCCAGATTATTTCCATTTACTACTCTTTGTTTAACTGTGTTAGTTACAATCATAAAGTACATGGAAGATCAGCTGCAAGACTGCCTTAGTTTTAATTCACTGTTAAAGAAGGTAAAATGAGAAAGGAAGGGAACAAACCTTGCATGTCCCATATGAGATGCATCATAAACTGTTGGACCACAGTTGTACCATGTAACTGTATTGCCTCTCTGAGGGATAAATTCCTCCTGAAAGACACACACACACAAAAATCACGGTATTCAAAATCTTAGCATGGCTTTATATTTTTTTTCCTAGATGTAACCATTAAATAATTCATATAAACTTCAAGGGTGAGACCACAATTTTTAGGGGGCTGAGTATCCCTCACACCCCGCTAGAAAATTTGCAGCAGGGCTAAGTGATTTCCCCTAACTATGTATAGAATGTACTTTTTCATATCCCCTCGTGTGGGTCCCATTATAGGGGAAAACAAGAACAGATCCACTGCCTACCTAACAAGCATGTATAGGAATTGAAGTAATTGCAGGAAAATTTGACTAAAAAGCTTAACCAAATGGTGAAGCAGAAAAATTTGCACAAAACAACAACAGTTACGTAATATTTCGGCGGGGCAGCCTTTGTCAAACATGAAGTGAACTACACAAAGGTAACAACAAGGAGAAGAGAGTATACTGATCTCTAAGGGGTGACGTGAGCAACGTTTTAAAAATGTGATGTGGACTAAATGTATGACTAATGTATGCCTTGCTGCATCATTTGCAGATTATTGCATAAATTACGTTGCGGGATTGGCAAGTAAAAGATTCCTTAATTTGGAAAGAACCATTAGGGAAACTGACCGAAGAAGTCTGGACAACGAAAGGACATGTCTTGCACGTGCTGTGGGAGCATTCAGTAGGAAGTGGTGTGTGGATCTGTGGGAATCATCTTCTGACAAGTATGTCTTTAAGGTTGTGGTCTCGTCTATAAACTAATCCAAACTGTTAGGGTGAAAAGTCAAAATCAATTTTGTATTAGCTTGACTGCAGTCACCCCCATATTTTCACCATGTATAGGAGTTGAATAATTAATTCTAAGTGTGATGGGGGATTTCTTCACCCTGATTGGGAAGGTTGGGGGGAAAGTCCCAAGTTAACAATAATACCGAGAGAAGCCAGATACTCGGCTTAATCAAGGTTTTTAAGATAGGGGACTACCATGAGTTATCACGTGGAACCCAAGGAGAACGACCACAGGTCGCCACGTAGAACCCAAGAACAACCACGTGTTGCCACGTGGAACGAACACTGGGTATAGTATCAGACAGTATGTGTTGATCGTCAGAACGAGAGGACATGAGAGTGATTGTGCGAGTGTGAAACTGATTGTTGCGAGAGGAAGACCAGAAGTACAGTCCAGCCAAGTTGTGAGAAGCTTGATGCAATGACCAGGTCCATCTATGTGGCGATGTGAAACTGAAGACGCAGAACTCTGGTTGGTGAATGTGTGAGAAGTCAGCGTGTTGGCATCTGAACAATGTGGTGTGTGAAAGCTGTTGATTAGGACATGGATGGGACAACTGATGTAAGTGTCAGATGTCAATAAACAGTCTTGTATCTTAGAGACGGTGTTGGCTTGTCACAGCTATGTCATCTTGGAGAGTGTATAAGATCATCCACTAGACACATCAACCCCTAGAAGACGAGCAGTGCTAGTGAAAGCACAACTTATTGCACCAATTCAGAGTGCACCTGCCCGCAAGGCAAGGAATCAACAGTCTGCAAACAAATAGGCCAGATCTGTAAAAAAGGGTGCACTGTAAACTCAGGTCCTTGAACAAAGTCAAAGTCTAAAAATGGACAAACAACCAGGACAGGGTTTACAGCCAGTGAACACCAAAAACAAATATACTTTTCATATTATAATTTTTTATCTGTAAGCACCTCAGAAACTTTTCTCCTATAAGGGAGCTAAGCAGTAACAGTTCTGAAAATACAACTTAATAATTTCAACAAAGATATGTTCACTTTTCTTCTAGATCTCCCAACACAATTTTTAAAAACTGTGTATCCTGTGTGTGTAAATTGTGTGTTTTAAAGCTTCAAAGAATGTGTTTTACAAAACATTGAGAACTTAATGAATGTACCATATCACGTTTTCTTTTGCCCTTTATATTATCCTCCAATGCAGCAGAGGCCCTCAAATAACTCAGGCAGTCATCGCCACCTTTCAGAAAGGCTTTCTTTTGTCTTCTTAGCATCATCATGCAGCTCACTCCATGCCCTCCTGATTTTATTAGTGAGCAAACTCTCTAGTTCCCTTCGCTGTGCCTTTTTTGCAGCTGTCTTTATTTCACTGACCCAGTGGATTCCAGGGCAAAGAGTTAAAAGTATAAAAGACATTCTAGTTATGCTGTTCTAATGTTTTCTCATTCAGTCAGTGCTAGAATCTTTCTTCCCCCTTAACTCTTGATTCCATAGAGTTTAGTTTATTTAGTTCTTTCACAAAGCTCCACATAAGTGATTTTATCATATAAAACTATATAGTATATACCGCTTTGAAATTTTATTACCAGTTTTTATTGTTATTGAAGACTATTCAAAATGAAGAAAAAGTGTTATTAATATTATTTGATCGATATTTCTCCCTCGTAGGAAAAAAAAACAGAATTCAGAATAACATTTGTATTTGTTAAATTTGTAAAAAGAAAAAAAAAATTAATTTTGCAGACATTTCCACAAAGTGTTTAAAAATTTCCGTCTTTCGTATCTACGTAAATGAACTAAATGCGTCTGACATAGAAGTTGCTGCAGCACATGAGCTGTTACTTATTACTGTTAGAGATTAGATTAGTTCATTAGTGGGGCCCATTCTAATGATTCTTAAATCTTAGTTTACTCGGTTTGTTTACTTAAAAACTTACTGACTGCTGATTCAATCCCTGGAAATATTCGAGTGTCTTATATATATATATATATATATATATATATATATATATATAAAGCAGGTGCGCCGACGAAAACATTACCCTCCCCCTCCCCCTTACCACGCGTTGCCATACATTTATTGAGGGTAAAAAGGGGCGGGGCATCAAGGGGCCTAATCATATTTTAGGAAAATAAGGAGGTGACTGCAGTCAATTTGTGCACGTTTTTATAGCTTTCCCCCTTTTGTTGAGCTTTTTAGTCAAATTTCTCTGGAATTCCTATTTTAGGAGCATACTTTAAAAAAAAATACTACTTGAAATAACGGGAAATGTGTAAACAAATACTTGTAAAGATCATTTATATACAAAGTTAAAGGCAGCTGCTTAGCCTTCATATAAAAATATATTGGGGAAGGAGGACCTTCCTAGCTGAAAGTGGTCAAAGAAAGAGAATTTGAATTGAAGGAGGACCTGTTATATCCCCTTACAATGAAATTTTTTGTTATTTGAAGCCACACCCTGGCTTTTGCCAGGGGCCGCAATATAGGCAGGCCATGAATATGGCCAATTGTCTAAACGCGGTTTCTGGGACCTCTCCACGGTGATCCTCATCCACGTGGTGGTACTTTGTGTCATCGGGTGTTTATCGCTTGTGCGATGTCCTAGTAGGGTAGAAAGTGAGTCAGTTAGTCAGGAGGACCTAACTCTCCCATAAAAATGGAGATGGGGGAGGGCTCTAGTGGCCCTCTCGTTCTAAAGGTTGCAGCACCCCTGGTACACACACACACACATACGGAGAGAGAGAAAGAATATATGCGAAAACAATTACATTTTTTATACTTTATGGTAAGTACCGGTTTTTTTTTTAAAGTTAGTCCTACTAAGTATAAAAAAGGCAAGGAACCGTAGATGAAAAAAAAATAAAAAATATAAACCATGCTACTGACATGGGTATTTTTTTTTTGTTTTGTTTTGTTTTGTTTACTTTGTGTCTGAAAACGGGAACATGTCCACGCATACTTTCTTTCTTTTTTTGGGGGGTCCAAAATAGTTTTCAAATTGATAAGAATTTCGTTCACTAAAGCTCACGGAATCCATAGTGTGGTTTCAGTCACTGAAATATCCTCACCATTATTAGGCCATCCTGTTGAACCTCAGTGAGGGGAATACAAATGTACGTCATGCTGTGTGCTCACTGCCGGATCCTCCATTCTTCTTCTTCTTCGCATTCACTAGCTGTAAACTCTAGCGGAAAGTTCTGGTTGTTCGTCCACTCCTGGACTGCAGTCCTGTTCCAGAACTTGAGTGTTGCAGTAGCATCCGTTTGACAGATCTGACTAATTTGTATGCAGGCTGTTGGTTCCTTGCCTCTCAAACAGATGCACTATGACTTCGAAGGAAGCTCCCAATTAGTCGACTCTTACGACATGCTTTTGGGTAGATAGTGGGTCTATTCTGGTTTTCCCTATAAAAGGGCCCTGGAACCCACATAGGGATCCTATATTATCTTCTACCCTCTGCAAAATTTTCAAATCAAGACTCGCACCCCACACATCTTCAAAAGCAGACGATGAAAAGCACAACTGGTCTAGAGAGAAATCTGGCATCCAGTCCAGTACATCTGGTCTCTTGTCATCAACGTAAGCCGCTGGGCTTCGTTTGGACGTCCTAGGTATCTCAGTCCATTTGTTTCCGAGTTCAGTGCTTTTTTTTTGTCCACTTAATTTACAAAAATGCCCAATTTATAGTTCAGTGTTTCCCAAACTGTTCTTAGTCGCGGCGCCTTTTGTTTTAATTAAAATTTTTCAAGGCGCCCTAAACTAAGTAAAGGTATGACTATTCGTATGTGAGAGATTTAAAAAAAAGGTTTATCTTCGAATATTTAGCAGCGTCCCTGTGAAGAGGTCGCGGCTCCCCGGGGCGTCACGGCGCACAGTTTGGGGATCACGGTTATAATCATATTATTTCTTCTTGGAACCCCTTGGAGCAGCTCTTTCATTGTAGGCCTAATGCTCCGTTGGAATGATGAGGCTGCTGAGAGGACGGTAGCGCCAAATATGAGAAGAACCAGTCTAGGAGGCTCCTACCACTGTCGCAGGGTTATAGTTCGGACAGACACTTAAATCTGACGATAAAACAAATACCTCTTCTAAAGCTTGAGCATCTCAGTAAGATCCTAGCATTCACAGTGGGAAGTGTGTGTGTGTAGCAGTTGTGGTTTTTCTAAATAAATTTCCGTCCAGAAGTTTGCCACTGCTTACTGGACGGTCGGCTTTGCTATACCACCAGAGAAACCAACGCAAGGCCCACAGCTGAGATCGAACCCGGCACCCCGTCATTAGGAAGCGCGTTCGCAACGCTAAGACCACAGACGCTGACCACCGTGGGAAACAGCTGTCTAACGAATACGTTAACTCGGTATTCACTTTAAAGTAAAAAAGAATCCTTTTCCGTGGTTTCAGGCTTATTGGGCATGTAGGGCTAGACCTAGCTATGATTTATAGGCCGGTCGGCATGTGGTGGGTGATAAATCTATACACACACACACACACATACACACACACACACACACACACACATATATATATATATATATATATATATATATATATATATATATATATATATATATAGTAAAGTGAAGATTCTTTTTACATGCCTTAGGCGTATTGGGCATATATGGCTAGACCTATGTTCTAAAGACTATCGGCACTTGGTGGGTGATGTAGTAAAAATCACGCCTGCTGCCTTTACTTCCTAGGATTTGTACCTGGTATCCATTCAAGGCTGGGTCGACCTGGCAGCCAAAGCCAATTTTAAAAAAAGCCCGGTTCCGCCAGGACCCGAATCCACGACCTTCTGATCCGCAAGCGAGCGTCTAGCCGCTACACCACGGCGACTCTCCATTTATATATGGAGGCATCCATGAATACAGCGAAAAAAAAAAAAAAAAAAAATGCAGACCTCAATATAACCTAAAACTCCCTTTTGGGGAAAGTTGTTTTTTTAATCAGCTGCATACATAAACATAAGAATTCTTGCTTGCTACATACATCCAGTTTTAACATATGGCTATGAATCCTGGACAATCGGTAGGCAGGCCAAACAATTTCTAGAGGCCTCAGAGATGTGGTTTTACAGAAGAATGCTAAGAATACCTTGGACAGCCAAAAAGAGCAACCAAGAGGTTTTGAAAGAGGCGGAAGCCCGAAGACAACTTATCACAGATCTCACAAGGAGACAGTCATCATTTTTCGACCATGTTATGAGAAGAGGGAAAATATAACATGTTGTGACCACTGGAAAGATCTGTGGAAGGAGGGATAGAGAAAGACAACGAGAGAAGATGCTTGACAGTCTTGTTGCATTGCATGGAGGTGTGATGGCATACGAACTGATACATGCTGCAGGAGATCGCAGATTATGAAGAGGCATGATCGCCCACGCCAGTCGGCAAGGCACCTGATGATGAAGATGATCCATAAACATGCGGCGCTTAAATGTTTATTAACAGTTCCGTGCGAACTGCATAAAACACGAGAGTGCAGTAGCAAAAGAAATGTTCCATTTGCCTCTTATGATAATAGAATCAATGCGGCTCCTACTGCTTGGCCCCTATCTCAAACTGCAGCCGTGGTGCATTTTATGACATTTGCCTGTCTTATCTTAAGTGAGAGTACAAGGTCGTGGGAAAATGGAACAGATGGATTCGGTGGAGTGTAGTCACATTATGTCTAGACCATATATTTTATGTTAATCTAGTGGACTCGGAAGTAATAAAAAATAATGATTAAGACTTCAAAAGTCTATGTGCCAAACATTATCTGGCCCAGTTTTATGCGAGTCTAGGATTGGTTTAATTAATTGACAGTTTCTGTCAAAGGTCGCTGGCGGGTCTTGCTCATAATGTACGCTCTTCTTATGAATCCAGGTACAGAGTTTTATTAATTAACTCGGCAGATCAGATTGCACAATATTTAAATTTAGGGGGCTGCATAGTCTCGAGTGCTATGAGTTCCCAAAAACCTCTTATGAATCCGACAGAAACACTACCAAGTGTCTTCACACAATGGATTGCAAATTACTCCATAACCATAAAGTAAACGACCCTTTTCCACGACTTCAGGCGTACGGGGCATAGTGTGCTAGAACTATATTTTATTGATGAGTCGCTGTGGTGTAGCGGCTAGATTCACCTGCGGATGGGGAAGGTCATGGGGTCAGGCCATGAAAGAGCCGGATATGTTTCACACAAAAAAAAAAAAAAAAAAATTACCTTGGCTCCCATGTCGACCCAGCCTTGAGTGGGTACCAGGTGCAATCCTGTGAAATAGAGGCGGCCAGAGTGATGCTGACCACATCAGCCCCCAAATGCCGAGTGGTCTATAAAATATAGGTCTAGCCCTATATGCCCAATAGCCCAAAAGCGTGTAAAAGGGTCTTTTACTTTTACTTGTATAATTCCGTTATAACTGATTCCGTCAGGACAAGAACGTATGACCTTCGGAGGCTCCCTTTTAAAAACCTCACTGTTGCCCTAATTTAACTGTGTAAAATCATAAATAGCCATCACATTCTGAGGGTTGGCTATGCAACGCCATGTAAAGGGCACGCAACTAACTAAAGGGATTAAAGAGAGTTTTCAGTTTATGCTTGCTAAGGATAATTTACAATGTTAGATAGTCGTCCCCATGTTGGATGCAATTTTCCGATATTTAAAACCTCATCCTGGCTCTTGCTGGGGACCCTGAATATAGCCGGGCTGATACGTGCGGTCCTTCATTGTGACGTGCAGAGCTTCATGCTGATGTGTGTGGTACCAAGATGAAATAGGCCAAGTAGGGGGTAAAACAGTAGTTACTTCAATGCTTTCAAAATGTAGAGCTCGAACGCTATGCGTTAAGTTCCAACGGTTGTATTGATATATACAATCAGCAATGATTAACACAAAGGATACATATGCAAGTAATAATCAACTCGTTCAACCAAAGCTCGCTCGTACATCCATGTAATGATATGTCCTCACGATAGGTCGCAGTCCGACCTTGAGATCCAGACGATTTACTTTCTCCTCGGACAAGTCCGAATTAAGCAATGAAAGTATACCGGCTTACTGCCGAGAATGTAGTATTAACCAGCTTCCTGCTGAGGTCTATCTTGGAATCCCGGGGTAAAACGTCCTCAAGGATCCAACTTTATATAACGTTTGCTTCCGTGGGATCCCGGGGTAAAGCGTCCTCAAGGATTCCCACGTCCGTCTCCTTCGGACTATAAACATCAACTGCTTTGACAACAATAATATCATAACAACGTTACGTATTGTTTTTGACGTCTTATTTGCTCACTCCGTACCGGTGCGTTTCTGGTGCACATTCGCACGCGACAGCTTTTCCCCCCTCCCGAGGACGACCGAGCACTAGGACTTGACGTAGTCTCGGTCGGAAAACTGGAGTCATGTCGCGGCAAACAGCACCAGTACGTGAGAGCAAATAAGAACACTTGAATACACACACACTCACTCCTCAATATATCGTCAATACATTACTAAATGCATGCAAAATATAGATTCCTGACTTCACTAAGCATTATTATCAACAACATTATCGTTATCCAAATTATTTTCATAACAGCATGCATTTTAAATATCATGTAAATTCAACAAATAAACATCAATCCTATTCCAATGCCTCTGGGGTGCGCGACAAAAAAAATCGGCTAAGACATTTTCTTTCCCTGGGCGATAAATAACTGTGAAGTTGAACGTCTGTAGAAACATTGTCCATCTTGATATGCGTGAGTTTTTGATGGGTGCTGAGTTCAAGACTTCGAGTGGACGATGGTCTGTCAAGATAAAGAAGTGACTGCCATACAGGAATTGGGTAAACTTCCCTATTGCCCAAAAAATGGCTAGTGCTTCCCTCTCGCCCACGCTGTAACGGCATTCAGTAGGAGACAGCTTCCTGCTGGCATAAACAACAGGAAGTAGGGTGCCCTCTCTGGATTGCAACAACGTCCCACCAATCGCCACATCGGACGCATCTGTGGATACATAGAACGGCAGAGACAAATCTGGCAAAAACACAAGAACGGATTACTATTAAATGCCTTTTGTAATCTCTGGAGCGCGTCCTCGCACTCTCTCGTCCAGATAACCTTCGCTGGCATTCCTTTCATCGTCAATGAGGACAACACGGCTGTAATGGTTGAATAGTTAGGAATGAATTTGGCATAAAAGTTACATAAACCCAATAACGCACGCACTTGTTTCTTCGTTTTTGGTATAGGGATGTTAAGAATCTTACCCACCGTGGTGGCTTCAGGTTTACGGACCCCGTGTCCTACAACATGACCGAGGAACGTGACCTCCTCGAAAGCGACCTTCACTTTAGTTGGTCTAACTGTCAGATTAAACGATTTTATGCGTTCCAGTAATGTCTTTAGACCTCGAATATGTTCGTCTAAATCATTAAGGAAAAGCAGAATGTCATCCAGATAATGAATAACATCATTACGACCCTGTAACAACTTGCGTACGAGGCGGGTGAACGTCGCCGGTGCTCCCGAAAGCCCGAAGACCATATAGTTGAAGTGAACCAAACCTTTGTTCGTCTGAAACGCTGTGTATTTTTTGGAATCCTCGTCTAAGGGAATCTGCCAATAACCCTTGGTAAGATCTAACTTTGTAAAATACCTAGCCTTCGACAATGCAACAAACATATCTTCCATATTTGGGATATTTTCAGCATCTACAACCGTGATTCGATTCAATTTTCGGAAATCTATGCAGATTCGAAGACTTCCATCTTTCTTTCGGACAACCACTATTGGAAAAGCATAGGGTGATGTCGATGGTTCAATTATACCCCACTTAATCATGTTATCGATTTCCTTATCCACGGCATCCCGATAATGAAAAGGTATAACATATGGTTTCATTTTGATGGGTTTATGATCTATTAATTCAATGGAATGCACTGCTTCTGTCTTTCTACCCGGTATGTCCGATAATGTTTTGTCGAATGTAGCCAAAATACGCTTTATACGACGCACCATATCTGGTGGAACCGAGGGCGCGACTTCCACGTCTCTCCATGTTTCTCTGGGTACCAGTTCGGGTAGAGACAATTGATGAGCAGTGTCCACCTCGACATCATTGCTCTCTTCGTCAATGACGTGGCAGAATGCTGCCTCCATTTCTTCTTCTTGCAAATTATTGTCGGGTGCCTCAGCTGCTTCTAACACTTCACACAAAACACCAGGGCGAGACTTAAACTCTTTAAGCATGTTTAGATTATATACTTTATGATGTCCTCTGACATCAATAAGATAGTCCACATCTGAAATTTTCTTAATAACTTTAAAAGGACCCTGCCATTTGGCTGATAAACAATTATTATTATCTTGCAGAAATATCAATACATCATCATTAGGCTGGAGAGTGATCAGTCTCCGGTTACGGTTAACGTATTCTCTTTGATGAGTACCAGCATTTTCCAAGTTGTCCCGTGCAACTTGACAACCTGTGATTATCTTGTTACGTAACTCCGTCACGAATTTAATATATGTTTGAGGCGCTTCTTGATCGCCTTTACCGATCCATATGTCCTTTAACAGCGACAGTGGACCTCTGGGATTAGCACCATATATAAGTTCGAAAGGTGAGAAACCTGTACTGCTCTGGGGCACCTCACGATAGGCGAACAAAACAGCAGGAAGGTATTTGTCCCAGTCTGCTGGAAATTGATTAGTAACTTTGGCTAGCATAGCTTTTATTTTCCCATTTAAATTTTCTACTAGCCCATTTGATTGTGGGTGATATCTTGCAGAAAAAACGTGAGAGATGGCAAGTAATTTGTCAAAAGAGCGCATTGCTTCTGAAATAAATTGTGATCCGTGATCTGACAGAATTGTTTCAGGAAAGCCTACTCTAGAGAATATAAGCATCAATGCTTCTGCTACTGACTCAGTAGTGATATGACGTAACGGTACTGCTTCAACCCAACGTGATGCCATGTCTACAAATGTTAAAATGTATCTAAATCCTCTTTGTGAAACAACCGGTAACGGACCCACAAGATCGACAGCAACTTTTTCGAAAGGACGACATGGAAGATAGACCCTTTGAATAGGAGCTTTCTGAGATGCATCCTTTCTCGCCATCATTTGACAGTCTTTACATGACCTACAGTATTTCCTAATATCTGTGGAACAACCAGGCCAATAGAATTGTGCAAGAACTCTTTTTTGTGTTTTACCTATACCTAAATGGGCAGCAAAAGGTGTGTCATGTGCAACTCTCAGAACATCGGTTCTATAACATAAAGGAACGACTAATTGTTTACATTGCATAACATGTGATTTAAAATATCTCATTAAAATTCCATTCTTCACATAAAAATGCCATGTACCTTGCTTACATGTTCTAACACCGGTTACTTCTGCCCTAGAAAAGCATTTAGTGAGGGTAGGATCAGCTCGTTGTTGTATCGCAAAACTGTTTGTTTTCGGTGCGTGTGGTTCGTTTCCAAGCACTTTTGGTCGTTCTGGTTCATTCTTTACTGCTTCTTCGCTAGCTATCCCACATGTGATAGCTATTTGGTTTTCGTTCGAAGTAGCTGACTGTAACGGAGGTGTGGCTTCCTCGTTACTTACTCTCTGTTGAGCGCGTGTAACTGCAGCATTAGCTTCAGTCACACCCTCATTTTCATTATACCAGCGTTCGATTTCCTCACGCGAGGGCATCTTTGCTCCTGGAACTGATCCAAGGAGTACGTCTGCTGATGGTCTCTCCAAAAACACACACTTCGGCAACCCCTTGAAAATACGGGTTATTTAAATAGACTTTTGCTAAAGGAAATCTTTCTAAACGACCACCAAAAGTACGACACTTGCAATACCGACCTAAGTATGCCGATTTGGGGATTAGGTATCTAGCCACTCCTATAACATTGGCGCCCGTGTCACGTAATACTTTAGATTTTATGTTTCCAACATAACCATTATGCAAAGGCAAACCAGCCTCCAGTGGTACAACTGACAACGCTGGGTAAACAATTTCTGGATGGATTCGAACCTGACCGTCCGCTAAATTTGTCACTTTTTGTGACATCGCTGCGTTTACTGTTTGCGCGGAATTAGCATGACTGTTCATAACCCTTGGGCAATCAGAACGTTTATGGAAACCACGGCATACATAGCACCTTATAGGACCTGTGTTGCGTTGAAACCTACCTCGTGAAGATGGACCATCATCATCATCTTTCCTGTGTCGCTTGTGGGGACAATCGGGAGTTTTGTGCCTCCACGAAAGACAGATTGAACAAGCAGATGAACGGGGTTGATAATGTTCACCCTGCTTTTTGGACGCTTGATCTCTATGGGGTGGTTGTCTCTGTTCGCTGTGGCTGCGATAGCGCCCCTGCCTATTATGGCATTTGTTCCACCCGGGCCGATTTGACGAGGCGTTGTGGTGCACCCTAATACTGGATGCAGCTGGGAGTATGTCCTCGAACCTGGGGTTGTGTAATGGTTTACCAGGATGTGCAGTGACATACTGTTCTCCCAATGTTGTCATCTCCTCAACTGACTTCGGTTTCCTTTCTTGAAAAAAATGAGAACATCTCCGAACTACATGATGACAAAATTTTATCTCGAATAATGAGATCAGCCAACTTATCATAAGAGTTTTTAACATCTGCCAATGTCACCCAACGCGTAAACAACGTTCTAACGCGGGCCACAAAATCAGCGAAACTTCCATCGACGGATGGCACAACAGATTTAAACTGCACACGGTAAACCTTCTTCGGTCATGCACTTCGACGCCAACAGTTTTTGTTTGACTATTTCGAACGACGCGCGTTCGTCTTCTGATAAGTTCGTGAACGTGTTCAAAACTGGTCCCGTTAGCAAATCCCTTAAACGAGATACCCATTGTTCCTCTGGTATCTTAGCGGTATTCATCGCTAAAGAGAAGCGATCCAAAAAATTATGAAGATCTTCTGTAGGTGTAAGAAACGGTAATTTGGGTATGTATACACATGCCCCTTGTTTGGAACCCGAACGGCTACTAGTCACAAGACGACGGCTCTCTGATTCTGACACAGCAACAACCTTGTCTCTATCTATACGCGCTAGTTCTAATTCGTTCTCCAAACGTAACCTTTCCAAATTAGTCTCCATTTCGAAACGCAGTCTTTCCGCCATAGCTTCTTTTTCCCAGCGTAGTTTCTCAGCCTCAGCTTCTTTTTCCATGCGTAACTTCTCCAACTCCATTTCTTTTTTCCAGGCGCGTTCCGCTGTTCTCTCGTCGCGTAACTGGTTATCTCTGTCCGACAACTCTTTCATTCTGGCTTCGGCGAAAGCTAAGAGTTGTCCATTTTCTAGGCCTATACTACGACCTAACTCCAAAAACTCAGCAAATGTAGACATATTTAAATAATATGACAATCAATATACAATATATGATATATATGATAGTGTGTGGTGAAGTGACGCCACAGGACAACGAATACTGCGTACTGACACACACGTACAATTAATGTGCCACTCGCTCTCCACTTGCGCACGGACAACCAGGTTCTCTGGAGGAAAGAGTTAAAATTGTCAGCGCAACAGAAACCACATCAACCACAATTGACTTACCAATTGGGTGGCAGACAAACAACACACTGCAATGTTAGCGATGAAAAATCGATAAAATAACGACCGGTACAACGGCAAGTAGCAGATCAATGTACAACCAAAAGGACGACTTGATCCGACAATCCCACGGAGAGTGACACAGTCAGTAACGGTGACTTGATTATGATGAAGATCCAGCGAAGTATGATACGGAGATCCAACGAAGAGTGATCCGGTCCCGATGAAGATCCAACGAACGAAGAATGATACGGTCCCGATGAAGATCCAACGAAGAGTGGCACAGAGATCCAACGAAGAGTGATTGATAAAGTCCAGATAAAGATCCAACGATGGCTAGAACAGACCGGCGGCGGCGGCGACTTGATACATTGAACGATATCCACAGCTAGAGATATGTTAAGACTGTGACAACTGGAATGTGCTTCGTGTACAACTTGAGGCAAACAATAACAATGCGACAAAATGTCGTATCACACTTGTGACGAGAGGTCCCTCATTCTTTAAAGGCTGGCCTCCATTGATACGTGCGGTCCTTCATTGTGACGTGCAGAGCTTCATGCTGATGTGTGTGGTACCAAGATGAAATAGGCCAAGTAGGGGTAAAACAGTAGTTACTTCAATGCTTTCAAAATGTAGAGCTCGAACGCTATGCGTTAAGTTCCAACGGTTGTATTGATATATACAATCAGCAATGATAAACACAAAGGATACATATGCAAGTAATAATCAACTCGTTCAACCAAAGCTCGCTCGTACATCCATGTAATGATATGTCCTCACGATAGGTCGCAGTCCGACCTTGAGATCCAGACGATTTACTTTCTCCTCGGACAAGTCCGAATTAAGCAACGAAAGTATACCGGCTTACTGCCGAGAATGTAGTATTAACCAGCTTCCTGCTGAGGTCTATCTTGGAATCCCGGGGTAAAACGTCCTCAAGGATCCAACTTTATATAACGTTTGCTTCCGTGGGATCCCGGGGTAAAGTGTCGCACGCGTCACGGGCCATAAACATGGCAAAACGGCTGAAATGGGTTTCTGGGACCTATCCATGGGTGATCCTCATCCGCATGATGGCACTTTGTGTCATCGAGTTTTTATCGCTTGTGTGATTACCTGGTGGGGTACAACAAGAGAGAGAGAGAGAGAGAGAGAGAGAGAGAGAGAGAGAGAGAGAGAGAGAGAGAGAGAGGAGGGGGGGGATCTCGGTTATTTCCTCCTGTTTGATTCGCATTCTTGAGCTGTTAATCATTCCCGTTTGGGTTTCAGTCCCCATTGGAGATTTAAAAAAAAAAAAAAAGGGGGGGGGGGGAGCGGGGGTGCGGGAATAGGATCACTGCCTCCCTATCAAAAGTAAACGTAAAGGACCGTTTCCCACACCTTCAGGCGTATTGTGTATTTAGGGCTAGACCTATATTTTATAGATCAAACGGCACTTGGTGAGTGATGTGGTTAAAAAACAGAATTAATGAATTTTACTTTTACTACTAATAAAGCTTCCGCCAGTTTCAGCAATCGCCTCTTCAAAGTGTGGTAAATAATACAGAATGCACAGCTACAGTCCCTATATATTACTTGTCCGGACTAAAGCAAATGACGTCCGATTGAAGAGCAGCTGGATTCTTTCGTTTTGGGTGTTTTTGACACACTTGTTGGATGCAATTATTTACTTATTTAGCCATATATGGATGTGTTTTGTCACTCTGTTTCCAAGCTGTCTCTCCTTTCAATTAATGTAAGTTTACTGACACTGACATAAACAACTGGATTTTGTGTATCGAGACATTATTATTATTTATTTTTTTAAACAGGTGCGGGTGGGATGGAGCATGCTGTGACTACTGGAAAAATCTGTGGAAAGAGAGAAAGAGGAAGACAACATGAGAGTATTCTTGACAACCTTTTGTCATGGCATGGAGAGGTGTCAACACCTAAACTGATACACCCAGCTACAGATCGCAGATTGTGGATGGGCATGACTGCCCACGCCAGTCAGCAAGGCACTTGATGATGATGATGACGATTGGGATGGGAGTGGTTTGCCAACATCTGTTTTTAGTCCGCCATGGAGATGTTGCATCTCTTTCACAAGGTAATTGAATAAACTCTTGCAGTTCGGATACTGTAATTTCCCTCAGCGCTAGGTATTGTTGGCTGCAGTGATTTATAGTGAATCCTGTCAGGTACTCATTTAGAAGTAGTTGTCTTGAGGGTTTATATTTCCTGTGCTAGTGTGTCTTCTATGCATATCTTTCTGGCTCCGTTATTCAAGCTTTTTACTAAGCCATGTTTATGCTGAACGTGTAGTACAGAGCTACACAAATTTGAGCTCTGGTTAGTGTTTCATATTAATTCGTGTTTATTCCAAAGGATCAACATCACGGTACATGGGTGTAACCCATAAGTACTCTATTCTACTTCTAACTCATGCCTGAGTCTGAAGAACCTCAGCACAGCTCATTAACTCCATTGCACCAGCGAGGATCCTACAATACTTTGGGTATATTTTTATTTCCAAATTTTGCCCGGGCAGCGCCACTAGGCTGCTCTTTTTTGATTTCAAACTGCTAAGGTATTTTTTTACCCGCGTAACAATACAAACAGGCATCCGGTCTTCCTACCCAGAGACCTGTGGATATTACTAGAAGTCCACATAAAATAATTCCAGCCTTCACCGGGGTTTGAACCTGGGACCTCCAGCACTCAAGGCAGATACCTCAAGACAATTCAGCCCCCTCCATAGTCGCACATAGGTACTGGTCATTCCATGTTTCTTTTCGATACACTAATCTTCGTATAGTGCTGTCCTCTCTATATCTCGTTAGCACATCAAGGAATGGTAAAGTATTTTCTTGTAGTGTTGCAAAGATAATGAGATGTATTCATGTGTCTGGTTCATGATATGATGTAACACAATGGCAATGTTTATCAGAAATTATTATTAGCTGGTACAGAGCCAAGTCACTGATGTATGTGGATCTGTTTTGTTCAATGTGCAACATAAAGATGTCAGCCAGGATCAGACTTAGGGGAATTCCCCATGATTACTTCTTCTATTTATACATGACAAGGCAGATGTGGTCAAGGCCCTTAATGAACAAGCAACGGAATTAGTAGAGAAACAAGATTATAAGGGCTTGGAAAGAATGAGGCACCTGGGTGTAACCAGAGGGTCTGGCCGGCTCACTACACTTGGAGGAAAGGCAAGACGGACATATAACCAGATTGTGACTCATTCCATCCGTATTGGAACTCTGTGCTGGTTGCTGAAGATGAGGGCGGAGCACACCTGGGAATGCCCAAAGTGATGTGATGCCAATTCTTGACTCAACTACTTCTTCAGTTTGGTGGTAACTTCTTTTTCAAAAACTTAAATTTAATACTGATGGTGAATATGTGTAGCAATCTCACCAGTCTAGAAGTTACAATTTCAAGTACAGTTACTATCTTGATTGTTTCGTCTAACAGCACATTGGTAAACAATGACCATATCCACTGATGCCAAGTGTTTCTGTTTTTAGATTCATGATTTTCATTCAGCTCAAATGTATATTTTAATGTTTATTTTCAAATGTCTTCTTTACTGGTCTAAGTGCTTGATAGGCAACAAACCAATAGTCTGCATACAAAGAGCCAGATCTGTAAAACAGATATGCATGCACAATTAAAGTTTTTGAACAAGACCAAAATCCATAAGTGGACAAACAACCAGGACTTTCTGCTGGAGTTTACAGCTGGTGAACACTAAGAAGCTGAAGACTATTTAATCCAGAGAACAATGAATAAAAAAGGCACTCATTTACTTCTAAACAAATCTTAACAGAACAAAGAAAATAACTTTATAAAAATGTATTGTCAAATGTTAAAATCCATTAAACATTACTTAAGCATTTTATAAAAAGAGCACATACACATAAACAATTATCAGTAAAATAAACAGCAAATCAAGAAGAAAGTAGTATTTCAACATCACTCGCTCAGTCCCCATGCTGAATGTCATTGACAGATATTTCGCACTTGGTATTCGATTTATGATTATTTATATATGTAACTGCAATTGTTTGTTATTGATCATACTGCTGCCGATGTAAAAGAAAAAAAAATTTCAAATAGCCAACATTAAAAAAACAAACATTACAATAAAAAAAAAAAAAACACACACACACACACACAAATGGGCCAATTAAATGAGGACATAAGAGTGCATGAGCATTTACAGCTCACTCTTCAGGCAGAACAGTTCAAGAAGCCAGCCATACCTTCTCCATGACTCCCAGCAGCGTGACGATGGAGGTGATGGGATTGACACGAGCTTTCTTATGGCTAGAATCTCAGGACTATTCCTGCGTTTGGGTGCTGAGTGATTCTTTGAGCATGATCTGGCGGGTCGAGGCAGGCTGGTTACGCAGACAGTGGAATGAGTCATTGCAAAACTCTCCTGTCTGTGCAGTTACCTTAATATTTGTCCCAGGGTATTTAGGTGTTGCTGGTAATGAAAGAGCTGATAGACTGGCAGGTGCCACATTTATTGAAGATGGCTGACCCCTGGATCAAGCAGGCATTGTCAATGCCCTTGGAAAGATAGGATGTTCCAAGGCTTTTCGATGCAGCGTGTCCACATCACTGCTAAGAATAAGAGAATCTGTAGTAAAGATCGGCATAACCAAGCATGAGAAGCACACCGGACGCACACAAAGTCTTGTCAACCAGCAGAAATGGGACTAGCAACCGCGTGACGCTGATCAATATGTTGGGGAAATCAGCACCTATGGATCTCTCTGGAGTGATGTGAAGAAAATCCAACTCATAACTCTTGAAGAAGAGTGATTGCCCTTTGCATCTCAAGCCTCAAAGATCTACTGACTGGCACAAACAACTGAAAATACATATTTTGTGGCATTTAAATGAAATTAACTTCAATAAATCAATTTTCACATGATAAAGCTTCATTCATTCAGTAGCATGTCCCTCGCGGAACCTCGCTGCCATAACAACCCTCCGGAAAACCTTCCTATCCTGAGCAAGATGTCCTGCGTCTGATACACCCATCTGGAGATCATCTGCCACATCCTGCACCCATCTTCTCCTTGGCCTTCCTCTTCCTCTCTTCCCAGGCATATACCCCTCCATTATTGTTCTCTCTAGACTTCCATGACGTTTCAAGTGACCAAAATATTTCAATTTTCTTTGTTTTATTGTCTTTACTAGCCAACCCTCTTCAATATTCAGCTCTTGAAGTATGGATGCATTTGTTCTTTTCTTTACCCAAGATATTCTTAGAACCTGTCTGTAACATTTATATTCAAATGCATTTATGCGCTGTTCCGCTTGTTTAGTGAGTGTCCAGGTCTCACAGGCGTATGTTGCAATGGGAAAGATGCATGCTCTTAAAAATCTGACCTTTGTAGTTCTATCTGTACAATTCCATAATTTATTCAGTTGTTTTAGTCTTTGAAGAGCAATTGATAGTCGCCGTTTAATTTCTTTCATTGTGTCACCATTGTTGGTAACCAGTGACCCAAGATATTCGAAATTTTCCACCACTTCCAATCTTTCTTCATTAACATATATTTCCTTCTCCATGGCAGTTTTGTTTGTATGCATTATCTTTGTTTTTGCTATGTTAAGAAATAAGTTATGATTTTCACTATTTCTTTGGAGTGAGGTTAATAAGTTTTCTAAACCATTTTGTGATGTTGATAGTAATACTGTATCATCAGCATAACGAATTTCTGGTATTTCATGACCACCGATGTTTAGGGCATCATATTGTTCCTTGTTTATATCATCTCTTACATTTCTCATTATATTTTCGGCGTACAGGTTGAACAAATACGGTGACAGCACACATCCCTGACGGACTCCTTGCTTGATGCCAAACCAGTCTGATGTCTCTCCATCTATTCTGACTGCTGCTTGTTGGTCTTGATAGAGCATTTTAATGAGCTGCACTATATGTGATGGAAAGCCCATATTCCTCATGATTTCCCAAAGCTTCTGATGTTGTACACAGTCAAATGCTTTTGAATAATCCACAAAACATAAGAACAGATTTACATTAAATTCTCTATACTTCTCTATTATTAAACGCATGTTGAATATATGATCTCTTGTTCCTCTTCCCTGTCTAAATCCAGCCTGAGCTACATTAATCTCTTCTTCCATTTTCTTATGCAGTCTTCTCATTATAATTTTTAGTAGAATTTTACTTGCATGACTGATCAGGGCAATAGTTCGATAGTTTGTACATAATTTCAGGTCACCCTTTTTTGGTATTGGAATGAAGATAGTTCTCTTCCAGTCTTTTGGCCAAATACCATATTTCCATATCTTTTCACATAATGCATGATAGATTTTTATGCTTTCTTCTCCTCCCGCTTTAATCAATTCAGCTGGTATCTCATCACATCCAGGTGATTTACCATTTTTCAGGCTCCTTATTGCCCATGAAATTTCATCTAATGAAGGTTCAGGTTCTGCCTTTACTGTTACTGGTTCATGTATATCATTCATATCCTCACTGTCATTCATATCATACATTCCGCTGCAGTATTCCTGCCATCTTCCTAGAATTTGTCTAGATTCTGTTAAAGTATTTCCCAACCTGTCACAAATAACATTTAACTGAGGTTGATAAAGCTTAAGAACACAATATATATATACACATACATATGTGTGTGTGTGTACACATATATATGTATGTGTATATAGATATACATATATCTTTATAAACACACACAATTATATATATATATATATATATATATATATATATATATATATATATATATATATATATATATATATATATATATATATATATATATATATATATATATATATATATATATATATAGCAAATATTTTCTCAGTTTAGAAATATGAAGCAAATCTGGATAAATCTGTATCATAGGCTAAATGGAGCTGAATTACTTGAAGAAATGTTATCATTCAAATTCATTCTGCCAAATAATTTACAACTGCTCCACTGATTAAATAGATTTTGTAAAAAAATTATAAAGATAATGAAAAACAAATTTTGGTAAATAACTTTGCATCAAAAACATCTCTGATGTATGTGGCAGTGAAAGCTTGAGGACAACCAAAACATGGCACTTCCATTAATTTGATTATGCTAAAGGTATTTTAAAAAACACACAAGGAGTAAGTCACTGTTTTTTGGCTATGTTATGAGAAGAGGGAAAGTGGAACATGTTGTGACCACTGGAAAGAAGTTTCTTGACAGCCTTTTGTCATGATATGGAGGGGTGTCCCCACATGATCCCATATGTGCCGCTGGAGATCACAGATTGTGGAAAGGCATGTTTGCCCCCGCCAGCTGGCAAGGCACTTGATGACAATGACGATGACAGTTACAAGGAAATACCAATCACTGGGAAAACCTTCAGGCGACTGAAGTACATGAAAAATATTCTCGCTGTTACTGACCAACACTTACAGAAGGTATACAGGGAAGCATTAATACAACAAAGTATTTTACAATAGCCTGGAGAGAATGAGACACCTGGGTGTAACCAGAGGGTCTGGCCGGCTCACTACACTCAGAGGAAAGCAAGACAGACATATAACCAGATTGTGACTGGTACCATAGTTACTGGAACTCTCCGCTGGCTGCTGAAGATGAGGATGGAGCAAGCATGGGAATGTCCCGAGTGCTGTGATGTCAGTTCTTGACTCAACTCAAGGTATTTTACAACTGAAAACTGAGCAGTCACTATTATTAAAATCTGTAGCCTTTAAAATTATTCTTTTGTCTACCATAAGTTCTCTCATAAATTTTTAAACGACTGCAAATCAGTACCTATTATTTCATTTCCTATTAATGTGTACTGCGCTAACAGCTGTTTGCTTTAAATCATACTGATTAACGACTCTTCTTTGCTGCCTTCCCTAGGTGCAAATTAATTTTTCCTTTTTTAAAACTCAGTTTATTTTCACATAAGAAAAATTTGCAATGTTAATTTCAACCTTAATTGTCATCATTAGTGATGTGAGCAAAACAAGGAAAATTTTTGCAACTAAAGCTGGTGATTTAAAAAAAAATATTTAATATTATGCAACATAAAGACAATTTGCAGACATGCCCAGAGACTTATAAATTAAAAAAAAAAAAAAACTGTAGGAACTTTAGCTTGTATTATTTTCGTGTTCTCAAAACTTCTTTAGTTTGTCAACAATCTAAAATAAAATGAACCACAGCATCAACATTTTTTGTTACATACACCGGCGTCAACACCAACAAATATTTCATATTGGAATATTCATTTTTAAGGCAGAACTGAACTAGAAACTAATAAATCTGCTGCATGGAATGTTTACAATAAGCAATCAAATAACACAGATGTTTTATCAAAAGAAAAAAGTTAGAATTAACTTCTCAAACAGTAACTGTTGAAGGCACTTTTTAAATGCAAGGTTTCCCGTGGGGGTTCCACAGCCTCATTCTGGGGAAAACAAGAATAGACTCACTGCCTCCCCAACAAGCATGTCTTAAGAGTCGACTAACTGAGGGTTTCCTTTGAAGTAAGAGTACATCTCCCTGAGAGGCAAGGAACCAACAGTCTGCATACAAATAAGTCACATCTGTAAAATGGATGTACACGCAACACTCAGGTTCCGGAACAATTCTCTAAAGTCCAGAGGTCTATAGATGAACAGCTAGAACTTTCCGCCGGAGTTTACAGCCAGTGAACACGAAGAGAAGATACAATTCACAGTTAAGGCTCTTAGTACCACAAGGTCCTTGCTAATGTCCGAATGGCAATACTAAACTTATTGGTGTACTATTTCTAAAGGGGTCAAATATACAACGCTTGGAAACAAAAAAATTCTTTCTTCAGAGTCCCTCACTAAACATAAGATGTAAAAGCATACACAACATGCTGAGTGGTACATGTCAATAATAGCCACTCATACACAGTATATACAGAATAGAAAGAGTTAATCATTTGGCTGTGACATGAAAGATTTCATTATTTAACACAAATCTGGAAAGCTTTGATTTCCCATGTCGTTTTACAGCATCAACAAACCTAGAAGTTACTATGGGTAAAACAGAAACAGGGAGTCGCCGTGGCAGAGCGGCTAGATGCTCACCGCGGATCGGAAGGTCGTGGGTTCGCTTCCTGGCGGAGCTGGACTTTAAAAAAAAAAATGATCTTAGCTCCCAGGTCGACCTAGCCTAGAGTGGGTACCGGGTGCAGTTCTGGGAAGTAAAGGCAGCTGGCGTGACGTTGACCACATCACCCATCTTGTGCCAATTGGTCTATAAAATATAGGTCTAGCCCTATATGCCTAAAGGCGTGGAAAAGTGTCATTTACTTTAAAAAAACAACAGAAACAAATGTTGTAACCCTGTATTTGAACGGTGTGAGGATTGTCATTGGAATATATTATATATTACAGAAGGATTAAACAATTCTTTTCTCATACGTATTGGTAAAGATGCTTCCCTCTTCTCATAACATGGCCGAAAAATGATGACTGTCTCTTTCTGATGTCTGTGATAAGTTGTTTTCTGGCTCCTGCCTCTATCAAAACATCATGGATGCTATTTTTGGCTCTCCAAGGTATTTTAGCATTCTTCTGTAAAACCACATCTCTGAGGCTTCAAGAAAAATGTTAATGTTGAATATGCCTCTTTAATTCATTGGTTATCTAGCTATATACCTCCTCAATCTATTGGTGGGCCTTTTGTGGGCCTGCTGTTAGCTTGTTCCTTCCCCCCAACTTCTGATTGCTCCAGAAAATTATAAAGACAGTGTTGCATGTTTTAGACTTCTTTAACAACCATTTCTGTGATCAATACCTGACTCAACTCTTTGAAGTATAATCAATTAATCAGCTAGTATACAGTCTTCTGAGAGCTACAGAAATGCCTTCTGTGCTTGCCTTTCATCCTAGGGGTCATTTGATAAAATGACCATCAGATACAAGGTTAGCTGCATATCCTTTACAGGATGTTGCAGAACCAACCCCAGCAGCCCCTGGCTGTTGTGTGGTTTCTCTAGGCAAATTTACGTCCAGTAGTTTGCCAGCTTTCTGGACGGTCGGCCACCTGATACCACTGTCGAAACCAATGCAAGGTGCATGGCCCGCAGCTGGGATCGAACCCGGCATTACAAAGTGTTCGCATCAACTTAGCCACAGAGCCGACTGTCTATCAAATACAGGGATTTCAAAAACTGGAAAGGCACTGTAAATGTAAAGGCAGCCAATGAGGTACACACCACATAACCCATTGAAAGCCAGTTAGCTGATCTATACAAATACTTGGCTAGCACCACATACACGCCCATTTCACATCAGTAACCGGGTCGCCCATTGGCTTGCTGGGAGATGACTATGTCGCCGGTCGGGACAGTATCTGGGTCTGTCTTCTTTGATCGCATCAACACTGCAGGATCTTTTTTCAGGGCACTTGGTGGTGTAAAATGCTAAGCCATTTTATATGGCGCACATAACTTAGTAATAATGAAACTATCAGGCAATTTGTGGGAACAACACCTTGTACTAGATTCATCGAGAAACAGCAGATTAAGTGGTTTGGCCATCTTGTTAGAATGCCGCAAGACCAAATACCATCACAAGCACTACATCTCAGAAGATCAGCTACAAGAGCAAAATTATTCCCCCCACGACGCTTAACGGCAGAAGTGGTTTATGATGATGATGATGACATAACTTAGGAACAATAATAACCTAAAGCCCTTCCCCCTCCCTCTTTGGGGATGCAGATTGAATGTGACGATTTTTAAAGCACTTATCTGCCTACAACATACACATCATGCTTCGACACAAGAAAACAATATTTCACACATAAAAAACACATCTTATATAATTTTAGAATTTCAGTCTCTCCATGTGGCTTCTAGAGCTCCACTATGTTCCCCAATAAGCATGCTTTCGGAGTTGACTATTTAGGAATTTTCTTCAAAGTGGAGTACATCTGCCTGAGATGCAAGAACCAACAGTCTGCAAACGAATAAGCCAGATCCGAAAAACGAATGTGCATGCAATACTCTTCTTCTTCTTCTTTCGTTCGCCTGAAATAAGTTATCTATATCAGCAGTTTTGTCTCTTGTATAAATTATGCAATACTCTGAAACAAGACTAAATTCCTGAAGTGGACGAACAACTAGAACTTTCCATGGAGTTTACAGCCGGTGAACACAAAGAAGCAGAATTGCAGCCAGGTAAGGGGTTTCTGTTACAACCATAACTTCCATCCTCACAGTGTGACTGTGTAAAACCCCTATGATGATGTAACATGATTATTTTATCAGAGCGGACATATTCATTTATTGATCAGACTGCTTGGCTTGCTAGCTCAGTTGGTTAAACCTAAATGCGTGGGGACCGGGTGACAAACTCCTTGTGGTCTGGGTTCACGCACTGGGGGTAGGCAGAAAAGCCACATTTCTCCCAGTTTAACGATATCTATCATGGAATCAAGGCTGAAGGGTTGCCATATCCATAATGCCGAGCCAAAGGGTTAACAACTCATGGTTTCTGGATATTTGAAAAAAATTAAAATATTTATCAGACTGAACGGATGACAAAATGGCAGTGGTAAACGTTATAAACGGATGAATACTGATAGACTGTGTGAAAGCGGCATTTGCTGACAGAAGAATCTGTGCTGTAAGTGGTCATAAGAATACTGATGTTTGGAGACGAGTCAACAGCCTATTTCCCAACTCTAGAAGTCAGCATTGGCAGACAGAGGACGGTGCACATCCGGGAACAGCCAAAAACGTGTTAACTTTAAAAAGCGTGTTCTGTCCATCTAGTGTGGACTTCAATGTGTGTTGTCGTTGTTGCTGCCATTTAACCGGATATCAGAGATCTCAGTAAATTTGTAATGCAGCCATTTCAACCAAGTGAAGCTCATTACAACTTCATAAAATGAAGTTTGAAGCAACATCATAGCACACGAGTAGTAACATAGTACACGGGTAGCAACCCATAAGTGCTTTTTTCTTCATCTAACTAAGTCTGAGTCTAAAGAAGTTTTGCACAGGCACCGCGAGGATCCTGAAATACTTTGGGTAGATTCTTTATGCCAAATTTTGACCGGGCAGCGCCGTTAGGCTACTCTTTTCAATTTTAAACTACCAAAGATTTTTTTTACATGCACAACAATGCACATGGGCGTCCGATCTCACTACCTAGAGACCAGGGAAAATACTAGAAGTCCAAGTTCACGTGAACAAATCCCAGCATTTACCGGGGATTGAACCCATAACCTCTAGCACTTGAGGTGGACACTTGGCCTCTAGTCTATGCAGCCCCCCACCCCTCCTTTCATATAATAAGCATATCATAAGGCTTTTGTAATCAACTGTTTAAATTTCAGTTTCAACGGACTCATTGTTTGGTTTTGCTCCTTGAGCTAAGTAAAGAACATCTCTGCTTCCACCATGTCGTCTTGGCTGCAGCCGACCTTTATCAGGAACAGGTGGCGGTTGTTTATCCAGTTGTTCCCTGCTATGTCTTGTCTGGTTTAATACCTCATGACTTTGTGACCTGCCAGATTGTAAAACAGGTGGCGGTGAATACGGTGGAAGCTGGGTACTCATACTGTCTTTGCTATACTTGCTGTCGAATGATGAAACACTTGGCAAAAATCTGCCAGAAGATGAAACATTGGCTCCAGGTTTTGGAGGTAAAGGTTTCGATGTCTTACTGGATGGTGCTGAAGTTTGTGTTGATATCACACTATCGATATCAGATTTAAATATGCTTGATGATTTAGATGACACTGAAGAGGAATCATCCAGTCGTTCTTTGCTGAGACCTAAGGCAGGGTTACCAAGCGGTCGTGGCATGTAGTCAGCATCAGGCTTTTGATCGTAAGCATATTGACTCTTTGATGCTGTATTGTAGTCTATGGGATCATACATATTAATATTCTGGCCAGGATCCTTTGCAATGTGATGTAAAAGTGATCTGTCTTCTTGTTTTGGAGGATACAATTTCTTGCTGGGTTGTGGACCTTGCTGTTTTGTGTACAGACGATCCCTGCTATCCGTACTTCTTTCTGAGGGTTTAAAGGCAAGTAAAGCTACATTTTCTTGAGGCTGATCCTGACTTTCTTTAGCAGGTTTCCTTGCAGGAGGAAGTGGCTTGGGACGAGGAACTGGTTTTGGTGATGGTTTCACCTGAGTAGAGACCTCCAGTGGTCTGTTTTGGTTTGAAGGCTTAGCTAAAAGGCCTTCCTTTGAAGTTGATCGCGGAAGCAGAACATTACTGGCTTGATCTTCTGCATTATCTGTAAAGATAGATAATGATTTGCTTTTGTAGCGGCTGCTAGGAAAGTCATCTGGCTTACTCACATTTGGCTTAACTAAAGGGTCATGTCTAGATTTTCCAGGCACGAGAGGTTTCTGCAAGAGATGTTCACTGGACTTTCTGAAAGTAGACTCTTTTTTGTTTTTGGCAGCTCTTTTATCTTTACTGTCATATTCTTCATCACTGATACTGTTATCTCCAGATGAGCTATCAGAATGTAAGCTTTTTTTCTCATCACTATTTTCATCGGAATTATCACTATATTTCTCATCTTCATCTGTTTCATCCTCTCTACTGTATCGATATTTCTTTCTTTCTTTCTCTTTCTCTCTCTCCCTGTTCAGTGCTTCTGCTTGTTTTGCCAGTGCTTGATTTTTTCTTCCAGTTTTTGACCTGTCGGGGCGCAGACTGTGAACAGGTTTACCTCTCTTGCCATCTATCATAGACTGTGAATTTTGACTGGCTGCATCATTGTAAGGAATACTTTGCTGACTTTTGTTTGCTTCACTGCTGAGTGAAGACCTCTGAGAGTTCTTTTCAAGTGAAGATTCAAGCGACCTATTATCAAGCTCATTTAGCCGCTGCCTTGAAGCTCCCACAGAAAAGCCAGTCAGAGTTGATCTGGTTCCTCTCAGGGAACTATCAATTTTTGTGAGGTTATTCAGGGAAGATCTCATCGAGGCTGTTCTTTCGAACCGTTCCTTCTTACGCTGCTTTGACTTCATGTACCAGAGAATGCCGATCACAATAGCCGCAATGACAATGAGGCAACCAACCCCAACACCAATTCCTATGATCATGGCTTGAACTGCTGATGTTAGTTCTTCCGGGACAGTCAGCTCAGGATCTGAAACAGAACCAAGTATATCTCAGTGAAACTGTCTATTTTAAAATGTGGAAACAATTTGTTTAGAATAACAACAACAAAAATTAGTTTACAAAAAATGTCTTCATGTTGAATTCAATTAATGGCAGGTCAGAAGGCAAGTGTGCTGGTCAATGTGCTAGTGTAGTTCTCATCTACTAAATCATTATAATATTAGCAGGTTCTTTGCTGAACAACGCTCTCATCAGTCTGCCTGAAGTTAGCCTTTCACTAGATCTCCCACCTCCTACCCAAAATGTAATTTATATCCTGTGCCCATCTTTATGCTGGTCGGCCCATGTCCCTCTTTCCTGGCATCATGCTACTAAATATTAGTTTGAAAACTAGTGCACAGAGAAATGTTGAAATTTAGTGGAAGCTGTACATTGGTTAGATGTATAATGTAAATTATAGGAATGTTCTCTGTGTTATGTTGATTCATAACCCATCATTAAATTCAAATGTTATTTTATCTCCCTTTTAATGTGTCATAAAAAAAAAAAATGAAATGTACACTAGTTATTCTCAGCTGGCATCCATATAAAGATTTTCTGGCTGAAACAGTTGCTAAAATGAAATTCACCATGTAAGTAAAGTAAGAAAGAGACTTTTCTGTACTCTATTGGCACCTAAGACATATCATGCTAAACTCCTATTTTCACAGACCAATCAGCATACAATAGGTGATGTAGTCAACATTACGCCAGTCACCTTTACTTCCCATGTCACTCGTAATGTACTATATATGATGCATACGAGCAATATGCATACAAGTTGGAGCAGGTAGCCAAGTGGTGAGGGCGATGGGCTTTCATGCAGGGGATTTAAGTTCGATCCTTGACAAGATATGGAGATTTTTTTTCTGCCAGGAAAAAAAAAATCTTAACCTGCACAGTTTGTGATGAGAGAACAAGCTATGTGGCCAATGCATTACAATGACAAAAATGGTTAATACGAGTACAAGTAGCAAGGATAGCTTTAAAAAAATTTTTTTTTAAATATATACGCATGGTTGTACTCACTGAGATAAGGAATTAAAAATGTTTGTAAACATATTAATATATAACATATTAATTACCAAGATTAGGAATAAATACGTCTTCTTCTTAGCATTCACCGGCTTTAAACTCCGAAAGAAAGTTCTGGTTGTTCATCCACTTCTGGACTTTAGTCTTATTGCAGAACTCGAGTTTTGTGTGCACATCTGTTTAACAGGTCAGGTTTACTTGAATGAACACTGTTGGGTCCTCAGCCTCTCAGGCATGTGCACCCCGACTTCGAAGGAAAAAAACCTAATTAGTCATCTTTTACAACATGCTTGTTGGGGAGGGAGGGAGGCAGGCAGTGGATCTATCCCCCCCACAATGGGGTTCCAGAACCGACACATACAAATGGCAGCAACCGGAAGATTAAGCATGTATAAAGGACTTACTTGTTTCACATATGAAGGGATAGTATCTGCGATTGCATTCCTCCTCATACACTATGTAGTTCATTTCAAAAGCTGCACATCTACCTGAGCCCACCTCAGCCATGACCCATATTCTCTGCGACCAATCCTCCTCAATGACCATCAAACGCACCAGGTAGTTGAAAAATGCTTCTCTATCACGAGCTTCTGCCAGAAATGCTTTGTGTGACTGTTACATAAATTAAAATTTATATTAATGATGCAAAATTTATAATCACAAATAAAACTAAAAATTATAATGCAGATGACCACTTTGTAAACATCATCAGCCATGCTGATAAATGTAGGTGGACCTGATTTGTACACTGCCCCCATACAATCACCAAAATCAAGTCAAGTCAGAGCTCCTGTGCCAAGCCTTTAAGTTACTTATCTATCTGCTTTCCCTGTGCTCTTTATCCATCAATATTTACAGTTGTAATGAAGTTTTACTTTATTCTTTCTCACCTCTGAATTTCCCTAATCATTTAACAGCTGTGGCACGGTGATTTCAGTCAAAGGCGTGTGCGAAAGTTAAGGTTGTTGTGATGTGTATAAGGAAATACTCTGTACCTCTCCTCGGGGGCCAGCCAGCTCTGTGCTGATTCTACGGAACTTCATGCAAGACTCCTTTCACACGTCCTCACTGTGTGCCATAGACAGTGTCTCATAAAGGTCTAAAGAGAGCTGGCAGGAGATCTTGGAGCTGGTGACCCCCCGCTACCCCCCAGAAAAGCAGTACCCAGAAATCCTCTGGCTCTCATCAGCTTATCCCCAATGCACTACTGAAAACATCTATCAAAACTAATCTGGAACATATGTAAAGTCCACTGGCTGAATATACTAATAAATGACAACCCTTAGTTGATACATCTGACAAGTGAAAGAACTAGTGAACTGCTGAGATTCAACCTTAGAGCAAGAGATTTACTGACAGCTAAGACAAGCAACATCTTCTGGCAGTGGTATCTCATGGTACAGTCTTGTCTCCGTACATCCTCTGTCGACCCTCAACATCGTCATCACCACGTTGAGGTACACAATGACAAATAGCCACTGTCAGCAGCTGATTAGGCCTACATATCCATCAGATTCATGTCCTTTGGCACAACAGTAAAGCCTTAAAGTTAAATGCCCGGCTGTCAAAAGTCCTAACTGGTTGGCAGAAAGGTTCAGATGTCAGTTACTGAAAGGCCCTTTTGCCAGAGTGTCGGGACCAAAAAAAAAGAAATGATGCCTGATGCATGCGTTTAACCATACTGTCATGCTTAGTGTCCAGATGGAACAACATTAAAGGTTTCTAACATGCTGAAAAAAGAAGCTGGCCATTTGTGAAGTCACTGAAGTCCTGGACATGCAGGCTCCTTCTGCTCAGCTGATCTTTTTGGGTGGGGGGGGGGGGGGGGACTGATAATTCCTTGGGCTAGCCTAAAACAAGAGAGTCATGTGTCAGTTATGCATTCATGGAATCCTCCTTGGATAGTAAAGAATGCACATGGTCTGTCCCTGTCATCATGTGAGGGCCGTCCAGTTCACACCCAGGTGCCTTGAATAGGTTTACCAGCGGCAAAACCTGTACATAAGGGGACAAAGGGAACATCACACAAATAAGGCCACGTCATGCCCCACAAAACTATCCAGGAAGTTATCTCAGTAAACAAATTCTCAATGAAGTCGGATGTGTCAGCCAAAAAGTGCAAATATCACAGCATTGTAGTAAACAGACACAACTCAATTACACCACTCAAATGAAGAAAAAGAAGAATATTTCATCCCTTTTATTTGTCTCCAGAAGGACTGCCTCTTTTTTCCCTATGATATTCTTTGCCTTCGCAAAATCTATTGCCAGGTTTTATTTGGCTAGTCTGCTGTTTTCCACAACTTATCACAGACATCAGAAGGAGACAGTCATCATTTTTCGGCCATGTTATGAGAAGAAGGAAAATAGAACATGTTGGGACCACTGGAAAGATATGTGGAAGGAGAGATAGAGGAAGACAACAAGAGAAGATGCTTGACAGTCTTGTTGCATGGCATGGAGGTGTGTCGGCACACGAACTGATACATGCTGCAGGAGATCGCAGATTATGGAGAGGTATGATCGCCCACGCCAGTCGGCAAAGCCCCTGATGATGATGATGCTGTTTTCCATGTCTCATGTGCATATAACACATGTTCTCTTTAGCAGACAGTTACTGGAAACTTACTCTACAAATTTTCCGGCCTCCCATCTTCAACAAGGAGCTATCAAAGAATTTAGTTCAAACTGCAAAAATATTATTTTAAAAACTGTCCTCATACAAACTCCAGCAAAAAAATTTAGGAAACAATGATAAAAGAAGAATAGTCCACAAAATCTCTCAAATGACCTGGCAAAATCTTTTGGCTTCCTCAAATGGCAAAGCTCCTCCCATGTATCGGTAGCATCGTTTGCGGTCAAGAACCCAGCCAGGTAGACAGTCACCTGTGTCACATGAGTAAATCAAGGTATAAAAATAACAACACCAATCTAAATCACAAGACATGCAATAACATTTATATAGTGGGATACAATAATGTTACATGAACATTTCTTTAATGATCTAAACTAAGCACTTAGGACATTCCCATAAGTGCTTCATCCTCATCTTCGGCAGCCAGGGAAGAGTTCCAAAACCAATGGAACCTCTAGCAGTTTGATTATTTATACGTTCATTTTACTTTTCCTCTCAAGTGTTGATTATCCTCCACATCTCCCTGGTTACTTCCTCCTGCACCACACTCACAGTAGAAACTCCATAATACCGATGAAGATCCCAATGTCTGTATATTAGAATCATCATGACTGTGAGCCCTGTCCAAAAGCAAAGGTGGTCATGTTTCACCATCTCACACAATCATCAGAATCATGGATTCGGGTCACTGCTTCAGGTATTTATATATTTGCCTTCACCTTGCTCTCTTTTCCACCAATTTTGCCAGTTGTAATCAAATTCTTGGGGCCATTTCCTATCATCATGTGTCCAAAACATATGGTCTCTACAATACTGCCCAGGCTTAGTGCTATGGAGAGGATGCCATGGACTGTGCTATGTAGAGGGAGCACATCAGGAAGGGAATGAGAATGAAGGAAGAAATGATTGTTGCGGAAAGGATGAGAGCTGAGCATCTGAGAAGAAACAGACTAAACACAAATGTTGACAAGAAAGGTCCTGAAAATCCATGCTATAATTGTAGAGGACTTTTCTTAACTCGGGCGGATCTTGCTAGTCACACTCATTATCGCCATGGGCTGTGAGTTCCATACCTCCTCATAGCGCAGTATAACACTATCGCCTAGAAAGACTGAAAGGTGCCAGTCATATTCAAAACATATCTATGGTCCTCTTCTTCTTCTTCTTTACGTTCGGTTTCGTATGCTCAGATCAGACCATCAGGTGGGTTGCCTCTATGAACTCGCATTTCAGCTGCAGGTCCTGCATGGTTCCCCATAGCTTGCTCTGCACATTTTGCTCTTGAGGCCAGGTGTCTTTCTGAAGTTGCAGGTAGAGTGGGCAGGTCTGCAGAATGTATATATATCTATAGTCCAAAATAAGAAGCACACCTGCTGTAATTAGACTTTTTTTCAAAATGTTTTTAAAGTGTGATTAGTTTCTTCCTATTTAGATAATGATGTCAGTACAGTTGCATATTTGTTCCACTCTTTTAAAAAAAATTTCTTCTTTTGTGGAAAAAAAAAGCACCTAAACTCCACCTGGACCGAATGGCGAAAAACTGCTTACCTTCTATCAGAGAGCGATTATCCAAAACTGGTGGCCAATAGTCAACATCAACAAGAAGGCTATCATCCATACCATCATGGATTTTCCCACTGATATAAGCTTGGCGCTCCGAGCCCCACCAATTGTCTTTAGCATCTATGGTCTCAGAATGAGTCCTATAAAAATATGAATAGGTATTTGGTAACGGTTAATGAAATTAGGGTAAACTATTTGGTAAACATTGTTGAATAAAAGCAGTATCAAGATAATAATTATGATATGTCAACTACAATTATGTTAAATGAATCAAAGTTATACACAACTCTCTCTATATATATATATATATATATATATATATGCCAATTAAACCCAGATGAGTTAAACAAAATATTTTTTTAAAAATATAACTACTAATATTGCTGCTGCTACTATTACTACTACTTATATTACTACAGTTTTGCAGTGTTTTTTATTTTTATTTCGAACCACCCCCCCCCCCCCTCTCCCCCAATAAATAAATTATGTAGCTGGTAGAATTAAAAGCATAAAAGCAGAAGTTCACTGAATATATGAATACATAATTTGTACTGCCTATATTTACCACTTTCATAGCAGTGTAGAACAGGAGGATCGTCACCTGAGGATTTAAAGTCATATGACAAGAGCAGTCAACTTGGACTGTGCGGGCTAGTACTTAATTTTTTCCGCAACAAAAAAAGTCTTTTTCTTACTGAGTATCAAACCCAAGTCTCCCGCATGACAGCTACTTAACTAGCCGCACCTCACTCACTGAATACAATACTCAGTGAACTACCTTCAGTAAGTGTAATTAACAATGAATTCTACCATTACAAAAAATTTATCGCAACATAAAAATTAAACAGATTAATAAACAAATAAGGAAAGAAGGCAGACCTCGCACACACACACACACACAAAAATTGTGGCAAACGAAATTAGCAAAGTTACTTTAAAAAAAAAAATTATAAAATAAAAAAAGATCGGGACAGCTTGAACTGCATGAGACAGCAAAGGACAGGATGATCTGGCACCAGCTGCTTGAGGGCCTAAGCTCCATTATGGGGGATAAAGGACAGAAAAAGAAGAAAAAATTTTCAGTAAAACAGTGATATATTTATAGCGTATTGTTTAGAATGCTGGGCCTCCCGTGTGGTTTCCGGGGCCCCATTGTGGGGAAAACAAGAATAGACCCACTGCCTCCCCAAAAACATGTCGTAAGAGTCGACTAATTGGGGAGCTTCCTTTGAAGTCGGAGTGCATCTGCCGGAGAGGCAAGGAACCAACAGTCTGTATTCAAGAGAATCGGATCTGTAAAACTGATGCACACGCAACACTCAGCTTCTGGAGCAGGACTGCAGTTCAGTAGTGGACGAGCAACCAGAACCTTCCGCCAGAGTTTACAGCTTGTGAACACGAAGAGGAAGAAGAAGAATGCTGGGCATAATCAGTATTTGGACTCTTTAATATTTGCATCAGTGTGTCTTAACATCTCTATGTTCCCTCGAGTTAACAAAACAATATCTGTTTTTATATCTGTCTGTCTGCGTCTCTATCTCTATCCTCTTCCTGTCTTTGCTGACATATAAGATATTCACAAGTGATCTACAGTGCTGCCAGTCTGCTGCAGACCTGCCCCATGACAAGCAGGTCTTGAAAGTTGACTAAATAGGATGTTACCTTCAAAGTGGGAGTGCCTCTGCCTGAAAGGTCAGAGGCCAACACTCTGCTTTAAAATAAGCCAGATCTGTAAAATGAATGTGCACGTAAAACTTGAGTTCTGAAACAAAATACTCAAATCCAGAAGTGGACTAAAAGCTAGAATTTCCACAGTAGTTTACAACCGGTGAATGCCAAGAGAAGAAGAAGATGTTTCCAATATTTTGTGTTCAGCCCCATGCTAGTCCTTCCCTGCCTCTTCTTTTAAGAACCACTCTTCCTATTACAGTTCTTTTTCCCTTTGTAAACCACTGCAGTTTTTAATGTGGCCAAAGTATTTCAGTTTCTGAGACATGGTGTAGTTTACGACAGGAATCACCTGTATGTTCTTCTTCTTCTTTGCGTTCAGTTTTGTATGCTCAGGTCAGACCATCAGGTGGGTTTCCTTGATGAGCTCGCATGTCAGCTGCAGGTCCTGCATGGTTCCCCATAGCTTGCTCTGCACACTTTGCTCTTGAGGCCAGGTTTTCTTTCGAAGTTGTAGGTAGAGTGGGCAGGTCTGCAGAATGTAATCAGTGTTTGTGCTCCTGACATGCACACTGTAGGGACTGTACAATCTTGATTTTTTGCACGTGGTAGTTGAGCCTGCAGTGTCCTGTTGGTAGATGGAAAATTGTTGTATGTTGCTTTTTGTTGAATCTGCTGATGGGGTCTTGTGAGTGTTTAATGTTGTATTGTTCCCTCCACAATTCAGTGTATTTCCCCTTGATAAGTGTTTCAAATTCTGGTAATGACAATGAAAGGGTGTGTTGTTTCTCCTCTATGTTCAAATCCTGCATAATGCTTGCATTTAATTTGACCTGACTGGCTTTGCTGGAAAAAAATCGTCACGTTCAACCAGCATCCTTCTATGGGGGGAGAAGCTTTTGGTTATAATTGCGACCAGGTTATTTGCACCATGAAAAATGGCTTAGAATTGCTCACCACCAAGTAGCCCTGAAAAGAACTCCTTCAGTGTTGATGTGATCAAGAGAGACAGACCCAAATACTGTCCCAACCAACGATGAAGTCGTCCACCGGCCAGCCAATGGGTGACCTGGTAGTTGATGATGCATTTTTCTTCTTGATCCATGATATTCTAAGACTGTTCTCTAACATTAAGGTTTGTAAACTGATCTATGATTTTCTAAGAATTTTCTTCAAGATTAGGGTTTATAAACTGATTCATGATATACTAAGAATTTTTTTTAACATTAGGTTTATAAACGTCTGATGTGGGCTATTGGGCCTCATTTTTTAAGAGGACAGCAAAGATCCACATTATTCCCCCCTCGCCCCCAACTAATTTGGGATTTACTGAAATAAGATGTGATGGGCCGAAAGGGGCAGATATCATAGCCTAGATGCAAAACAAAACAACAGTGTCCGAACCTCCCTGTTAAGGGTGAATGTAGAAAAAGAAGTTTCATAAACATAACCTTTAAAATTTTTATTTTTGTAAAATAACGATATGGAGCTGTAATTGTGATATACTGACTTACCCTGACTTTGGATATGGAGCTGTAATTGTGATATACTGACTTACCCTGTCTTTGGATATGGAGCTGTAATTGTGATATACTGACTTACCCTGTCTTTGGATATGGAGCTGTAATTGTGATATACTGACTTACCCTGTCTTTGGATATGGAGCTGTAATTGTGATATACTGACTTACCCTGTCTTTGGATATGGAGCTGTAATTGTGATATACTGACTTACCCTGTCTTTGGATATGGAGCTGTAATTGTGATATACTGACTTACCCTGTCTTTGGATATGGAGCTGTAATTGTGATATACTGACTTACCCTGTCTTTGGATATGGAGCTGTAATTGTGATATACTGACTTACCCTGTCTTTGGATATGGAGCTGTAATTGTGATATACTGACTTACCCTGTCTTTGGATATAGAGCTGTAATTGTGATATACTGACTTACCCTGTCTTTGGATATGGAGCTGTAATTGTGATATACTGACTTACCCTGTCTTTGGATATGGAGCTGTAATTGTGATATACTGACTTACCCTGTCTTTGGATATGGAGCTGTAATTGTGATATACTGACTTACCCTGTCTTTGGATATGGAGCTGTAATTGTGATATACTGACTTACCCTGTCTTTGGATATGGAGCTGTAATTGTGATATACTGACTTACCCTGTCTTTGGATATATTAGAGCTGTAATTGTGATATACTGACTTACCCTGTCTTTGGATATGGAGCTGTAATTGTGATATACTGACTTACCCTGTCTTTGGATATGGAGCTGTAATTGTGATATACTGACTTACCCTGTCTTTGGATATGGAGCTGTAATTGTGATATACTGACTTACCCTGTCTTTGGATATAGAGCTGTAATTGTGATATACTGACTTACCCTGTCTTTGGATATGGGAGCTGTAATTGTGATATACTGACTTACCCTGTCTTTGGATATGGAGCTGTAATTGTGATATACTGACTTACCCTGTCTTTGGATATGGAGCTGTAATTGTGATATACGGACTTACCCTGTCTTTGGATATGGAGCTGTAATTGTGATATACTGACTTACCCTGTCTTTGGATATGGAGCTGTAATTGTGATATACTGACTTACCCTGTCTTTGGATATGTCATCATTTCATAGTCATTGAGATTGTTGATCAAGAAATTTTTGATGAATCTGGGTCTCCCATGGCTGATTTTGATAGTGCTCTCCCTTAGAGCAGTAGCGTTATTGTCATAGATGCCATTGCGAGCATATAGTTGAGAATCTGTGCCATCATCACTGAGTAATTTGATTTGAGAAGTAAAGGCGAACTTAATAAAAGTGTATAACAAAAAACACAATTAACTGAAAAGATTACAAATTCATCAACACCATGTGTCTTACCAACTGATGTGGGTGGCCATGCTTCTCCACAACCAGTGATCTTTAACAGTATGTATCATGCGCTCTCCATGCCATGACAAAAGGCACAGATCTTGGACAGTAGCTGGTTTATGTGTGAGTTGGTGAAATACCTTATGTAATAATTTTTACACGTGTTTAGCAACCAACTTATCGTGCTTGACTACTTCCATAAATGACAAACTGAATTTCTGGTGGCGATTGCTGAATTCGGGGCCTCTGTCAATTGAAATACGCATTTACTGCGTGCACATATTTATGGATTATTCCGGGACTAATTGTTTGTTCACCAGTTTTTAAAATGCCACAGTGAGGGACATTACATTTGATTTGCACTGGCACAGGAAAGGAGCAAGTATGGGGAAACCCGATTGCGATGATGTTAAAACCTCAACTAACACTAAGATTTCTCCATCAGTCACAACATATTCCATTTTCCCTCTTCCCATCATCATCATCAATCAGCAAGTCACTTACAGAATTTTGCCCTTGTTATGGCATGCCGGAATCTCTCTAGCCATTTCTCCAACCCTATGTGCTTTCATAGCCTATGCATCTTCAATATCTTGTATCCACATTTGCAGAGGTCTGCTTCTGCCCATTGCTAGAAACTGTACCCTCCAACACCTCTCTCTCCAGGTTACCTCAGTGTTTAACATAGCCAATATATGATTGTCTCCTTCTAATGTTTTCAGCCCCTCCTTTCAAAACATCTGGAGTTGAGTCAAAAACTGATATCACAGCAATCGGGGCATTCCCATTCTCAGCAGCCAGCGCAGAGTTCCAAAACTATAGTACCAGTTGTAATTTGGTTTTATGTCCGTCTTGCCTTTTCTCTGAGTGTAGTGAGCCAGCCAGACCCTCTGGTTACACCCAGGTGCAACATTCTCTCCAGGCCCTAATAATCTTGTAACTTCGTTACTTGTTCCCAGAGGGCCTTGACCACATCTGTATTGTCATGTATCAATTTACCATCCAACAGTGCAGATCCAGCCAGTTTGTCTGCCTGTTCATTCCCCACCACGCCGACATAACCTGGAGAAAAGGTTTGAAGTATGCTCCCTATCTTAATGTGGCCGGGTCTTGCTAGTCACACAGGCCATCAGAATGGGCTGTGAGTCCCATACCTCCTAATAGTGCAATATAACACTATTGTCTAGAAAGACGGAAAAATGCCAATCAATCGCTAGGATGTAAATCCAACAGGAGCA
Organism: Candidula unifasciata; assembly: GCA_905116865.2. Taxonomy (NCBI): domain Eukaryota; kingdom Metazoa; phylum Mollusca; class Gastropoda; order Stylommatophora; family Geomitridae; genus Candidula; species Candidula unifasciata. Next base: position 425,000 of record CAJHNH020006046.1, read on the forward strand.
AATCACAGAAACCCTTTTCAATCATATAATATTGGGGCACCTTATGGTTACTAAGCAAACTGCTGTCCAATGTGGGTAGACTGGGTGACTGTCTTAAATTGCCCACCAGTATAGTTTTACATTTTTTGACTGTGTGTAATACCAATCTTAAAAAGACGACATTAGCTATCAGTAACTGTACATATGACTGTGAAAGGTGAATCTTGATCAGATCTAAACTTGATAGGAAAATACCAGCATTAGAAAAATTTATGAAAACTTTTTATTTAGAAAATTATGACTGTCTCTTTCTGAAGTTTGTGATAAATTGTCTTTGAGACCTCGCTCCTTTCAAAATATCTGGATTATTATTTTTGATTGTCCGCCTGCATAAATATCATATCTCAATAAATTGTTTGCTTTGCTAATGAGACCAAGACAGAAGGACAGTTTGGCATCATGGCATAGAAAACCACCCTTATAACAAATATCCCCATGTGGGTCCCGGGGATCCATTCTGGGGGAACAAATATATCCATTCCCCCCACCAAACATATAAGAATGTCGTAAAAAACTTAATTGGTGTTTTTCTTCAAAATCAGAGTGCATCTGCTTGAAAAGTGAGGGACCAAGTCTGTACACACACCCAAAAAAAAAACCAGATCTGTATATTGAAAGTGCATGAAAAACACAAGTTCTGAAACAATACTTAAGTCCAAAAGTAGATGAGCAACCAGAACTTTTCCGCGAGAGTTTACAGCCGGCAAATGTCAAGAAGAAGATGTTTATAACTGACAGTGCACATAACAGAAGGCCGTGGACAGATGTGATTACCAATGCAACATGACATGGACTTTAAGAGAAAGATATTTTTACTTGATCATTTACCTGGCATAGGTGTGGATAATGTAGTATCCGATATTCCGAAGGATGTAGTTATGTGTTAGATTTACCACCACATTCTTGATGTGAATGACATCTCTGTAGTCACCTGAAATAGAAAATGTTACTGTAGATTTCAGCAGTAGAGCTCAATAGATGTACACATGGGCAATACAGCTTGTGGGTGATAAAGTGAAATTAGAAATAATCATAAGACAGCAAATTCCATTATATTAACCCTCTAGAAACGGAGCCTTTCTGGAGTTTCAGTGCCAAAAAGAAGAAGCCTTCAGGAAGGGATTCTCACAGTTTATTCACAAAAATTATTTAAAAAAATAAAGCGTTTAATTTACATATATAAAATTATACATATTCGTTTAGGAAATTTAATGAGCTAACAGAATATTTATGAATCAAACTGAAATCTCAACATTTATTCAAATTAACTATTCTTCTTTGCATAATTTATGCAACCATTTTTATTAAAACTTGGGAACTAACATGACTAACCTAAAAAAAAAAAAATTGGATGAATTTTTTTATGGATGAATCTTGAATAAGTCCTAACACTTGTGTTTTGGGAAGTAAGACCCTTGGAGACCCTTCAGACACTTCTGGCACATGGTTCTACTCATATTCCTGCCTCCAGCTATGATTTGGAGGCTATGACACAACAGTTCTCTTCACCATTGTTGGGCACGGGTAGCCTTTCTCAAAAGCCGTCAATGAACAGCCCACATGTGCAAGAGATGCGAGAAGTACAAAAACCTGCCAGCCATTTCAAGGCTTGCATTACATAGGGCCGACTGATCGGCCAAGTCCTTCTTTTGGCTACTTTGTGTCAGGCTGATATTTCGTCTCCAAAGGGTTAATTGATGAAGCAACAGAAGCCGAAGAATTGAATTATACCTTGGGAGTAAAGTAACTCCAGATGAAGATTCTGAAAAGGAGGTAACATCAAGAATAAACAAAGAAAACTGAGCATTTATCATGCTTATACATGGAAGTCAAAGGACTTTAAAGAAACAATTCAGATTATTCAAGAGCAATATTTCAGGAATACTATTATACAACAGCAAGTGTTGGAACATGATAGCCTTCTAATCACCGTTGGCCGGTAGTGCAGAACTGGCCAGCAAGCTCTGCAGAATCAGAAATTAAATAAATGATCTATAACGATCCCTTAGGCAAGAGAAAGACCAAGAAAGGGATGGATAAATGGTGTAGCGAAACCTGCAAAAAATGTGAACAAATCCACCACCCAAACCACCCGAGATGCGCAAGACAAATACAGAAAACCACGACACTGGGCTACAACCTAGTATTAGTGAGACGACAAAAGAAGAAGAAGAGGATTCCTATTTAGGTGATGTGTTTAGCAATACAGATGGCTTACTATCGAGAGGCAGAAGAAGTACACAGTGGTTCACTGTGAAAGCAAATGGAGGACGCTTAGTGCAACAAAGTCTAGTGTATGATACTTTATCATCTAATTTGAGAATAGAGGTGGAGGCAGTCATAGCAGCTTTCACGTTTCTTAAGAATCAGCTGCACATGTACATCATGACTGCAACTGACTTCCTGGCATTGATAGCTCTCCCAGGGATGGCAGATGGGAAAAAGGAGATGTGGACAACCCAAGGAAACCTGAAGTAGAAAGGGAATGAAGGAATATAAATGAAATAGGGTACATTGGGCAGAAAAGCAGCAGGCCAGCAGTAACAAAGATAACTTCTGAATACCTTATGTGTCAATAGCGACAGGAAGAGGATATAGATGATATATGGACAATACAAGAAGTGTATGATATACGGAACTCCCAGGCTGTGGGAAAAAGAAAGGAAAAGGACCCTTTTCACACATCATGCATGTGCTGTGTTTTATAGATTAATCTGCCCTTGATAGGTGATGTAGTCAAATTCATGCCAGCTACCTTTATTTCCCAGGATATTACCTGTTACCATTTTTCGGCTGGGTCAACCTGGCAGCAATGGTAAATTTAAACAAAAACTTTGCTTCGAAGTGGATTTGAACCCTTGACCTTTGGGGCAGCATGTGAGCACCATCAAGCTACAGTGGCTCCCTAGATAATAGTTATCTAATAATTATCTCACTACATGTACACTGTATCATACGCTTTTTTAAAGTATATACCTACTTACATGGCATGGAGGTGTGTCGGCACACGAACTGATACATGCTGCAGGAGATCGTGGATTGTGGAGAGGCATGATCGCCCACGCCAGTGATGATGATGATGACCTACTTACCAGCTGTGTAGTTATAAAAGTAGTTCTGGAACAGCTTCAAGCGTTGAAAGTAGTGGCCAGATATGTTGAGAGCCTCCCCATTTGTACCAAAGGCAAATACATTGTTGGTCATGTTTCCCCGTAGAGCTGTACTCAGGGTGCTAGTATAGGCAGACAAGTACATACCTCCACGGTTGTGAGAGACCTGCCAATGTAAGAGTAAGATGACTTAGACATAAAAAATTCTGAGGCTGCTAGTAATGTCAGCGAGTTTCAAGAAGTGAACACAAAACAAAGACTAGGAAACTTAACAGAAAGAAAGAACAAATAGCATAAATACAGTGAACGTGGTGACTAAAGTCTTTTTCAATCATCCTAATCCCGTGGCGCCATTATATGTGACATATTATATTTATATACATATTATATTTAAAATACATATTATATTTATATACATATTATATTTATATACATATTATATTTATATACATATTATATTTATATACATATTATATTTATATACATATTATATTTATATACATATTATATTTATATACATATTATATTTATATACATATTATATTTCTCCATTTTATCCTATGTAATATTTTTGATAACATGGATAGAAATCCAGTCAAGCAATTTTGGCTTCTTTCATCAATGTTCGTTTTATGGTTTCTCTTGAAGGTTATTTTGTCACTCCATCTGTTTCCTATTTCAGTGCACATTAATGAATATAAATAACTGTGAATAAATTCTATATCAATTAAAATAAACAAACAAATGACCAGAAAAGTTATACAGAATGCAAATAGGAAAATGCTTTCAGCTTCCTAGTCTCAAGTTGTGTTGTGACTTCCTGATATTATCTTGACTGTAGACATCCCTACTCTTTCTAATATTCAATGCATGGATTTTTAATTTAAGACATTATCCTTTAACAAACAAACAAACAAAGTTTTTGTCCGTCATGTTTTTTCCTTCTTTCATCTTACATTATACATGTCAAAAAAAAAAGTAAAGATCCCTTTTTTATGCCTTAGGCGCATCGGGCATATGGAAAGAGCACCCCATATTTTTACAGACCAATAGCACTAGGTGGGTAATGTGGTCAGCATTACGCCGGCCGTCTTTACTTCCCCAGGACATCCATCCTGGTACCCATTTTAGGTTACAGTTCTTATCAGCTAAACCTTGGAATGCATGCATCTATAAGTTGTAAAATCTTTTGACTCTTGTTAAAAGTAGCATGAACTCTTTAAACTCTCACCTGATTATGAGCAAATCTGAAACTGATGGTACTCTGTAAGGAGATATCTATAGATGGAGGAGAGGTCAGATTCAGAACTGGGTAGCCATTACTGTCCAGCCAGCAGTGTTCGATATACAGTGAAGGAGTTGTCTCCCCCACATTTTTGTACTGAATTGCTCCGTCTTCATTATGTCGGATCTCTGCTTGTTGAATTGTGTGACTGTATTCGCTGTCTGGCAGTGAAAAAAATACATAACTGGAAACTGTTAACAGTAAATCAAAATGTCTAGAACAAATTAAAAGGATTTGAAAATCCATAAACTCATAGACAAATTTTAAAATAAATTACAAGAATAGATTTAGTGACTGTACAATAATCATCGAGGCCGAACGGTTAGAATGCTGGGCTCTCAGGCAGGAGACCAGAGTTCGAATCCTCAGTGAGGGTGGGGGATATTTTCTGTCAGGCGCAAAATAAAATCCTCACCTGCACAGTCGTGGCGACAGCACTAGCCATGCAGCCTAAATCCTCAGGCTCAAAGACCCCCCAGTCTACACCGCAAAAGAGGTGTAATAAAGGCAATAATTGGCAGTTTGACAATAATCATCATGTAGCTAGCAGGTAATCAGCAGAATGTCACTCCTATGATAGCTGACCTGAAAGATACTTGATCATTCACCAGATCTGGTGCATGATGCACTTTCCTACTCAAGCTGTCACTTATATCCCAGGCCCATCTTCAACTTATATCCCGTGTCCATCTTCGACTTATATCCCGTGCCCATTTCAAATTATATCCCGTGCCCATCTTCAACTTATATCCCGTGCCCATCTTTGACTTATATCCCGTGCCCATTTCAAATTATATCCCGTGCCCATCTTCGACTTGTATCCGGTGCTTATCTTCATGTTGGTCGGTCCCTACTCCTCTTTCCTGGCACCACACCTTCTGTTAATACTCTTTCCAATCCACTGTGGTGCTTGATATCACCAAAATATTTTAGTGTTTGAGACTAGAGGCTTTTTACTAGCCAATCTTTCTTGATGTTCAGACCTTTTAGGATGTCAATATTCTTTTCTTGAAAAGACAGAAGTAATGTCTATAGGAAGAAAGAAGCATAATTTAAATATAGCACTAAAGCACACATATATTAAACTGTCATTTGAGTTTAAATATCTTCACTGAAGATGGTAAGTTGGACGAAGAAATTATCATCCGATGCAGTAAAGCAGGTCTAGTATTGGGACAGTTAGCTCCCTCTTTCAGCATAAAGTGATCCCAATCAGCACAAAGAAACATCTCATACAAAGCATATTCATTTCCATTCTATGTATCATTGCCAGACTAGGCCACTCACAACAAAACATAAAAGAAAATTAGCAACTATGGAAATGAGGTGTCTGAGAAAGACTGTAGGAGTGACCAGAAGAGATAAAATCAGTAATGAGGTCAGAAGAGATATAATCAGCATAGAACCAACTCTAAATTCCATTTAAAGACAGCAAATCAAATGGTCTGTCCACTTGGAGAGAATGCCTTCTGATGCTATACATTCAAGGCATACATCAAAAGAGAAGGACATAGAGCAATAGGTAGACCAAGAACAAGATGGGAAAATAATATCAGAGAAACTCTACAGCACCTCGATGTGTCTATGGTTGAAACAGAAGAGCACGATGCAGGACCTTATATCTTCCTCAACACCTGAAGTGGTACAAGAGGAGGTAAAGAAGAAGAAGAATATTCTTTTTTTTAACCTGGTCCATGGTATTCTAGAATTCATGGTATTTCTATAGCATTTAATTTCAAAAGCCCTTATTTTATCTTAATGACCGTGAGACAGTCCACAACTCATGTCTGTATGTTGCGACATGGAAGATGTGTCATGCCCTCAAAATATTGACCTAGATTTCCTTGCTGGCGCTTAACCATAGACTTTTAATGCTAAGTTTGTGCCATTTTCATCATTTATTGTTACTTTGGGGTGACAGGCAGTTTTATCTGGGGACATTATTTTTTTTTTTCTTGAAATTCAGGAACAGGTTTTGATCTTCACTGTGTTTTTGGACAAACATGATTAAATATTTTATCCCTGTTACACTGTGCGAAAGTCTACAATATGTCACAACAGGGAATGTCCATCCCTAGTACATGAGGACTGGGACAGTGAAAAAAGCGGAAGAATCTATCAAGATCAACGGCTTGTAAAGTGAAACAGCAGAGTGCATGGCACACATGAGGCATGTTCAGGATACAACAGAGAACACAGTGGCCATTGTGGGAGAGATCAGGACCTTACCATGTATCACCCTAAAGTTAACAATGGAGTCATAAGGCTATCAATGAGAAGAGACTTTGTGAACTAAATAAAGAAGAGACAACTGGGATATTTTGGTCACATTAAAAGACAACACGCTTTTGAAGACCATACTGGAGGGAAAAGTCGAAGACAGGAGAGCAAGAGGTGGGGCAACGATACAAGTGGGAGGACAATATCAAGAGATGCACAAACAGCAATCTGACAGGGTGTACAATCAAGACAAGAGACAGAGCCATTGCAGCTGACCATCACTGTGGAGAGGACACCTGATTGATTGAAGTTGTTGTAAAAATAAAAATCAGTTGTTCTTACAGTCTATACTGTGCGGTGTTGATAATTACATATGTCCACAGCATTCTGTCCAACATACTGTGAATCATTTCAAACACAAATCTTCTTCTATCTCATAATTCCAAACTGTCTACTGTTGAATGCGGAGTCAATCAAGAATTGACATCACAGCACCCCGGACATTCTCATAACCCCTCTGTCCCCATCTTCAGCACGAAGTGCAGAGTTCTAACTCTAATGGTAACAGTAGTAATCTGATTGTATATCCGTCCTGCCCTTCCCCCCGAGTGTTATGCATTAGCTTACAAAAGAATTTCTATGGTGACCTGCAAAATGGGAAACGTTTCCAAGGCGGGCAAAAGAAACGCTTTAAGGACACCTTGACGTCTTCACTCAAAGCATTTGGGATGAATTACACCAATTGGGAGGCTTCCTCTCAAGACCGAAATGCACGGCGTGCAGCTCTACACAAGGGCGCGGCTACATGTGAAGCAAACAGAACAGCAAGACTGATTAAAAAAAGGATAGACAGAAAGGCGGCTGTAGGAGATTCCATCCCTGGCACAACGCGATTTCCTTTCCTCACTGTCCAAGAACTATTCAGGCCCACATTGGCCTCATCAGTCATCTTCGTACTTATACTTGATGAAAAAGAGCGGACATTATTCATCTTGATGGACATCACACACACGCATTAGCGAGACCGCCTGGTCAATCCTCGGCGCACCATTCTACTAAGAGCATAATGATCTATTTGTGCCTACACATTGTTGACTTGCTCCCAAAGGACCCTAACAACATCTGGATTGTCAAACATCAATATATCGCCAAGTGGTCAAAACCAGCCAGTCTATCTGCCTGCTTGTTTCTCAACACTCTGGCGTGACTTGGAGAAAATATCCAAAGAATATTAACTACAAGGGACTTCTGAAGTGATGCTTGCTGATCTGCACGAAGCAACCTATCTCCACTATCTCTTTTCTAACACACAAGCATGTTTTTATATTTAATTAATAAAATCAAGCAACAAACTGCATAATTTACTGCCTATTTTATTTCACTGATGCTGGACAATTTGCAAAATTAATCCATATCTGCCAAGGACAGCATGTTACACCAGACTGGTGTAGTATTTATATCAATTAGACTAACTAGAATCAACGGATCATCAATATTAGACCAACTACAATCAACCAATCTGACTACAACCAACCAGCCAACACCTACAGACTTACTTGGATATACCAGTCCCGACAGAGGGAGTTTGACAACTTCTGCAATAAAGCCGTAACTGCCAAAGCTGACAGAAGCATGTACATGAACAGTCATCACTTCTCCAGTGGTCTGAAATAACTGCTGGACTTCTCCGCTGCTGCTGTTGGCAACAATGTATCCAAGTCTTTTGTTGCTGGTCCCTGCTGTCCCATCAAAGATCTCCACACCGTTTCGTGAAAAATCTTCATGAAAGAGATTTATCTGTAGAAACCTGAGCCCTACAGTTTTTCTGGATCTGTAAAACCAGCAAGAATTATTAAAAGTTAAGATTTTAGGATTCTGTAATAAAAAAAATAAAAAAAAAGCAGGGATTTGATTTATTTACAAGAATTACATTTATGATGTTTACATAAGGGCACAAATACATAACAAATAATAAACAATTACAAATCAATAATTATTATCAGCCGCTTATTATTGAAATAAAAATTATTATTGCTTGTTTAGCAGAATTTATTATCATTGGTTTCAACAGTTATAAGACAAAGCAGATGGCACTATATGTAGCACATATTGAGAAAAGGAATGAAAATATGGGGGTGACTGCAGTCAGCTAAAGGTAAAGTAAAGGTAAAGTCGGGAGATGTGAACCAGCGTCATTGCACACAGTTTTAAACCATAAGTGCTCTGCCACCAGTACGGATAGCTGATAATAACTGCCGCCTGTGTTGCCATTGGCATGTAACTTTGTAGCTACAGCGAAGTTCCTCCATTTACCCCAACTCTGGTACCCATTTCCTAGAAGCTGGGTGAACCCCGGGAACCGCCCCATTTCGAACACTGACCGTGGGCTACAGTGAGTCGCACTAGATTTAAAAGTGAGCCTCTTATTGAATGCCAGTTAAATGTGACTGAAAAGCTTATCGAAACAGGGAAGCAGCAAAACGTCCACAAAACAATGTTTCAGCCGGTTGTCTTTCTCGAACAAGTAATGAACTACACAAATATTAATTTTTTTTTAAAGTTGCTCACATCACCCCTTAGAGATGTAAATACTTTCGTCTTTGTTACCCTTGTAACAACACACCCATTCATTGTCATTACCAGAAATCAAAACACTTATCAAGGAATTGTGGAGAAAACAAACCAACAGTAAACATCCACAAACCCCATCAGCAAACTCAACAGAAAGCAACATACAATTTTTCATCTACAAACAGGACACTGCAGGCTCAACTACCACATGCATAAAATAAAGATTGTACAGTGGCTCCCACAGTGTTTCTGTCAAACAGGACCACAAACACTTGAACACATTCTGCAGACCTGCCCACTCTTCCTACAACTTCAAAAAGAAACCTGGCCTCATGAGCAGTGTGTGCAGAGCAAGCTATGGGGAACCATGAAGGACCTGCAGCTGACGTGAGTTCATAGAGGCAACCCACCTGATGGTCTGACCTGAGCATACGAAACCAAATGCTAAAAAAGAACATTTATATAACTTTTAACAAAGACATTTTTTTTAAGCCTGTCATGAAAGTCACAAACAAGATGCAAAACTAAACAGAAGAGCTAGAAGAAGACATCTTAAAAATAAAAATATCTTAAAAAAAGATATAAAGATGATAAATAAGTAAAAAAAAAAAAGTAAAATCATGACTGAGATTACAATGAGATGAACACTCTGATGACAATAGCTAAAACAGAAAACAGAATCAGACTGTGGCATTTAGATGGTCATCATCATCATGTAGCAGGTCCTTTGCAGAACGTCGCTCTCATCACAGTCTGCCTCTAAGAAACTCGGTCTCTTGCCAGTTCTCCCGCCTCATGAATGAACTTTCACACTCAAGGAGTCACTTATTTATCCTGTGCCCATCTTCGTGTCGGTCAGCCCCTGCCCCTCCTTCCTGGTACCATGCCTTCTGCTATAATTTTTTTCAATCCGTCGTGGAGCTTGATATAACCAAAATATTTCAGCTTTTGAGAAAGGATGCTGTTTTTTAGCCAAATTTAGATGGTAGATACTATTAAAAGCACAAGTGAAAAAAAAATGGTCAAATGATAAACCATTCAGAAAAAAAAAAATATTACCTGATAATTTTAACACAGTCTCGTGTGTACGGACCATACTTGTAAAACAGTATCAGTCTTGTCTCCACTTGAATCTCTTTCTCCATTCTGCAGATATCTACCAGACCATGGACACTGTATGGAATAGTACTTGGGCCACTGGGCGAAAAAGATGAATCTCTCACACTGGTCTCGCCATTCAGAACCAGCACATTTATGCCAAACCCCAAGTTGCCAGAAATATTTTGATGCTGAATATTTAAATTTTGTCTTGGTGCAATTACATCATAACCATTGTCTGCACACGCAGAAATGTTAATATTTCTGAAGATAGGCGTAACATAAGTCGACTGGATTGCCCCAACTTTCTCATCATGGAGGATTCCGCCACCAATAATGTCCACATAACTCAGTGTCGACCGATCAGTGCCTACGTCTGCAGCTAATGGTTTCTCTTCATATGCATCCATGGCAAACCGAATGTTTCCCCAGTAGTCTAATTTTGGATCCAAGTTTCTTTTACCGCAAGTGATAAAAGTGTAGTTTGCAGCAAAGACGCAGGGAAGTAAGTTGTAATTATAGCGGGTGATGCACTGATTTAAGGAAGTTTCATCGCCACGACAATAGTACGAATTATACCAAAATTCTTTTCTGAAGTACATAGGTTTGCCATAGATGTAATAGTCATAAAGATGGGTGAACCTAACTTTCACATTGATTACTTCTTTTCCCAGTTCCCTGCATACTACTTCAGCTGTCTTCTCGTTAAACTGACTATCACACATTATGTTCCAGCTTTTGGTTGAAGTGTTATACAGCTCAAGAAAGCCTGCGTCTGCAAATTCTGATCCATCACCTCTCAGACGAACAGTTATTGGCGAGTGTCACGCTTGTAATTCTTGGTGGCTAACATGTCTCGCTTTCTTTTTCCTTCAAATTTTGGGTTGTTAGACGGTTGTATGGGCTGAAATTTAATCCTACTGTATGGAAGGCCATTTGCTACCAGGCGCCCAAGAACAAGTATGCCAACATTGGGCATGAATTGAAGCTCACTTCCTGGGGGGATAGTGAGTGTGACACCTGGCATTACAGTGAGGTCAGACTGAACAATATAGGGTCGCCCTATTTCTGCCAAGACTTGTGACTTTTCCACTCGACCACCTAAGTGATTTGGGTTCAGGAACATTTCTTCTCTGACACCAGCTGAAGGGACAGAGTTTGGTTCTGGCACAGTTAAATAAGGGAAGTACTCAGCAATAGCAAAATTATTCCAGTCATCAAAATCAAATATCCTTTCTCGAATGGTTGGCTGATCCGTGAATCCCCAATAATTGAGAGTTACATTCATACTACTTCCAAGAAGAATTGATGTAATGCCTGCAACCAACTCATAACCAAGGGCTGGATTCGAAAATACATTGAAATTTGCTTTCATATTCTGAAGTCCTTTTACTGCAACCCCATATGATTGTGGACTGTTAGCACCACGTGCAGGCACCTGCCCATCATAGAAGTTTCTAGTGATTTCATTCAAGTGCATCTGGCCTGTGAGTGTCGTGAAATATTCTGAGTGACTGAGAATATCAATGTCAACCATGTAACGGCAGTTGTTTTCCCTGATCTTATTGCTGTTCAAAGACATACTCTTCTCCATTCCGGCAATATGTATAAGACCACGAAGGCATTTATTGTTGCTGAATTCATTACGATCTATTTTCAGCTGGGCATAGTAGCCAGCAACTGCAAAAGTGAAATCGTTATTATTCCTGAATATGGACTCTTCAACGGTGACTGCATGTACTTCTCTTTCCGACTCATCGTTTACTCTAGGTAGCTCAACATTCAATCCGCCTGCTTTTGTCCCCTGCATGGTCACTTGGTTCAGAGTCCACTGCCAAACATTGTTGGCAAAATCCACGTGATTGTGCTCCGCAAGAATTCCAGCAGCATTGTTAGTAAAGTCACAGTTGGAGATTTTGTAGATAATCTTTGCCACTCGCTCGGGTTTAGTCATATCCTCGTAGGTTGGGATGTAATCCTCAGTGAACTTGGTTACACTAGGCATATACATGGCATGGCTCATGCTGCTGTTGATTTTTACATCCTGGAGAAGTAAAAATGTATATTTGCTGAGAAACAAGATAAAGGTCCAAATAATAGTAAATTATGGATCACAACGGCCTGAAAGGGCCATTTTGACATAACAAATCCCCCCCCCCCCCCCATTTTCAGTAAATGTAATCACATATGAGGCCTCTAAAACATTGCGCAAAGAACAGAACCACTGCCGTAAATTTGACTTCCTGGGTTACAAGTCACTGCAGTTAATGCCCCCTGTCTTGTGGCATTAATGGGGACTGGTAACAGACGGTGATGCTGGATTAGCTGTATTACAAGGTGAGAAGGTTCAGATGAGTGTGGCTTGCCTGTAGAGAAGAATCAAGCAATTACCAGTCCAACATTCTTCAGTACATAAGTGAACAGATCTCTACAATAACAACAAAGCAGATAGATACTGTGATGCAGACTAACAGAAAGATAAGTAAGGTTAAAGTGTCCCCATACATCTGGCTGTATGATTCCACTAGGTAGCCTGAGTTGCATGACACCAGTCTCTTTGGCAGTAATTCTTCTTCCTTATTTGTCTGAGTAATGTAATTGTGTTGTGCCTGTTTTATAGCACAGCTATGATATCTGCACCTGCTGATGCTACAGTGGGCTTTACTTGTGCTCCATATGAGTTTTCAATTGATATTACCCCCATGCTTTGGGGGGTGGACTGATGAAAGCCAGAGAATTTCTGGACAATGCATCTATGGGGGACACCCACTCTGAGCTCCCTCACCAGCTTAGTTTAGGCTTAAAAAAGCCATTATCCATAGGGCAAGGTGAGGAAGTGTGGCAGAAGTTTTGCATGAGGATCCATAAAAATCAGCATAGAGCCTGCTGGTGCCCACGATGAGGTGTGGAGTATTTCTTCATGCACATCTCAACAGTGTTAACTTTCCCTCACACTTGTAACCAAAATCACCACACTTAGTCTTTCCTCTTGGGCCTAGGGCGGTTCATAGGGCAGAGGTCATAGTTCTTCATGTCTGGAGTTCGCTGCCACCTGGTTAGGCCCATGGTGAGCCTTCCCTGATGATAGTTCTACGTAGAGCTTCCCTTGGTCTCATAACATTTACTATTGGTAGTGATTCAAAGCAGGTGAAATTTAAAATGCTTTGCCTTGATAGGGATATGAACCTATGATAACCCAGCCAGCAGTCAAGCACACAAGCCATTGCACTATTGGTTCATCATCATCATCATAAACCACTTCTGCCATTAAGCCTCATGGGGAGGAAAGATTTGTGATCCAGTGCATGTAGAGTGTCTTTAATGTTGTCAATCCATATTTTCTACAGCCATTCTGAGATTATTTGTTCTCTCCATCAAAAACATACAACAAAACACATATTTTTTTTTGCAAAACATCCAAAAATAATAAAGGAATAAAACTGTTTTGTACAAACTGGCAAAAATCCAATTACCTTAAAAGAGATCTGTTCTACTCTGTGTCTGTGAAAAAGCTCAAGTCGTTTATTTGATGGGCTGTTGTAATGTTTTGTAACAATTCCTTGTTGGTTTCCACTGAAAGTTGTATTTGTCACAGATGTCACTAACTCAGGCTCCCTGGCACCATAGGCTTCTGTGTCCAGAAACAACACAAAGTAAGGTTTCAACAATTAAAAAATAACGCTGAACCAAACAACACACTGCACAATTTCTTTCCAGGCATATTTGGCTGTATCTCGTCTGGTGTGTTATTACAGATTTACATCAACAAAAATGAAGCACAGCACAACAACAAAACTGAATAAATTCAACTGAAATGTGAATGGTTTCTTTCGATACGTCATGTTTGTCTGCCGAAAGTTCACTGAAGTCACGTGACTTATCCCGCAAAATTTAAAAAATAATCAATAGAGAAATCTGAGCACAATTATCCCTTTCACCCCATAAACCATTTTAAAAAACAGACCAAGAACCAAAAGCAAATTGGAAGTCTCACCCCCAAAAAAACCCGAACAGAACCAGCAACATTAAACTACCTTCTCAGAAACAAGACGCTGCAGGAAGGCAAGTTTTAGGGCCTCAACAGGAATGAGGCAATGAGGGAAAAACCAGGTTTGGGGCTTCCTTTGGGTGAAAGGGCAAATTTTTTAAACATATTCTAACTATAATCATTAATATATAATATAACATAATAATATATTATAGTACAATATATAGTACAATAGAGTAATACTGTACTGTAAAGTTAGTTGAGCGTCCTTTGCAGAACCAACCCCAAAATTTGTGGCTGTTGCGGTTATTCTAATCAAATTTATGCTTAGTAGTTTGCCACTGCCTCTGAATGGTCGGCTCATGATACCCCTTCTGAAACCAATGCAAGATGACCTGCTGCCAAATCGTTTGCAGCTGGGATCAAACCCGATACACCGGCATTACGAAGTGTATTCGCAAAAACAATACTTAATCAAATATAACATGACCGAAATATGATATGATATATCAGAGAATTCATTTTGCAAGTTACAAATGGGTATTAAACAAGGCAGACAAACTTGAACACCATTTGCTATTGCACTAACCTCCCCCTTTATATTTCCAAAAACTCCAATCTTCCCGTCCTCCCAAATCTTCAACACAAGAAATGTCTCCAAAAAAATGTGAAAGAAAAAGAAAAGGTTTTTGGTTTCCAAGTTGTCTTCCTTGTATTCAACCAAGCAGGTCCCTGCATTATACCCATTTACAAGAATTGCTCTGATAGATGTGACTTTCGGCCGACACATCCAGCTTCCTCAGGCATTTGTTGCACAGGTTAGCTTTCCTGTTTAGTTTCACAGAACACATTGCTTCACTTGTGTGTTGTAATCCCTACTTTCCCTACTGGTTCACCCAGCCTCTAGGAAATGGGTACCAGAGTGACACTCTGGGGTAAATGGAGGAACGTCGCTATAGCTACAGAGTTACATGCGAACTGCGACACAGGCGGACGGCGGACAGTTTCTTATCAGCTGTCCGTACTGGTGGCAGAGCACTTATGGTTTATAACCGTGTTCAATGACGCTGGTTCAAATCTTCCGACTTTACCTTTTTTTTTAAATCCCTACTTTGAAGTCTACAGGTAGTGCCACTTTCTTCAAATCAGGCCAGTCTAGAGCTGCTAGGCAATGCTGGTCAGCTCTCAAAAGAGGGTTAGGGACAGAACATGAGCAATCTCTATATCACCCAAGGTTTCAGTAAATGCAGAAGCAATACTTAGTGCTCTCATATTGAGTTGACCTAGTCTCTAAGTCTGATCCTAGCCCTTGACCTGTTTGACAATGGGAGAACCTACCAGTAGAAAAGCTACCATCAGTCTCTCTTCCAGGGTGGTCACTGGAACTCAAGCCCCGCCACTACAAGGTGGAACAGGCATGTCAAAGGGGCCGTTAACAATACAGTGAACGACATGAATAAGATCTTACGAGGAAAGACTGCAAAAGCAAGTCGTCCTGACAACTGTCCATTTACTCTCAGATGAATTGTGAGGACAGCTGAGCTTGAAAAGATGGGGAAATCCACAAGATCTTTCTCAATCTCCCACTTCTTGGTATTCAGAGAATTGATGTCAGTTCTTTTAGAGTCATAAACGACCACTTTCTCTACTGTTTCAATAGGCAGGTAGTCCAGAATCTGCAGATAAAAGAGTACCTGTTTTTTAGTCTTCTGAAAAGTATTGCTAGATCAAATTTACTGCAAATTAATCATAGTAATACTGAAGAAGATATATTATTTATCAAATAAAGATTGAGAAAAACTCAAACACTTCCACCTAAATATTTAACCCCCCCCATCCCCCTTTTTTTTTAAATTTGCATATCAATTTTATTTGTAAATAGTCAAATTAATCACAATGAAGTCACTTCCTGCCTCTTCTACTTCACCTTTTCCTTGCTAGTTCAATAAGTTCCTATTGTTTTTTGACTCTGTAGTACATCTGCCATACAGATGTCATTATCTTCTTTTGGTCTGTGCTGTAATAATTCTAGTGACAGCTTTCTGTTTTGTGTATACTGTCAATTTCTGATTCAGATGTTTTTTTTTCCGATGATATCAAATTTTTAAAGATAGAACCAAAGATAGATTACATAATATATATCATAATTATTTAAAGAGTACATTAAAAATATATTTAACCGAACAACCTATATGCAGTGGCTTTTAAACTTGGAGCACAACAAAAAGAGATGACTACACATTTTAAAGCATAATTATTACCTTTGACTGAACTTTGCGTAGGTTCAAAGATTACGAATACTTCCATTTTCTTATCATTCAAACTGAGAGCCTACTTGAGTTTTCTACAACTATGGTAAAATTATCTTTCTGTCGGTGATCAGAAGTTATCATCATGAAATAAACATTTTGAATTCAAAAGAAAACTATGCCACTGGAAGAAATGAAACAAAGCATAAAGTAACACAAAAAAAAAGTGCTTTGTTAATATATCCCAAACAAGGGAAATCCACAGGTCACGGGACAGACTAATATTTCAGGGGGTGGTAGATAGGCTGCATGCAGTCGTGGGACCTAGGCTGCATGCAGTCGTGGGACCTAGGCTGCATGCAGTAGTAGGACCTAGGCTGCACTCTCTCATGGGACGTAGGTGGGTTGGAGCATAAAAGAAAAGAATCATTAAATCAATCAGGAAACCACCAGCCCCAGCACAAGACGACTATTTTATTATGGACAGATCAGAACAAGTCATTATCCTCCGCCTCAGAACAGGGCACAACCGATTAAGTAACCACATGTTCACAAAATTCAAGATAGGCGTATCAGCCATGTGCACCTGTGGAAAGGTGCCCCAGACAGCAGAGCATGTACTCCAGGACTGCACCGAATTTGACACACTAAGGCAAACCTTTTGCCCAGAAAGAACAACAATGTAAACTCTATAGACTAGTGAATGAATTAACAACAACAGTGAAATTTAAACAAGAGACAAAATTGCTGATATAGACAACTTATTTCAGGTGAATGAAAGAAGAAGAAGTAGGTGGGTTGGAGTTAGGGCCAGTTCTAGATGTTTTGAGGTCGTTAAAAGCATCAGAAAGCCGGGAAATCCAGTCTTACCACCCTCTAAAATGTTGGACTGTCCGTCCTGTGACATAATCTGGGTTATGATATAATTAAGACAAAAAAAAAAAAAAAAAAAAAAAAATTTAAAATCTTACTTGCAAAATTAGTTTGTCAGTTTGTGAGAAAGCGGAGATTTCCACCATGTAGTCTTTGTTTTCTTTTGCTTGTCCAGTCAAACATATCAAAAACATCAACTGCTCAGGCTGAAGAATTATCTGAGGCCTTTCAAACATATTTACACGCCTCAAGGGATAAATGGTGTTACGAATTAGGAGGGCATCATATTCTGTGAAAAAAGGATCGTACAAAAATCCTGCCTTCCAATTGTTGTCAAATCTCGAATGCATCACCTGTAACATACAAACAATGCAGCAGACGTATGGAAAGGCGGTAATTTTGAACTGTATTGTTTCAACCGTACCCCATTAAAATATCTAACATTTTGTATCTTCTTTTTCTTCACGTTCACCAGCTGCAAATTCCAGTGCAAAGTCCTGATTTGTTATCCATTTCTGGACATCAGTCTTGTTCCAGAACTTTAGTTTTGTGTGCACATCCATTTTCACACATCTGGCTCATTTGTGTGCAGACTACTGGTTCCTCATCTGTCAGGCAAATGCACTCTAACCTCAAAGCAAAGGAAACACCTCTGTTTATTTAACTTTTATGACATACCTGTTAGATAGTAGCAGGTCTTATTCTCTTTTCCACAAAATGAAGTTCAGAGAAGCATGTAGGGACATTTTTATGTGAGAAGAATAACGTGAACATCTCAGAATTAACAAATATGTGATGGCATTTAAAACAACCTTGTTAAAAAAATGTATGCAAATTTAAATATTGTGCTATCTGATCTGTCGAGTGAATTAATATAACTCTGTACAATGACATAAACTTCAAGGCACACACCTTCTTGGGGCAGCTGTTGCGGGTCAAGTTTAAAGTCCGAAGAAACTCAGCACAGGGCACAGGCTCTATAGCACCGACGATGGATCCTGAAATGCAAGGGTGGTCAAATTTTCAATCCTCAGGGATTGTGCCCGGAGCTATGGAGGTCGTGCTCTTTTCAATTTCTCAGCTGCCAGTGAGTTGTTTTGCAGTGATCAACTGAGCCACAAGATAATGAATCCGATCTCTCTACCAAAACAGTCACCAGGGGGTTTTGTGGAAGTCCACGTTAATGTTGAAAAAATCCTAGCTCTTTACTGGGAATTGAAACGGAAGTTTTGAGGCGGAAAATATTTGAGACCATGCAGACCCCTAAATTTAAATATTGTGCAATTGATTGTTGAGTTAATTAATAAACTCTGTACCTGCACATCCACTACAAGAAAACAGGCAGTGTAATTACTTGAAGCGAAAGCTGTTGAGGGCACCTTATATTTAAATTCATTTGGTGGCTGGAACAGGGAATTTATCAAGGGATTTTCTTCTTTGGTTTGTCACCAGCTGTATGCAACTCCTGGAAAGTGCCTGGTTGTTCACCCAGGGAGACTTTGGCTTTGGGATCATTGACAGAGCTATGGATGTACATGCTTTTTTGTGCGATGCTTTGTGTAGCTGTAAGCTGTTCCTTGACGATCAGGCAGACCGCACTCCATTTGAAGGAGATTCCAATTAGATCCTCTCTTACAAAAAGTCTTGTTGGGGAGGCAGTGTAGATTCATTTACTGTTTTCCCCACAGTCTCTCCCTGCAACCCATATGGGGATGACAAGGTCTAATACTTGACACTCTGATGGCATTGTTTACCAAGTGTTTCAATTTTTAAGCAGTCTATAATGGATACATGCTTTTCTGGGTTTTAAATTCTCTCTCTCTCTGTTTTATCTCAATGTTCTCTCTCTCAATTCTCTTGTTTTCCACCCCTTCTCTGTTTTACACATGCATGGCTCTTTTGTTCAATTCGATATGAGAAAAACAGGTACTGGATAATTTTCTAAAGTGAACCGCCACAACTACCTTTGAAACCCTCTTCATGAGGAATTATTCACATCAAAAACAAAAACAAAAACTTTAGAACTGAATAAACACCATACCTCCTGCTCCAAAAATTCACATTACAGTCCACATAATCAACGAAAATGCTTACAAATTCAAGATTGCTTTTATCAGACAAGAAAGGATTGCAACACTAAGCACTTCGTGATTGGCTGCCCTTACCTTCCTCTTTGTACTAGGTCATGCATGTGTTCAAGGAAACAGGCGTGCAGATTATCTTGAGGACACTGCAGTTGCTATGGCTGGTTCCAGTACTGGAAAAAAGCGATGTTATCAATGCCATGTGCAGCACTTACCGTGACGACGAGCATGCCAAAGGGCATGACTCCATATCCCTGTCTAAGCTGATGGTTTCATTAATCAACACAGAACAGATGTCATCAGTCATTCTACACTTATTGAGCATCCGAGAAGAAGATCAGAGCATCTATGGATCTGCTTGGAGTGCTGTGATGCATAATCCTTACTAATCAGTCTATCTTTACCTTACAAAAAAATCTAAAAGATTACCTGGAGTTTTGGAGATTTTGTGACCAAACCATTTCCATAGCTGTTCAGCACAGTAATATACTCCATCTTGTTTAGTGTGCTTGGCTTGTTGTGAGAAACTTGGATACCATCTGACATACTGTTTTGGACAGTCAGCCAGGAAATCTGGTAAGAGTTATAATCTATGCGGAGTGCAGGGGTCATAGTTCCGGTGTCTGGGTCAAGAAGGCCAGCATTGTTAATCTCAACAAATCGTATCTGAGATTCTGATTGCACCGGCTGGGTTTGGTCCAGCTTGTAAGCAGCGGCTAACGTGACACCTAATGACAACAAAATTATGACAGTTAATGATGTATTTTCCCTTAAGACAAACAGAGGAATTTAAATAATTGGGAGAAATTTTCACATCCGATGGAAAACTGGCTAGAGATGTGCCAAAGCTAATCAAGTAATGGGACAACTATCTCTCCTGTTGCCATGACAAAAAGCTGTCAAGAATCATCTCACACTGTTTTCCTCTGTCTCTTTTCCACATATTTTTCCAGTGGTGACAACATGTTCGAGTTTCCTTCGCCTCACAACATGACCAAAAAATAATGAATGTCTCTTTTTGATGTCTCTGATAAGTTTTCTTCGAGCCCTCGTCTCTTCCGAGATGCTCATTCTGGTGGTCCTAGCAATTCTAAGAATTCTTTTGCAAAACCACATGGCCTGAGACCACACGAAATTGTCTAGCTTGTTTATTAACTGTTTTGTAAAATTTATATATATCAAAAAGTCTTAATTAAAATATAATTCTAAGTAAATCACATTACAAATCTGAAAATGTCATTCTTAGGAAATATATATAAACAATCCTAATTAAAATAAAATTTTAATCAAATTGCAACTCAGAGATTAAATTGGAAGCCACCATGGTGTAATGGCTAGACGCTCGCTTGATGATCTGAAGGTTGTGGGTTTAAATCCACACACAGCTGGCTTTTGTTTTTTTAAATGACTTTAGCTCCCAGGTTGACCTAGCCTAAAATAGATTCCATGTAAAAACTCCTGGAAAGTAAAGGTAGCCAGCTGGATGTTGAATTCATCATCCACCAAGTGCTGATTGGTCTATAATATATATATATCTATGCCCAGTATGCCGGAAGATGTAGAAAAGGGTCTTTTTCAGATAAAATGGGATTAAGGTGTGCACTGACAGGCCTCTACATGTTCTAATTGGAATACATAATGAGGCTGGGTGACCAATTTCATTCCTCGCCCCTACTGATCTCACAGATGTTGAAAGACTTTAGTCTTCAAACCGCTGTGTGGGCTCTAGGACCCCATTGGGGGGAAATGGGGTGTGGGGGGAAGAGATCCAATGCCCCCCTCCCCCCCCCCCCCCCAAAAAAAAAAACGCATCTGGTAAAAGGTGACTAATTAGGAATGTTTTCCTTGAAGTCAGACCAGACTGCATCTGCCTGAGGAAAAAAGAGCCAACAGTCTGCACACAAATAAGCCATATCTGTAAAATGAAACAAGACTAAAATCCAGAACTTTCTGCCTGAGTTTACAGCTGAATAATGTGAAAAAGAAGAAGAAGAAGGAGAAGATTAGGGTTCAAATCTATGATGAACTGATAAAAACTTCTGAAAATTTGGGACAGCAGTGTTATATGATCTGGTGACTTCAACAATGATTACTCACACGAATAATACAGTCATGGTTAAGGTCAAATTTCATACATAGCAATAACTGGGAGGAATACAGAACAGCCACACACAGGATGCACTTATGTAAAATAAAAATAAAAAGTAAAGGACCTTTTTTTTCCCCATGCTTTTAGGCATACTGGGCATAAAGGGCTAGACCTACATTTTACAAACCAATCGGCACGTGGTGGGTGATGTTACAAACCAATCGGCATGTGGTGGGTGATGTTACAAACCAATCGGCACGTGGTGGGTGATGTTACAAACCAATCGGCATGTGGTGGTGATGT
>CAJHNH020006046.1:446925-531925 GCA_905116865.2 Candidula unifasciata
CCATTTATATACCGCCACTGGTCACCTGCCAGTATGAATAATAATGCCTACAAAGTATCGATTTCCTATACCTTTCCCTAAAACCAAGCACGCGTGTTGTCATCATTGAAAAAAATATATTAACAAGATTTTATTTCTGGGGTGACAGATGCAAAAAATAATTAACCAACTTGAAAAATAAATATATGACCCAAATTATTGACCCTTTGAACTTCAGGATTAACACCTGTGCTTGGGAGACCAGAGACTAGCGGGAGTGGCGAGGCCCTGGCGAGGGGAGTGGCGAAGGGTGGCGAGGGGAGTGGCGAGGTGGCGAGGAGACTGGCGAAGACTGGCGAAGGGTGGCGATCGACATAAGCAAAAATCGGAACGTCTTATACTACTGACACAGACTGGCCAATACCTATCTACACCTCTCAGTGGTCAACCAAGGGCTCCAGAACTGGGACACAGACTGGGCAATACCTATCTACACCTCTCGCTGGTCAACAAAGGGCGCCACAACTGGGACACAGACTGGGCAATACCTATCTACACCTCTCAGTGGTCAACCAAGGGCTCCAGAACTGGGACACAGACTGGGCAATACCTATCTACACCTCTCAGTGGTCAACCAAGGGCTCCAGAACTGGGACACAGACTTGGCAATACCTATCTACACCTCTCGCTGGTCAACAAAGGGCGCCACAACTGGGACACAGACTGGGCAATACCTTTCTACACCTCTCAGTGGTCAACCAAGGGCTCCAGAACAGGGACACAGACTGGGCAATACCTTACATCTCTCGGTAATCAGCCTGGAAAGTTAATTTTTACAGAGAGCCCAGCCAGCATAGATAGGATTGATTGATATTTCTTTCAAAGTTGAGGCATAGTGAAGCGGATATGTAAAACGGATATGCTCACAACGCTCAAGTCCTGGAACAAAATCAAATTCCGGTCATGGACGAACAAACACGACTTTCCGTCGGATTTAGCCTGCGAATACAAAAGAAACAGAAGGAAGTGGCGACAATGGAGAAGAAGCAGAAGGACAAGAAGAAAACAGTTGAGAAGGAGAGAAGGATTTGTGTGTGTGTGCGCGCGCGCGCACGTTTTCTGTGAGACGGAGGAAGAGGAGGAAAAGAAGAGAAAGAATAGGAAGAGGATGATGCAAGAAGGGTATCTGTGTATGTTTGTTTGTGCATTGTTTTTATACGAAATAAGCTTGAAAAAGAAGAACAAAAAATGTGCACCAACTGGCCAGGTAAGTGACAGAGAGTAAAAATGAAGACAGATAACTGAACTGAACAGACGGCATGGACGAAACAAGAACACAGACTTGATGTGGTATTATGGTGATCGAATAATTAGGAGAATCACAGTCGCCTCTGCTTATTGGCATGAAAAAAAAACGATGAAATTTTTTTTTTTCTAATGACAATAAAACTTGCATTAGATAATATCTCCTAGTCCTTAGGAAAGAAAATAAATGCTTAAGAGCTGAAATGCTATAAAAAGATTCTCAGAAGAGCACAGACAAAGAAGGGGGACATTTACTGACATTCTAAAAGATCTCAACGTCAAGGAGGCTTGGCTAATAAACAGCATCTTGTCCCGGAAGCTAAAATATTGTGACCTTATTCAGCACCACGGCGGAATGGGGGGAAACAAATACTAGCAGATCGCATGGTACCAAGAAGGAGGGGCAGGGACCGACGAGCACGACGATGGACACATGATTCAGTGATATAAAAACGCACGAGGAGGGAGAGCTGGAGAAAGAGCGATATTCTGCAAAGGACCTACTAGATGATGATGATGAAGAAAATAGAGAGAATTATCAGAACCGCACTTGAATTTTTAAAAAAACTATGTATACCTCCAATCAATCAATCAGTCAATCAATCAGTCAATCAATCAGTCAATCAATCAGTCAATCAATCAGTCAATCAATCAGTCAATCAATCAGTCAATCAATCAGTCAATCAATCAGTCAATCAATCAGTCAACCAATCAATCAACCAGTCAATCAATCGATCAATCAATTAATCAATCAACCATTCAGTCAGTCAGGGGAAAATCAACCAATCACTCCATCAATCATTCAATTAATCAATCGATCGATCAATTCTTCAGTCAATAAATCAATAAATCAGCCAATAAATCGATCAATTAGTCAATGAATTAATCAATCAGTCGATCAATTAGTCAATCAATCAGTCAATCAACCAGTCAATCATTCAATCACTCAGTCAATCGATTAATCAGACAATCAATCAGTTAGTCAATCAGTCAGGCAATCAGTCAGTCAATCATCAGTCAATCTATCTATCTATCTATCTATCTATCTATCTATCTATCTATCTATCTATCTATCTATCTATCTATCTATCTATCTATCTATCTATCTATCTATCTATCTATCTATCTATCTATCTATCTATCTATCTATATCTATCTATCTATCTGTCTATCTATCTATCTATCTATCTATCTATCTATCCTGCGTTTCTATCCCCTATGAAATCTAAAGTCTGTTCGTTTCTATCTGTCTGTCTGTCTATCTGTCTTGTCCTCGTGTCTGTTTGTCTGTCTGTCTGTCTGTCTGTCTGTCTGTTCTGTCTGTCTGTCTGTCTGTCTGTCTGTCTGTCTGTCTGTCTGTCTGTCTGTCTGTCTGTCTGTCTGTCTGTCTGTCTGTCTGTCTGTCTGTCTGTCTGTCTGTCTGTCTGTCTGTCTGTCTGTCTGTCTGTCTGTCTGTTGTCTTTCTTTGCTTAATGTTGTTAAGCATCGCAGGCACGGCAAACGATCTGTTTCCAGGGTAGTTACTCTCTATAACTGTAACTGCATAGTGATATTGTTGAGTTTCAGCAAGTTAACTCCATCTATCCTACCTATTCTTGGTCTACCTCTGCCTCTTGATGTTTCCATGCTATTGTTGCATGCGGTTTCAACCGGTGACACTAGTTTAATTCTCACCAGGTGACCAAACGATTTCAGTCCTTGTCTTTCAATAAATCTATTTACAGGTGTTGTTCCCACCATTATAATATCTTTGTTGTTCCCACCATTATAATGATATCTTCGTTTCGTTTATGGTCTGTTCTTGTTACGTTGACTGCTTTTCTCACACATCTAATTTCACACATCGTTAGTTTCTACTCTTGTTCTTTTGGTAATGTAGTCATATTTTAAATACTAGCTGTATATAATTTGCATCTTGAACTAACCCTAACACCCACTGGTTTTTCTTCAGTCGTTTATCATTGCCCACTCCACGGTCAACGCTCATACCGCTTTGTAGCAACGCAAAGCGGTCTGCTTTCACATCGTCTGCAGCGGAATGGAACCCGGTACGTGAGAATTATGAAACTGTTTTTGGTCACAGGAGTCTACAGTTTTTCGACGTGTCTGTTTAAGTCCCAAGGAACGCATGATACGTTCATAGGTTACAACCTACAAGCTTAATGAAAACATGATGCGCCGATTTTACGTCTCTTTTGACTACTACAGCTTGGACCTGTGATGCTAAACCTCTGGGACTCAAATAGTTAATGCCCCTTTCCACAAGCATGAATCAACGCTCATTTCAAAAACAGTGCAAATTACTACAACACTCTGGCGTCTGAAGCATGATAAGTGCAAGGCAGTTACATTCCTTGCAAAACAAATCCGCTTCAAAGAATAAGGGGCTAAAAAAAAAAAAACCAACCATACAAGAGAAAAACTATTTCTACTCAAAACAATCAGAAATCTCTGCAAAACAACAACAATAAAACATTTAAATTCATGGAGAAATAAACTATTCGCTCTAAAAAAAAAATACCTCATATACTTGACTTTCAGTTTTAATATAGGAAAATGTCAGCTTTCATACATTATAAAAGTACAGTTTTCGTGAACAAGATGTTTACCTTTCATAAACCAAAAGCTCAACTTTTATAAGCTCAATTTATTTTAAACCTTTACACATTAGATATTCAGCTTTTATTTCAAAATCTCACATCATTCCTTCCAATGGTTGTCAGGTTTCATATATCAAGCTTTCAGCTTTCATACACCCAACTTCCAGGTTTCACACACTTAACGTTCGGCTTTCATACACTCAACCCTGGGCTTTCATACACTCAACGTTCGGCATTCATACACTCAAAGTTCGGCTTTCATACACTCAACGTTCGGCTTTCTTACACTCAACGTTCGGCTTTCATACACTCAACGTTCGGCTTTCATACACTCATCGTTCGGCTTTCATACACTCAACGTTCGGCTTTCTTACACTCAACGTTCGGCTTTGATACACTCAATGTTCGGCTTTCATACACTCAACGTTCGGCTTTCATACACTCAACCCTGGGCTTTCAAACACACAACGTTCGGCTTTCATGCATTCAACCCTAGGCTTTCATACACTCAACGATCGGCTTTCATAACACAACCCTAGGCTTTCATACACTCAACTCTCGGCCTTCATACACTCAACGTTCGGCTTTCATACACTCAACGTTCGGCTTTCATACACTCAACGTTCGGCTTTCATGCACCCAACCCTAGGCTTTCATACACTCAACGTTCGGCTTTCATGCACTCAACCCTAGGCTTTCATACACTCAACGTTCGGCTTTCATGCACTCAACCCTAGGCTTTCATACACTCAACGTTCGGCTTTCATGCACCCAACCCTAGGCTTTCATACACTCAACGTTCGGCTTTCATGCACTCAACCCTAGGCTTTCATACACTCAACGTTCGGCTTTCATGCACTCAACCCTAGGCTTTCATACACTCAACGTGCAGCTTTTATACACTCAACCCTAGGCTTTCATACACTCAACGTTCGGCTTTCATAACCCAACTCTCGACTCTCATACACCCCAACTTTCGGCTTTCATAACCCAACTTTCGGCTTTCATACACACAGCCCTAGGCTTTCACACACTCAACTATCGTCTTTTATACATCAAACTTTCGTCTTTCATACATAAAACTTTCGCATTTCATACACCCAACTTTCGGCTTTCATACACACAGCCTTAGGCTCTCATACAACCAACTTTCGTCTTTCATGCACCCAACTTTCGGATTTCATACACCCAATCCTAGGCTTTCATACAACCAACTTTCGGCTTTCATACACCCAACCCTAGGCTTTCATACAAACAACTTTCGTCTTTCATACACCCAACTTTCGGCTTTCATACACCCAACCCTAGGCTTTTATACACCCCACTTTCGGCTTTCATACATCTAACTTTCGGCTTTTATACACCCAGCTTTCGGCTTTCCTACACCCAACTTTCGGCTTTCCTACACCCAACTTTCGGCTTTCATACACACAGCCCTAGGCTCCCATACAACCAAATTTCGGCTTTCATACACTCAACCCTAGGCTTTCATACACTCAACTTTCGGCTTTCACACACTCAACTTTCGGGTTTCATACACTCAACTTTCGGCTTTCATGCACCCAGCTTTCGGCTTTCATACACCCAGCTTTCGGCTTTCCTACACCCAACTTTCGGCTTTCCTACACCCAACTTTCGGCTTTCCTACACCCAAATTTCGGCTTCCATTCACAACTTTCGGCTTCCTCACGTTCAGCATTCACTCAACGTTCGGCTTTCATACACTCAACGTTCGGCTTTCATTCGGCTTTCATACACTCAACGTTCGGCATACACTTCAGCTTTCATACACTCAACGTTCGGCTTTCATACACTCAACGTTCGGCTTTCCTACACTCAACGTTCGGCTTTCATTTAACACGGCTTTCAACGTTCGGCTTTCATACACTCACAACGTTCGGCTTTCATACACTCAACGTTCGGCTTTCATACACTCAACGTTCGGCTTTTATACACACAACATTCGGCTATCATTCACTCAACGTTCGGCTTTCATACACTCAACGTTCGGCTTTCATGCACACACATTCGGCTACATTTACTCAAAGCTTTCATACACTCAACGTTCGGCTTTTCAACGTTCCGCTTTCATACACTCAACGTTCGGCTTTCATACATTCAACGTTCGGCTTTCATACACTCAACGTTCGGCTTTCATACACTCAACGTTCGGCTTTCATACACTCAACGTTCGGCTTTCATACACTCAACCTCAACGTTCGGCTTTCAACCCTGGCTTTCATACACTCAAAGTTCGGCTTTCATACACTCAACGTTCGGCTTTTATGCACTCAACCCTAAGCTTTCATACACTCAACGTTCGGCTTTCACGCACTCATCCCTAGGCTTTCATACACTCAACGTTTGGCTTTTATACACTCAACCCTGGGCTTTCATACACACAACGTCCAGCTTTCATGCATTCAACCCTAGGCTTTCATACACTCAACTTTCGGGCTTTCATACATTCAACTTTCGGCTTTCATACACTCAACGTTCGGCTTTCATACACACAACCCTGGGCTTTCATACACTCAACGTTCGGCATTCATACACTCAACGTTCGGCTTTCATACACCCAACATTCGGCATTTATACACTCAACGTTCGGCTTTCATACACTCAACGTTCGGCTTTCATACACTCAACGTTCGGCTTTCATACACTCAACGTTCGGCTTTCATACACTCAACGTTCGGCTTTCATACACTCAACGTTTGGCTTTCATACACTCAACGTTCGGCTTTCATACACTCAACGTTCGGCTTTCATACACTCAACGTTCGGCTTTCATACACTCAACGTTCGGCTTTCATACACTCAACGTTCGGCTTTCATACACTCAACGTTCGGCTTTCATACATCATACTAACGTCTTTCATACACCCAACTTTCGGCTTTCATAGTCCCAACTTTCGGATTTCATACACACAGCCCTAGGCTCTCATACAACCAACTTTCGTCTTTCATGCACCCAACTTTCGGATTTTATACACCCAACCCTAGGCTTTCCTACAACCAACTTTCGGCTTTCATACACCCAACCCTAATCTTTCATACAACCAACTTTCGTCTTTCATACACCCAACTTTCGGCTTTCATACACACAACCCTAGGCTTTCATACACCCCACTTTCGGCTTTCATACATCTAACTTTTGGCTTTCCTACACCCAACTTTCGGCTTTCCTACACCCAACTTTCGGCTTTCCTACACACAAATGATGTTATAAATAGGGATAATGTCAGGGGATGATTGGCATAACTGGGGAAGTCCCTGAGAGCATGGGTTTCACGAAGATATGGTGAAACGACAGGAAAGAGTGAGTCACGTGTGAATGAGGAGATCTGGGGGATTGAGAATCAGGTGGGCATTCGGTGACTGGGCCCCAGAGAGAAAGGATGGAAAATGAAGCTGTGAAGATGAATGGAGAATGACTAGAGCATGTGGATCTGAATCGGCGAGGAATGAATGATCGAGAAGGCCAGCTGTGATGGTACCCTGTTTGATTGTCAAAGCCAGCTGTGAATATGTCAACGTCTATTGTCCGAATGCTGGAAGTGGATTCACCTGTGATTTGTGTATTGAGCTAACGTGTAAATAAACTCGTGAAATGTGCCGCTGGTGTTAACCGTTGTTAGACGTTGTGTGACCATGAAGAGGATCATGTCTGCTTTGATTGAGTTGTGAACCTCTAGACATTAGAGCCAGTGTTAACTCTGCACCACAGATAGCCAGTGTGGAGGAGACACAAAAGGGCAGTTATTACATTGGGGACCCGTCCTAAGTGCGAATACATTGTAAGTTATAAGTATGAGTTACAGTGCAGGCTTGTTCTAACTATGCCAGTACATTAGACGTAGTGTTTTTGTGGACAGAAGTAAAATTTAGGCAAATACCGGCAGCCGTAAGTTTTGAGTGACTATGTGTGTTGGAAGATGGAGTTTAAAGAAATGTCGGGGTATTATGTAAGACCAGGACATGCTGTCAAGGGCATTAAGTAAAACCGGGACAACTGAATTCCAGACTCTAGTCATTCTGAAACAAACAAGCTAGCCTGAGAAAAATTGGCAGAAACACGGCGAAACAATACTGGGTAATGTATTCACTTCACGTGTGAAAAAATTGCGCAAGTTTCATCCCGCGACGTGGGAACGCTTGTTCGTCGCTGGAAGAGACTATGTAAGCTGAACTTTTGACCCTTGTGGTAGGTAATCCACGACGGAAAATTGTAAGCAGCAGTATTCCTGTGATCGTTGTTTAACGTGGGTTTTGTTCGTCAAACAAGAGGTCATAAACCAGGGATACTAATTTCGGACTAGATTTCACCGCAAGAACACTGCATTGCCAGGGGCCGAGACGGCACTCAGTTACAGCGAGCAAGGTCATCAACAACGGTCAAGTACAACACAGTAGCAGATAAAACGTCATCAGCGACAGCTAACTCGAGGCAACCGTACAGCACACCGTCCACAAGTGAATGCCTCAGGTCAAGAATACTTGTCAATAAAAAAGAACGGGGTCCAGTCAGCACCAGAAGTAGTACTTTTAGTACTAAATGTTTGTAATACGTCCGTATAGTTTGTGGTGACAATTAGTGAAATTAATATGCGCTAACTGTGAACATTTAGTGATCTGTGCCAACTGATCAACTTCAGTGTAGATTATTAAACTACATGGTATAAAGACTTTTTGACATATTTGAATTATTGAATGAGCATAAACTAATGGTAGTCTTTTAAGATCATTTGCAGACTTAGACCACGACAGAAGACAAGAGCAGTGTCCTATAAAGATCAGAAGAGCGTGTCCAGAGACAGTAAAGACGTGCAGTGGAGCATCAAGGGCCACAAACCTAATCCAGTCCATTCCAACAGCAGAAGAGCAAGGGAGCCATCACCAGGACCAAGGAAAAAGAATCAACTCATTACATTGTTACATGCTTTCTTTGTTCTATTTTCAGGTTCTTTGATTGTGATATTCTATTATTCTATTTAAGTAAAATAGATATATTTTTTTTATTTATTAGTTGAGTATAAAAATTGGTCAGGGGATATAATTAAATTTAAAATCTAAATTATTTAGTTAAAGAAGGGTATAAATTAAATAATACGGGATTTATCTTAAATTTCAAGTTTCAAAAGTAATAAGTTACAATAATCAGTTTAAAATGGCAAACCTAGCAGAATACATAAATCTGGGAAAACAGTTAGGGTTATCAGGAGAGGAGTTGAGAAAATTCTGTGAAGGAAGAGAACAGGAAGATAAAGAGGCACAAAGGGTTCAACAACAATTGGATCGTGAAGAAAGGGCTGCAGCACGCGCCCAGGAAGCAGAAGCACGTGCCCACGAAGCAGCAATGAAACAGCAAGAGGCAGCACTGAGAGAAAAGCAATTACAACAAGAAGCAGAACTGAAAAATAAACAGTTACAACAAGAAGTAGAACTGAAAAATAAACAGTTACAACATGAAGCAGCAATGAAACAACAGCAATTAGACCATGAGAAAGAAATCAAATTGCAAGAGTTAAAACTTGAACAACAGCGGTTGACAGCACAAATAGAAGCAGACAGACAAAAGGTTGAAGCACAGATAAGAACAAAAGAAATGGATAATGAATCCAAAGCAGAACTGGCAGCACAAAGGGAAAGAGCTAAAGAAGAAGAACATAAATTTACAAAATACAAAGGATTAATAAAGAATTTTGGTGAAAAGGATGACATTGGATCATGGATTTCAGCATTTTTACTACAAGTTCGGTTTCATAAAATTCCAAAAGAAGATTGGGCAATACTGTTCCAAAGACACCTTGGAGGAGAACCGTTAAAAATATTGGAGACAGTGCCAGAAAATTTACGACTTGATTTTGATTATATTAAAGACCGGATAATGAGACACTATGACCTACAAGAAGCAGGATACAGATTGCAATTCATTGATTTAAAACCAAAATCAACTCAAACATTTGTTGATTATATGTCCGAAGTTCAGACAACTTTTCAGAAATGGGTGGATTCAGCCAAAATTAACAACGACTATGATCTGTTAGTAGATTTACTATTAAGAAGTAAATTGCTAGAATCATTACCAAAACCTATGACCACATTTCTGAAAGAACACAAACCTACTTCGTTAAAACATCTTGAACAACTAGGAGAAAATTATTATGCAGCACATCGTGATATTTTTCTCATACCACAAAACACTGAGATATACTCAGGAGCCAGTGCCGAAGGACAAAAGTCATATGAAACAGGATATAATAGATCAGCATATCCGTCCAGAAGAAAATTTAATGGAGGAAGGAAAATAACAATAATAGATTGTGACATATGCAAAAAAAGGCATGGTAATGAAACCATTTGCGACGCCAATCAATTGTATGAACAAGAAGTCAGAAAGAAAATTGAAAACAGGAGGAAAAAGGTAAAGAGATATGATAGTACAAGTAAATGCTGGGCTTGTGGATTCTACGGGCACACGCGTCAATTTTGTAAATATAAGAAAGAATTTAAAGCAGCAGCAGTTTGTGAAACATCAGACTCTGAGTCAGGAAGTGAAATATCAGAAACAAATGCAGCAGTGCTACTAGAAGATAAATGCACAATGTGTGAGACGTTTCAAGAATATGGAGAATTGAAATGTAGGCATAAGATACCAGCGCACAATGCAAATTCTATAAAGGATTGTGGAAAATTAAATCTACACAAAGGAATGGTTGATAATCGAATCGTGTCAATTTTGAGGGACACAGGATCGACGATCTCAGGTATTCACAAGTCATTAGTGAAACCAGAGGATATGACTGATAAAGTGGTTAGATGCAGAACATTCGGAGGTAGAATAGAAAAATTCAGAATAGCATCAGTATGGGTCAAAACGCCTTATACCACTAAGAAGATGGACATGGCTGTATTAAGTTCACCGTGTGCAGAACTTATCATTGGTAACCAACCAGGGCTGAAAGAGATGACAGATCATGAAATAAAACAGTGGGAGAAAGAAAACATACCTAAGATGACAGAAGAGGTGATGCTAACCACGCAGAGACAAGAGACAAATGTGTTCATGGAAGAGAAAAAGGACAGTGTAAATCTGCAGGAAATAGAAAATGCAGCAGCAGTCACAAGGAGTGTAACAAAAAATCAACAAACTCAAGAGCACTCCGTAAACATGCACAAAGAACAAATACCAGTAACTACAGAAGATAAAAACAGATTTTTTCCAAGTCTATCAACAAACTACAAAAAACAAGTAAACTTAATAATGCAGTGGCTAGTAACATTAATTGTGACAGTGTTAATGTCAAGTGTTATTTGTTGTGTTAAATGTGTTAGGAAAATTGCAATATTAAAGTATCAGTTATTCACAATGCAATTGAACAGGAAGCCAACAAAATTAAACTGTGATCAAGGAAAAATGATAAAATATAAGTTTCGAGCAAGAGGCATTAACTATTGTGATCAGTTTAAAAAGAAAAAAAAAATGATAGAATTTCCTAATTAGAAAAGAATTTACAGTCATTACAGGTAAAATTGCAGAACATAAATGCTAATGACAATGCTAGTTTACCATTAGACATTGCTAATACAAAAGTTTAAATTTGATATTAGGCATGTTAAAGGGGTTAATAACCATATTCCAGATATTATGTCTAGGTAATAAAGATAGTAAACAGAAATAATCACAAGGGGAGTTAAATAGAAAAGGGAGATAATTATAGGTAACAGTCTAACATTACTAACAAATGTTTAATAAACGTGTTGTTACTAACAATTAATATTCAAATAAAATAAATGTTGTATGATGTGATGATATGAAAGTTATGATGTGTGAAAGTGATAATGAGGAATGGTGTATGAATTTAAAAATAAAACTGAAAAATGGTGTATGAGTTTATAAAAAACCAACAGACACATTAGGTTATAATAGAAATTTTATTAACAGGAAATTACAGATGTATTAAAATATAGAAATTTTGAAATATCTATGATATAGTGTACAAACAGAAAATGAAATTGCCACAATGCTAAAATGAGAAAATTCTGGCAAAGCTTTGTTATAAACCATGGTGAATGACGAAGACCAACAAGGAGTAGCAATCACTTTGAATGAACTGTCAACAGGAACTTGGTTCTATGGGGGACATACAGAACTGTGTGATTTATAAGTCTAGTTTTGGAGCCATTTTTTGGACTTCCGCGTTGTTGAGGAACGCTTTGGGGTGTTGTTCAGTCTTTCTTTAGGTAGACTGACTTCAGGACTTGATAAGTACGTCACAGAGCCTATAAGGTCATCCGCGTTGTTTGAGGAACGCTTTGGGGAGGTGATTCTGTTAGCATATTGCCAAGAACTGTCAAGGGGAGTGACAAGAGATGCTGCATATGTGGTACAAGTCAGAGAACCAATGGTAGAATTCCAGCCAACAGTAAACATATTAGTAAAATAAGGCAATATATTCTTATATGGAAATTTATATAGGTTTATGGAAAAAAAAATATTGCATATTTTTTTTTTTTTTAAGGGGAGGAGAGATGTAATGATGTTATAAATAGGGATAATGTCAGGGGATGATTGGCATAACTGGGGAAGTCCCTGAGAGCATGGGTTTCACGAAGATATGGTGAAACGACAGGAAAGAGTGAGTCACGTGTGAATGAGGAGATCTGGGGGATTGAGAATCAGGTGGGCATTCGGTGACTGGGCCCCCAGAGAGAAAGGATGGAAAATGAAGCTGTGAAGATGAATGGAGAAATGACTAGAGCATGTGGATCTGAATCGGCGAGGAATGAATGATCGAGAAGGCCAGCTGTGATGGTACCCTGTTTGATTGTCAAAGCCAGCTGTGAATATGTCAACGTCTATTGTCCGAATGCTGTAAGTGGATTCACCTGTGATTTGTGTATTGAGCTAACGTGTAAATAAACTCGTGAAATGTGCCGCTGGTGTTAACCGTTGTTAGACGTTGTGTGACCATGAAGAGGATCATGTCTGCTTTGATTGAGTTGTGAACCTCTAGACATTAGAGCCAGTGTTAACTCTGCACCACAGATAGCCAGTGTGGAGGAGACACAAAAGGGCAGTTATTACACTCAACGTTCGGCTTTCATACACTCAACGTTCGGCTTTCATACACTCAACGTTCGGCTTTCATACACTCAACGTTCGGCTTTCATACACTCAACGTTCGGCTTTCATACATCATACTAACGTCTTTCATACACCCAACTTTCGGCTTTCATAGTCCCAACTTTCATATTTCATACACACAGCCCTAGGCTCTCATACAACCAACTTTCGTCTTTCATGCACCCAACTTTCGGATTTTATACACCCAACCCTAGGCTTTCCTACAACCAACTTTCGGCTTTCATACACCCAACCCTAATCTTTCATACAACCAACTTTCGTCTTTCATACACCCAACTTTCGGCTTTCATACACACAACCCTAGGCTTTCATACACCCCACTTTCGGCTTTCATACATCTAACTTTTGGCTTTCCTACACCCAACTTTCGGCTTTCCTACACCCAACTTTCGGCTTTCCTACACACAAATTTCGGCTTTCATTCACAACTTTCGGCTTTCATAAACTCAACGTTCAGCATTCATACACTCAACGTTCGGCTTTCATACACTCAACGTTCGGCTTTCATACACTCAACGTTCGGCTTTCATACACTCAACGTTCGGCTTTCATACACTCAACGTTCGGCTTTCATACACTCAACGTTCGGCTTTCATACACTCAACGTTCAGCTTTCGTACACTCAACGTTCGGCTTTCATACACTCAACGTTCGGCTTTTATACACACAACATTCGGCTATCATTCACTCAACGTTCGGCTTTCATACACTCAACGTGCGGCTTTTATACACTCAATTTTCAGCTTTCATACACTCAACGTTCCGCTTTCATACACTCAACGTTCGGCTTTCATACACTCAACGTTCGGCTTTCATACATTCAACGTTCGGCTTTCATACACTCAACGTTCGGCTTTCATACACTCAACGTTCGGCTTTCATACACTCAACGTTCGGCTTTCATACACTCAACCCTGGGCTTTCATACACACAACGTTCGGCTTTCATGCATTCAACCCTAGGCTTTCATACACTCAACTTTCGGCTATCATACACTCAAAGTTCGGCTTTCATGCACTCAACGTTCGGCTTTTATGCACTCAACCTTAGGCTTTCATACACTGAACGTTCGGCTTTCATGCATTCAACCCTAGGCTTTCATACATCAAACTTTCGTTTTTCATACACCCAACTTTCGGCTTTCATACACTTAACTGTCGGCTTTCATACACCCAACTTTCGGCTTTCATACTCCCAACTTTCGGCTTTCGTACACAAATTTCGGCTTTCATATACCCAACTTTTAGCTTTCATACACCCAACTTTCGGCTTTTATACACCAAACTTTCGGTATTCACACACAATACGTTCAGCTGTTATATCTAAAACGTTCATGTTTCATTCACTAAACTCATACATTAAAAGTTTATCCTCACTCATTAGCTAAATGTTCATTTTCCGCGTGATTTTATTGCTCAATCGGTAATTATTTCACACATAATCGGAATTCACCATTACTGTTAAATATTTCAAGCTCATCTTCAGCTTGTGATTAGCGTAAAAAGCTACTTTGGACCTAAGGCGCCGGAACTTGGAGGCTCTAGTACTTTTAAGACCCTCATTTATTGAGTAAAGATGAGAAAAAAAGGTAAAGGGGGGGGGGCACATCCCGTCTGGAAAATGTGTAAAGGGCGCTAAGAGATCTCGCTAACAATGCACAGAATTTATTTATGCATTCCATACTTTCATTACATTATTATGCTCATTTGCCAATTAGCACATAGCAATTATAATTAATATTATAATTACTACTACGCGCTTCAAAAGGCTTAGGTTTCTTGAGGCTGCAACCGCGACTATAACATTTATGAGCGGGAGAGGAGGTGGGGGATAACTTAGCGTCCGCTTCCCCATATTTCTTTGCGTGTCGGCTCCCTTGCTATAGACTGGCTTCTCAGTGTAATCATAATCGGAAATTCCGTAATGTTGACTGAAAACATTATCGCCTACATTCGATCAGCACTTTCTGCCTGCTTCCGCTGAATTCAAGCGCCAAGGCTTGTGCGGTAAAAGAAATCTCAATAATGCAGCTTCAACAAGATTTATGCAACACTGAGTATCGTGAAGCACTTATTGTTCACTTAATTCTTGAGCGCCAAAGATCTATTGTTCTGACTGGGTGTATGTTGAGCGGCTGATATTTTAAATCTCTCTCTCTCTCTCTCTCTCTCTCTCTCTCTCTCTCTCTCTCTCTCTCTCTCTCTCTCTCTCTCTCTCTCTCTCTCTCTCTCTCTCTCTCTCTCTCTCTCTCTCTCTCTCTATTTCTGTGTGAAAGATGAGTGTTAAAAAGAAGCGAATGTAAGACGGGCCTGCCTGCCCGATCTGTGACCCTTTAGACGTAAAGTTATATCGTTCTTTTATTTGTTCTCTCTCTCTCTCTCTCTCTCTCTCTCTCTCTCTCTCTCTCTCTCTCTATTTGTGTGTGAAAGATGAGTGTTAGAAAGAACCGAATGTAAGACGGGCCTGCTTGCCCGATTTGTGACCCTTTAGACATAAAGTTATATCGTTCTTTCATTTGTTCTCTCTCTCTCTCTCTCTCTCTCTCTCTCTCTCTCTCTCTCTCTCTCTCTCTCTCTCTCTCTCTCTCTCTCTCTCTCTATCATGTAACTGCATATTGAACGTTGAGTGTTTGAAAGGGCTGAATATAAGACAGACCTGTTCACCTAATTTATGACCCTTTCGATAAAAAGTTCTTTCGTTCCTTCATTCTTTCTTTTCTCCCTCTCCCCCCCCCTCTCTCTCTCTCTCTCTCTCTCTACATCTATATATATATATATATATATATATATATATATATATATATATATATATATATATATATATATATATATATATATATTATCCACGTCTTGTCGTAAATGGCACACAAGGCATTCACAAGCGGTCTCAAATACTACTTGTCTGCTGCTTCGCTGCGTATGGTATCCTTATATTCGACTACATTCGTGCACTTCCCGTTCTATTTCCTTATCCCAGTATCTTTTAGTCGTCTGCGTGTTCTTTTTCCATCTACTTTCCGCCGGAGAGTTTGAGGTTTGAGGTTTTGAACAAAGAATCACAATCATGGCACACATGTGTAACCTATAAGTGCTACGTTCTTCTTCTAACTCAAGTCTGAGTCTGAAGAAGCTCAGCACAGTGCACAGGCTCTGTAGCACCGGCGAGGATCCTTAAGTACTTTATGTAGATTTTTAACTTCAAATTTAGCCCGGGCAGCGCCGTTAGCCTACTCCTTTCGATTTCCAACTGCCAAGTAATTTTCTGATGCGCACAGTAATGCACACGGGAGTCCGATCTCACTACCCAGAAACCGGGGGAATTAGAAGTCCAGGTCCACGTGAAAAAATCCAAGCTCTTACCGGGCATTGAACCCGGAACCTCTAGCACTAAAGGCGGATACCATGTCTCGAGACCACGCAGCCCCCCCCCCTTTTTTTTGTCTTTTTTCTGTCCTTCTCTCTCTCTCTCTCTCTCTCTCTCTCTCTCTCTCTCTCTCTCTCTCTCTCTTCTCTCTCTCTCTCTCTCTCTCTCTCTCTCTCTCTCTCTCTCTCTACATATATATAAAAACTTCGTCATGTCGTAATTGGACACAAGGCAATCACAGGCGATCTCAGATACTGCTGGTCTGCCGCTTCGCTGCGTATGGTATCCCTATAAATTACATTTGTGCACTTGCCCTTGTATTCTATTTCTCCTGGTGTATTTAGGTCGTCTGCGTGTTCATTTTCCATCTACGCTCAACCGGAGAGTTCTCATTTCAAAGTGTCGTGAGAGTAGTATAAGAACGACATAATCCAGCGTATCTTTCATGGTTGTTTGCTGTTTATGCTATATTAATAATCCTGCACATTGCAAATAGATCGAAAATACTCCACTCTTTATCCCCCGGAGGGTCCCTCAACATGGAACAAAGAGAAATAAACTTTATCCGTCCTCCTTCCCTCCATTTTATGTTGGTAGTCATGCCTAGCCATATCTTTCTGTCTCGTGTACTTTTAATCAGCTCTGACACCGATGATCTTCTATGCCATGATGTCAAACCGCCCAGCATCTATTCCCTCGGTCTCCCTCTGCCTCCCCTCCTCTCCAATTTGTCCACTGTCACAATGTACTCCAGTTTTCTCCTTCTCATCATTCTGTATATCTCTTATTAAGTAAAATATTTCTTTCATATGCACAGCAAGCACTTACATAATTTCCATAAAGAAATGCTAAAGGCGAATAAATTCTATTTAAAATTCATTATCTATGATCCAAATACATGTGCAGAATTGAATAACTGTCAAATAATATACGAACTGTGTGGATCTTACATGAAGCCAACTGAGACAGCTGCGTCCAAAGAATGTTGCATTGCAATATATGATTGGAACCCACAGGGGTATATAAATAAAGGAAGGCCAAAAAAACACATGGAGAAGAGAGCTGGAGAATGAAGTTATAAAGATAGAGAGGACATGGGGAGAGCTCCATGCAATGGCGAAGGATAGAACGACTTGGCGTGAGTTGGTTGAGGGCCTATGCTCCATTGGGGGATAGTAAGGCAGAAGAAAAAGAAGAATATATGATTGGTCTGACATGTTAACGACAAGCCAAAGTGTGAAATAATGAGAATGGCAGTATTCAGTTCTGTCCTTTGAATATCGAGGAACGTCTGGTCAAACGGTTCCTCTTATGAGGAAGACCCAGATTCGAATCTTCGGT
The DNA here is from genome assembly GCA_905116865.2 of Candidula unifasciata. NCBI lineage: Eukaryota > Metazoa > Mollusca > Gastropoda > Stylommatophora > Geomitridae > Candidula > Candidula unifasciata. Next base: position 464,665 of record CAJHNH020006046.1, read on the forward strand.
GAGGTTGTGAATTTTGTTCTGTGGAGGGCAACAACAACAAAATCCGAACCTGTACACTGTATGGCGATAGCAGTGTCGTGGAATGGTCGTAACCATACCTACCCCTTGAACCATTCGTGATGCTGGCGCCCCTAGTGGCGAGGTCACATTTAAATTTCGACCCGTCCGGTGGGTATATAGTCCATCATGTCTATTTAAACCTTTGTATGGGGAAATAAATAGTTCTCTATGTTCTGAATCTCTTGAAATGTCTACATTTTTAAACTTACCATTAAAAGTTACAGATTCTTTGTGTTATTACTCTTAATCCGAGAGGACGATTCACGACCTCGGCGTAGTAATCAGCGCACTTCTTCTGCAAAAGTAACGCTACGTTTCCCTTTTATTCTCTGCCCGACTGCCAAGAAGAATTGACGTTTGTATCTGCGCCTCTAAAATTGTCCTCTGAGAAGGCGGCTTTTGTGTCCAGGACATTTCCTGAAGCTTGGGATGAAATCTCCTTGGAAGCCAGGCAGTTAATCAGCAGTCCATAATGCCACTAGCTGGAAAGCCACCAACTTGTATGCCACCGTCTTAAAAGCCACCAGCTTGAAAGCCACCAGCTTAAAAGCCACCAGCTTGTAAGCCACCAGCTTGTCAGCCACCAACTCTTCTTCACCACCAACAGGTGAGAAGGCAATATCATAGGTGCAACGCCATCGCCAATCTTGCATTCCATGGGTGATGAATGCTGCCAGTGACCTACCCAGTGCCATAGTATCCTCTCAAGGAGCTGGTTCGTACCTCCAGCAGTGAAGGGACAAATTAGTTAAATTATTTTGTGAAATAACATTTCAGTAACAGATTATATCTTCTGGGACATCCATGAAGTGGATCTAACCACCATGATATTAACATGTATGCAGTTTGACTGAACAAGAGTCTAAAGAACACCAGCCATTTCAAGTGACCATGGAGCAAAAATGAGTGCAGGGGACAGTTCTACACCCAAATAAGTGGAAATCTCTTATGGTTCAGTGCCAGGCTCTTATGTTCCATGTCCACATGATTACCATGATGAAATTGGCGGCCTCTTGGGACTCAGTTATTGTACCAGTCAGATAAACTGTGTCCATTGTTTCTTCATATTATTGAGTCTATTTAATTCCTTTTGCCTGATTCATATATGTGGTTCTAAACTTATTACATGTCTTTGGAATTTTTTCAATCTTGGTTTAGCGTTCATCATTCAATGTTCTTAGCTGTCTGGAGTGCATGATTAATATATTAAATCTTATTATGTGTTAACATGACTATGATAGTGAACTATCATATAGGGGAGCTATTCTCTTATAGTAATGGGGCTGTCGGTTCAAGTTGCGCCTAGGAATGTATATTCTGTAGTGCCATAACTTGTGTTTCCCCACCCCTGAAATAGGTTGGATTTGTATATTGGCCGCGGGATACCGCCTAGACCAATTCGAGCCGACATTCCAACATTTATACTATTTCAGAGTGCTGTTGGTTCCTTAGGAGAAATCCTTAATCAGGCACGTGACAAGAGCGGTATGTGACAAACAGTAGCCATGAGGACTTAAATCCTCAGACTCAAACCACACACACACACACACCACACACACACACACACACACACACACACACACACATAAATGGTGTAAATACAGGCAGCAATAGCAGTTGTATGGAATTTCACAATGCATCGGCGTCTGTGGATGAGGCATTCCGAACGCTGTTCCGAAATACATGTTATAATTCCAGTTAAAGACAATTTGGCAATACACAGATTTGCGTTAATTTGAATAATGGTATAGATAGCCGAACCGTCAGAAAGTAATGGTAAATTACTACTGAACGTAAAATTACCTTGAAGTTTTTAGGGGTTTTGAACAACGGATCAACATCATGGAACACGGGTGTAACCCATAAGTACTCCGTTCTATTTCTAACTCAAGCCTGAGTCCGAAGAAGCTCAGCACAGTGCACGGGCTCTGTAGCACCGGCGAGGATCCTGAAATACTTTGAGTACATTTTAAACTCCAAATTGTGCACGGGCAGCGCCGTCAGGCTACTCTTTTCGATTTCCAACGTGTGAGACAATGCACACGGGCTTCCGATCTCACTACCCTGAAACCAGCGACATCGCAAACAGCGGAAAACTGCTGGGGTTGGTTCTGCGACGACCAGTAAAGGATAAGCAAGTAACTTTTGTATTTAAACTTAGAGAAAGTACAGCGTACGAAAGTCGGGACTGGTATTTTGAACACTGATAATGACACAAGACGGTAATTTTTATGAAATATCACAATGTAAAATGTAGGGGAAGTAGCCAGTACGAAATGAGAGACCCGTATTTTTAATACTGATATTTTTTTGGATAAAGTTCTGTCTACGGAATATTACTAGAATTTAGCACAGGTCGAAAATATGAAAGATACACGCAATTTTAAATAATGATAGTTGCGGTTGGGGAAAAGGTGGGGGGGGGGGGGGGTGATTCTGTTTATGGAATAACACAATACAATTTAGCTCAGGTCTAGATTATGAAATAAAAACACTGTTTTAAATAATGATAATGGCTGGGGTGGTTCTGATAATGAAATAACACAATGTAGAAGTGAGAGTAGGTTTAGAATATGACAGAAAAACACTGTTTTAAATAATAATAATAGTTAGGGGTTGTTTTGGTTATGAAATAACACAAAGTAGAAGTAAGAGCAGGTTTAGAATATGAAAATAAAAAAATAGGTTCTAAACAATGAAAACGGTCGCATAGGTTTCTGTTTATGGAATAAGATAAAGTAGAATTTGGTGCAGGTCTAGTATGTGAAGAAACAGTTTTCAGTCGTGATAATGCTTGGAGTTGGTTCTGTTTATCTTACTATTTATGTATCTATATACTTTTAGCCCACTAGATTTGAGTCTATAGAATACCTACCTGTGATGCAGTCTGATATATTAAAAAGTTATGTGAGAAAATTATGTCTGTAAAATATAATGGAAAAAAAAAAATTAGCAAATGGACAGTGAGTGAGAGACGTGACTGTAGTACATAATCATGCAGGTGAAAGATCAAAATAAGGCAATCCTTTGAGAAAGACATGATATTGTTAACTAAGAAAAAGTAAAACTTAAGGAAAATGTGACACACATCTTGAAGATAAATATTTTAAATACCGATAATAATACAAGGTAACCGCATCAAAGGAATATCACACAACCAAAGTAGGCGAACAACTGACATATGAACAACGAAACCAATGTTTTAAATACTCATAATGGTATGTGTCCTCAGTTGCTAAAATGCGGGGGTTGGGGAGGGGGGGGGGGAGGAGGGGGGAATCTCGCTGCCATTTTTTTAAAAACAAGCACGCACATTGTTACTGTTAAAACCATTTTTCACGGCAGCTCAAGAAAGGATTCAATCGAGCTCCAAGCACTCTTTAGAAAGACGGCAAATTTGATGACGTCGCTTCATCTGAAAGCCGTGCTAGAGAGTCCGTGAAATAATAAGAACTGGTTGCCACTTTTATACTAGAGCATTCTACTGTATCTGATATTTCTTCGTGAAATAAAGCGTCCAGTCTGACAACTACGTTCTTTAGAACATTGAGAACAGACTACATATAACTGTAAAACAAAGACCAGTGGAAATGGTTTCTACACATTAGGCACGTTTGAGCGTGATTTGTTTAAAAGTACAGATGAATACAAGCAGGCAGACAAATGAAAGGTCCCATCAAACCATGGAAGAACGTCTCATTTTGAAATAGTTTAAACAGATTAACACTGTAGATGCATGGCTGAAACAGGGCTAAAAAATTGGCTAGAGAAAGAGAGACTTCCAGGCGGGCCGTGACCAGAGCGACAGTCTGTAATTGACCGATTGATGGTGATAATGATGATGAGGATGATAATGATGATGACAATGACGATGATGATGATGATGATGATGACGATAATGGTGGTAAGGATGAAATGGTGATGACAATAATAATGGTGATGATGATGATGATGGTGGTGGTGGTGGTGGTGGTAGTGATGATAATAATAATGGTAATGATGATGATAATGACGATGATGATATTGATAATGATGATGGTGATGATGATGATGACGATGATGATTATGGTGATTATAATGATGAAGATGATGATGATGATGATGATAGTGATAATGATGATGGTGATAATGATGATGGTGATGATGATGATGACGATGATGATAATGGTGAGTTAGTTAGTTAGTTAGTAGACACATTATCCTTATTGCACGTCGAGCCACTCAATCCATAAATGCTAGAATCCTCTCCTCAATAAATCCCGCAGCGGGTAGCGGCTAACGACACCAGTTCTGTGTTGGTTTATTATTATTCTTTGGCTACCCGCGTAGTGTTCTTGTTTTTCGGCACCCCTTTTAACATGCTGTTCTTGCAGTCTTACCATGGTTGCAGATTCACAGTTCTCAGTTGGTTCACACATACGTCTTAACTCTCTAAGCACATTCAGTATATCAGCCTGGTCCATGGCTTGTCCGGCTTTCACAGTAGCCTTACCTACAAACGTATCAGCTTGCTTATTTCCTGGTACCCTAACATATACTAGCACGAAAATGGAACTAATCCTTGTCAGAAGTGAATTCTGTAGAGCCACCAACCACTGCCTTCGGACCCAGCCCTTCTCTATCTTCCTGAGCATACTCATCGAGTCACTGAGAAAGCATGCTCCAGTGAAAGTCTGAGTCTCTAGCCATGTTACTGCTTTAGTCACAGCCATGACCTCCATAGTCAGACTGCTTGTAGTTACGACAAAAGCTCCAGAATCTTCCTTCACAACTCTCCCTCCAAACTCAGCCGTGAAAGCGCATGAGCTTCTAACTTGGCCAATTACAGAACCATCTGTGTAAATGACAGCATCACCCTCTAAAGCGTTCTCGAAAATCAAGGCTTGAACTTCTGCTTTTGCAACAGCCGGACTCTGTTGTATGCAGTTTCTGTCTAGTTGGATGCAAACAGAAAAAGATGTACAGCACTCTGAAGGCACTCCTAAGGCACTCCTCGCCGGGTTCAATGTCCTCAAGTGAACATACCTGTGATGATTATGGTGATGATGATGATGATAAGGATGAAAGACTAAAAAGTGCAGGACCCTCTTTGTGTTAATGGCACATCGGGTGCTTGACTCACATTTGTAAAGATAAATCGATTTTTGATGTATGTTGTGGTCAACATTACGACCGCCGACTTTACTTCCCCATGACACCTCCTGACACCCTTTAAGGTTGGGTTGGCCTGAAAGCCAAACTTAATTATGATGAGACGTGTGTATGTGAGTGAGTATTGTATTTTGCCATATGTAAGTTGGAGGCAGTTTATTATCCAGTCTCACCTCCGTCGCAACAAGTCGCTGGTGTAGAAGAATTGTATGTAAACATTAACGCTTAGACATGCTTGTCTGTGTAATAATTTTATGTTCAATATTATGAATCAAAAAGACCACCTTGTTGTCATCATCATCATCATCATCATCATCATCATCATCATCATCATCATCATCACCCATCATCTCCTTCTTGTCCTACTCCTCCCACTTCTCCTTAATTATTATCATCATCATCAACATCCTCGCTATTCTTCGTTGCATACTTTATGCAACTTCTCCTAATCTGTTCTCTCACTACTATCACTACTGCTGGTGCTGCTGTTCCTACAACTACCACCACCACCACTACTACTCCTTATGCTACTACTACTACTATTTCTACTACTACTGCTGCTGCAGCTGCTGCTACTACTACTGACTCTGCTGCTATTGCTGCATTCTCTTTAAGTAGGCAAATTATTTGATTTGCTGTCTCTATTTTTAATTTAGAATTGGTTCTGAGCCGACTTTTTCTTGTATGACCTCCTCCGCCCTTTTTAAACTTCTCATTTCCATAGTAACTAATATTTTTTCCCGGTTTGTTGTGAGTGACCACGTGATCACTAGAAGCATAGAGTAGCAATAAAAATTATTTCTAGGAGATCTGGTAGTCAGGTAGTCTTAGTTTCAGCTTCATAGCAAACGGGTCACCCCATAGTTGCTCCGCTCCTGTGCCTACGAAAAACACACAAAATGTTTATCACAGTCCCTTGTAAAAGACTGACAAACTGCTGTCTCAGCATATCTTGCATACACACGCATTAAAAGCATACGGTAGCCATCCGAAATGCTAACACAAACAGTCCGACATTAGAAATGCAGTTCATCATTGATGGTAGCAGAAGTCACCAACAGATCAGTTCTATGAGATGTTTCTGTGCGCTGATTAAGATTGTTTTGCGTAGAGGTAGGGGTTAGGTTAGGGTGGGGGGTGGGGCTAGCCGTCGTGATACATGGGTTACTTTACTGACATTCATGTTAATGTAATTTCCCATCTTCAGTGACAGTTGCTTTCCAGTGTCCATACACATCCTTACTGTTTTCTCCAAACTTTTATGGCGTTTCATATGGTCAGAGTATTTCACATTTAGGAGCCATTGTGGTGTAACTAGGCTCAAGTCCTGTTGAGGGCGGCCTTTTGTATTTAAAAGGCCTGGGTCAATTCCCATCGTTAATACTCACCAGGCGTGCATGTCGCGTCTGTACTTGCCGCTCAAACTTTCCGTCGCCAAAGAAAAATAAATTATTTTACATTTATTATTTAAGTTAAAGATAGTTGCGTATCCTTTGCAGGACATTGCAGAATCATCCACATCATTTTGGCTGTTGTGATTTTTTTTTCTACGCAAATTTACATCCAGTAGTTTGTCATTGCTTTCTAGACGGTCGGCTTCTCGTTATCACTGTCGAAACCAACACAAAACGCAAACCCTGCAGCTGGGATCGAACACAGTACCCCGGCATTACGAAGCGCTTCGCAACGTCTAAGTCATAAACGCCGACACCTTTATTATTACTGGTTACTATTTATTACAAATACGCCACTCGGTTTGAGTATCAGACTTAGCGAAAGGAACTCTCGCTACACGCTTACGTCACTCATACAGAAACTCTCTCGTAAGTAAGCTACTAGTTACTAATTCTAGGATGCTAGCTGCGCACGCAAACTCTCAACAGCGGAGCGTCGGGGAAAGGAAATATCACGTGACATCCTCTACATTGTAATCGTTACCTGCTAAAGCTTACACATGCTACTGAATGCAGAAAATATCAGTGGGTTTCATTTTCTGGGTCAATGATAATTTTACAATGTCCTTGTGATATTCAAGCTCAAAAGCATCGCTTTGTTTCCTTTGTGATATATAATAATTAAACAGAACACCGTTTTTAATATTGTTCGCAAACGCAAATTTTTAGACACAATACCTGAAGACGGTCTAAAATCGTTATGTAGCTCATTAAAGTCAAGAAAAACACGATAGGATTTGGTCGTTGCACAAAATTAGACACGTACAGGACTAGCTCAAAAACTAATAATGTAAACAATCTCTCATGATTTGCCTAGCACCACCTACCAAGGATGATTACGCTGAAGAAATATGAGGAGGAGCAAGAAAGGTCCAAGCAAAAGATGGAGCTACGAGATCAAGAGTAATCTAACCCGGCGTAGGTTTCTGTGCCCCGTTGTGGGGAAAACAAGAATAGACCCACTGCCGCTCCAACGAGCATGTCATAAGAGTCGACTAATTGGGAGCTTCCTTCGAAGTCGGAGTGCATATCCCCGAGCGGCAAGGAACAACTCACTGCACACAAATAAGCCAGTAAAAAAGATGCACACGCAAAACTCACACCTGGCACAAAGTCACAGTCAAAATAGACGAACAATCAGGACTTGGCACCGGAGCTCACAGCCGTTGAACAAAGAACAAGAAGAAGAAGAAGAGGTAATTTAGAGAAATTAAGACCAACTTTGACAGCGTAGTAGAGAGAGCTCAAGAAAATCCATAAACCCCTTACTTCTTCCAGCGTTCACCAGCCTTAAAATCTGGCGAAAAGCTAAAGTTATTCATCCACTTCTGGACTTCAGTCTTGTTCCAGAACTTGAGTTGTACGTGCACATCCGTTTTACCTGTCTGGCTTATTTGCATGACTACTGTTAGTTCCTGACTAGTCGCATTTTTCTACCTGCTTGTTATTGTGAGCGTGGGTTTATTCTGTTTTCTTCACCCAAACTGGAGCTAGGGACCCACACGGGGAAACTTCTTTAAACACGCTACTGACAATCAGAATTGGAACTCTTCGCTTGCTGCTGAAGATGGGGACAGAGCGCTTATAGGATTGTCCCGAGTTATGTGATGTGGATTCCTAATTCATCATTCGACATTCTGATTTAACTGGTGGAAGAGACGAAGAAGAAGAAGACCTCACTTTTATCTTTCCGATTCCTTGCTTTATAGTTACTCACCCGGAATTAAAGCTATAACTATTGAATGCAGTGCAATCCTATTATTGCGAAAACAGGATAACAAGGTCTAGGAGCGACCGCTGTAGATAAGAGGGCAAAGAGAACATTGCAAAAATAAGTTAACTTTGTGTCCCACGGAACTATCCAAGAAGTCAACCCGGTCAACAAATTCCTAATGAAGTCGGATGTGTCGGCCGAAAGGCGCAAATTTTACAGCTTCGTTGTAAAAAAGGCACATTGCAGTTACGTCACTCGGTTGAACGAAAAGAAGAAGAAGAAGAAGAAGAAGAAGAAGAAGAAGAAGAAGAAGAAGAAGAAGAAGAAGAAGAAGAAGAAGAAGAAGAAGAAGAAGAAGAAGAAGAAGAAGAAGAAGTAGAAGAACAACAACAACAACAACAACAACTACTACTACTACTACTACTACTACTACTACTACTACTACTACTACTACTACTACTACTACTACTACTACTACTACTACTACTACTACTACTACTACTACTACTACTACTACTACTACTACTACTACTACTACTACTACTACTACTACTACTACTACTACTACTACTACTACTACTACTACTACTACTACTAATACTACCACCACTACTACTACCACTACTACTACTAGGAGTGTGTTCTTCATTTCTCAATAGGCTCCTAACGAAACTTTGACTGACTGACTGACTTTCTACCCCACCAGAACATCACACAAGCGATAAACACCCTATGACACAATGTGCCACCATGTGGGTGAGGATCACCGTGGAGAGGTCCCAGAAACCGCGTTCAGCCTTTAGGCCATATTTATGGCCAGGCTATATTGCGGCCCCTGGCAAAAGCCAGGGTGGGGCTTCAAATAATGAAAAATTTCGTCCTAAGCAGGACGAAACTGAATTATTATTTCCAGATGTGTTTGTTACATTGTAAACTCTACTGGTGGATATGAGGGCATCGTAAACATAATAACAAGAAGAATATTTATATTCAAACGCATTAAGAAAATCCAGTAGGCGGTATCGATTGTGAATATTGATGTCCTGTACAGAACAGCAACAAAAACTTGCTCAGTGCCTTTGTGTCTACATTATAAAGACATCGGAAACATTTAGGAAAATATATTGCAGTTATTTCACGAAATCAATTGTAGTTTCCCTTGAGCAGAATGGCGAGCTGAAGCGATGTTCTTCACTTGAGCACTATTGTAGAACGGCTATTGTGGGGAATACCTTGTAGCTAGAAGACAATGGTTCTCAAATTGTACGTTTTCTGAATGTAGCTTGAGTGTAGGAGTCCAGTGCTTCTTGTCAGTGCGGTCTAACCATAGATATGGCCATAACAGCTGAAAGGGGTTTCTGGGACCTCTCCACTGGTGATCCTCATCCGCATGGTGGCACTTTGTGTCACCGGGTGTTTATCGCTTGTGTGATGTCTTGGTAGGGTACAACTATCTACCTACCTATAGTCCGTTTCAAAAGTCGTGTCCAATTATAAAAATATGCAACCCAGTAACCGTTTGGTATAAATCGTTGAAATTTGGCATACAACCTGTTAATAATCATGCCCTTGTAGTAAATTAATTATAATATAAACGAAAATACAGTTTTTAATTTCGCCTTTTTAGATATATATATATATATATATATATATATATAAACAGACACCAATTGAAAGCTTGCGTCTTCACAGTTAATGGGGTGACGCGAACTTTGAAATAACATTACATTGTACATGTTTTAGAGATAATCCGTGGGAAAAACCCAAACGCACTTATTTTAAATAGTTAATGTAATGAAACTATGAGGCAAATTGTGGGAACGACACCTTGTACTAGATTCATCAAGAAACAGCAGATCAAGTGGTTTGGCCATCTCGTTAGAATGCAGCAAGATCAAATACCATCACAAGCACTACATCTCAGAAGATCAACTACAAGAGCAAGAGGGTGGCCGCGAAAAACATGGATCGACTACATTAAAGACACTCTACACCTTCACAGCATGACAATAGCCAGTGGCAGCCAACGTGCACTTGATCGCCAATTATTCCTTCCCAGGATGCTTAGCGGCAGAAGTGGTTTATGATGATGATGTTGATGATGATGATGATGATGATGATGATGAATGTAATTCATGATATCATTGATATAATTGTAACTCAGACATTTCACTCTCAGATAGATAGTTTCCTGTATTATTATTCTTGAGTTAGACAAACACAATATTTCACATTAGGCAGGATAGGCTATCACAATAATCACCATTCAATACATGTGAAATTATATCCAAAACGATCTCCACGGTTGTGGTTTAAAGTAAAATGAATTTGTGTCAATTACTATTCTATTTTGTAGGGGTGCACAAATTATTTGTCCTTCAAAGATCAAAGAAATTTGGCTTTTTAAAAAATCAGTAGCAGCTGTGCAATTATATGTTGTAAAATCATAAGTTCATTCATTCATTCAGTAGCATGTCCCTCGCGGAACCTCGCTGCCATAACAACCCTCCGGAAAACCTTTCTATCATGAGCAAGATGTCCTGCGTCTGATACACCCATCTGGAGATCATCTGCCACATCCTGCACCCATCTTCTCCTTGGCCTTCCTCTTCCTCTCTTCCCAGGCATATACCCCTCCATTATTGTTCTCTCTAGACTTCCATGAAAAATCATAAGTACATGCAAAATATAAGACCAGGTGCAAAAATCGTGATGATACGTACATGTTTTTGAAATATTTGTTGAAGTATGAGAGCACGACTTTTTGAATGGACTATAATCAAGCTCCTCCTGTGTTGTTTAACCAAACGTCTTGTAAGTAAATGTATAATGATCCTTTTCAGCAACAGTGGGGCATAGCATATATGATGCCAGGTGCATGTGTTAGCACTCAGTAGGTAGTGTGATCAACAACACGTAGGTTGATTTTCCTTTCCGGAACAATTTCTGGTACCAATTTTACGTTAGGTCGGCTGCAAACCAAAGAACCAATTAAAAAATGTAAATAAATAATTTAAAAGTCGGAAAAGTGTGGATTTGAACAAACATTCGGGCTGACAGACGAGAGTTTAACCTTTACGTTATCGTGGCTTGCAAACGTCTTGTGCCTTGAGTAACAGGTTCAATTCTGGCAGTGCCTGGTTGCACAACCCTTCCCTTTTCTTCCCCCCCCCCCTCCCCCCCTCCCCCTCCCCCATATCTACCAACCTGGGCAGAGATATGGCGTCATGTGTGTCCTGCGATCGTCTTCGCCCTTTGTATCTTATCTGTCACTGATGTCTTTGCTCCTGTCCAGTCTTCTTCTTCACTTCTTCACTTCCTCTGTTACCGCTTCAGGTGTCGCTGGAGACAGGTTTGACAAAAGACACATTGTGCTGTTGTAGAGTTTCTCTTATGTTATCTTGCCATCTTGTTCTCTGGTCTACCTCGTAAGCTTCGTCCATCTCATAATCACCTTACATGGTATAGCGTCACAAGACATTCTCTCAATGTGGGCAAACCATTAGATTTGTTGCTTTTGTATGTAATTTAGAATTGGTTCTGTGTCGACTTCTTTTTATCCCTTCATTTCTTATTTGGATTTGGATACAGGACAGTCCAATTTTTTTGGAGGGTGGTAGGACGGGGGTGGGTGCGGGGGGAGGGGGGGGGGTTCCAGCTTTCCGATGCTTGTAATGACCTTAAAACATCTAGAACTGGCCCTACTGCCAACCTATCTACATCCCACGAAAGAGTGAGGCCTAGGTCACACAAATACGTGCAGCCTAGGTCCAACGACTGCATGCAGCTTATCTACCACCCCCTGAAATATTAGACTGTCCTGTGACCTGTGGATTTCCCCCTGTTTGAGGTAGGATATTAATAAAGCACCTTGACCTCTTACGGTCATTCCTGCAACCCTTCTTAGACATCTCGTTTCCATGGCTACTAACAGCCGCATAACTTTACAAATATGCATGCAGGACAGACATGCACACACAAATATTTTAATAATTTTCCCAATTTTATTGAGCATACTGCAACAATTATTGTTTCTTTTTCTCATTTCTATTGCACGTTTGCCATCAGCAGCTATATACGTAAAGATATATTTTATATACCCACATACACACACCTACCCACATACACACACACCCACATACACACACCTACGCTTGACAACAACAACAACAGCGGCGGCAACAACAACAACAACTACCATCAACAGCTGTTGGATTTTCCTATACGCACAGAGATTACACTCTATCAAATAGCAACTCTTTTCAAAATATCCTTTGAAAGAGCGTTCTGTTTTTACGTGAGCTCTACTCATGGCGTGCAGGATAAGAACTACAGAATTTGACTTTGTCAACGAGTAATTATCTAGCGTTTATCTTCATAAAGTTCATTCAGCAAGGGTAAAATGTTTGCTTTTCCGGTTTCTCGTATCAGCGGTGCTTATCATGCTTTTGCTGCCCTAAAGATCAGTTACGTCATACGTTGATACAGACTCTGGATAAGCCATGTCTCCAGTTTTCTCTCTACTGCGGTGTATTTAGGGGTGTTAATCAATTCTCTGCAGTTAGGTTAATTTTTAGGTGTCCGTTATTTCTCTCCAGAAATTAAGATTTTAGATTTAGTGTTATATTTAGTGGCATCTGTTTTTCCCCAGAGGGTTAATTTAGTGACATCTGCCATTTCTTTCCGGTGGGGTTAATTTAGTGGCTTCTGCCATTTCTCCTCAATGTGTAGATTTAGTAGCATCTTATATATCTTTCCAGTGGGTTACATTTAATGACATGTCTCATGTCTTCAGGTTAGGGTGTATTCAGTGGCATCTGTCATTTCTCTCTAGTGGGGTTAATTTACTGGCACCTGTAATTTCTCTACGTTAAAGTATATTTAGTGGCATCTGTCATTTCTCTCCAGTAGGATACAAATAGTGGCAGCTATCACAGTGTGATACATTTAGTGGCAGCTGTCACAGTGGGATACATTTAGTAGCAGCTGTCACAGTGGGATACATTTAGTGCAGCTGTCATAGTGGGATAACATTAGTAGCAGCTGTCACAGTGGGATACATTTAGTGTAGCTGTCACAGTGGGATAACATTAGTAGCAGCTGTCACAGTGGGATACATTTAGTGCAGCTGTCACAGTGTGATAACATTAGTAGCAGCTGTCACAGTGGGATACATTTAGTGTAGCTGTCACAGTGGGACAACATTAGTAGCAGCTGTCACAGTGGGATAACACCAGTAGCAGCTGTCACAGTGGGGTACATTTAGTGCAGCTGTCATAGTGGGATAACATTAGTAGCAGCTGTCATAGTGGGATAACATTAGTAGCAGCTGTCATAGTGGGATAACACTAGTAGCAGCTGTCACAGTGGGATAACACTAGTAGCAGCTGTCATAGTGGGATAACATTAGTAGCAGCTGTCTCAGTGGGATAACATTAGTAGCAGTTGTCATAGTGGGATAACACTAGTAGCAGCTGTCATAGTGGGATAACACTAGTAGCAGCTGTCATAGTGGGATAACACTAGTAGCAGCTGTCATAGTGGGATAACATTAGTAGCAGCTGTCACAGTGGGATAACACTAGTAGCAGCTGTCATAGTGGGATAACACTAGTAGCAGCTGTCATAGTGGGATAACACTAGTAGCAGCTGTCATAGTGGGATAACACTAGTAGCAGCTGTCACAGTGGGATAACACTAGTAGCAGCTGTCATAGTGGGATAACACTAGTAGCAGCTGTCATAGTGGGATAACACTAGTAGCAGCTGTCATAGTGGGATAACACTAGTAGCAGCTGTCATAGTGGGATAACACTAGTAGCAGCTGTCACAGTGGGATAACACTAGTAGCAGCTGTCATAGTGGGATAACATTAGTAGCAGCTGTCTCAGTGGGATAACATTAGTAGCAGTTGTCATAGTGGGATAACACTAGTAGCAGCTGTCTCAGTGGGATAACATTAGTAGCAGCTGTCATAGTGGGATAACATTAGTAGCAGCTGTCATAGTGGGATAACATTAGTAGCAGCTGTCATAGTGGGATAACATTAGTAGCAGCTGTCATAGTGGGATAACACTAGTAGCAGCTGTCACAGTGGGATAACATTAGTAGCAGCTGTCTCAGTGGGATAACATTAGTAGCAGCTGTCTCAGTGGGATAACATTAGTAGCAGCTGTCAATGTGGGATAACATTAGTAGCATTTGTCACAGTGGGATAACATTAGTAGCAGCTGTCTCAGTGGGATAACATTAGTAGCAGCTGTCAATGTGGGATAACATTAGTAGCATTTGTCACAGTGGGATAACATTAGTAGCAGCTGTCTCAGTGGGATAACATTAGTAGCAGCTGTCAATGTGGGATAACATTAGTAGCAGATGTCACTGTTGTATAACATTAGTGGCAGCTGTCACAGTGGGATAACATTAGTAGCAGCTGTCACAGTAGGATATATTTAGTAGCAGCTGTCACAGTAGGATACATTTAGTAGCAGCTGTCACAGTGGGATAACATTAGTGGCGGCTGTCTCAGTGGGATAACACTAGTAGCATCTGTCACAGTGGGATACATTTAGTAGCAGCTGTCACAGTGGGATAACATTAGTAGCAGCTGTGACAGTGGGATAACATTAGTAGCAGCTGTCATTTCTCTCCACTTGTACAAATTTAGAGTGGCGCTTTCATTCCTTCATGCATGGTGCCTCAGCCTGCCAAGCAGTGGAGGTTGCACAGGCAGAGAAACGGAGGCAGACTAAAAATAATCGTACAGCTAATTCCACACTTACTGCGGCTTCGATCTGTTGTTCGAACTACTCAAGAACTTTCCAGGCTCACATTGGACCAATCAGTCACCTTCGTACTCATAATCATTGATAATTACTACTTTGGATGAAAGGGGTCTTTATCACTGATGGATGAACAACACGAACACTCTTCGTAATGCCAGGGTGCCAGGTTCCATCCCAGCTGCGGGGTTTGCGCCTTGCGTTGGTTTCGACAGTGGTATCGAGAAGCCGACCGTCCAGGAAGAAATGGCAAACTACTGGACGTAAATTTGCCTATAAAAATCACAACAACCAAAAAATTAGGGGGAGAGGACGTTCTGCGACATCCTGTAAAGGATACGCAACTAACTTTAAGTACAATTACCCCCAGTGAATCAGGCCGGAATTTTTATCATGGTATGGGGCGTGGCAGGTCGATTCAGCCTCAAATGGGTACCAGGATGGCTGTCCTGGGTAAGTAAAGACGGCTAACACATTACCCAACTAGTACCGATTGGTCTGTAAAAATATGGGTGCTCTTCCCATATGCCCGATGCGCCTAAAGGCGTGAAAAGGGATCTTTACTTTACTTTCAAATCAGTCATGATTCTAAAATAATTGTTGCTTCAATAGACACTTTATGGTCTATTTTTATAGGGTTACACTATTCTGTTTATCATTGTATGAAGCTCTCGTGTAGTCTTTTGAAAGTCTCTTGTTCAAATTAATAATTGTTGCCCGTACTATTCATCTTTCTCAAAAACCATGTCTTATATACACATATATATTCAACAGAATATTTTGCAGCAAATGTTTCTGCCCCTGACCCTTCAAAATGTAATGTCAAAGAAAATTGGACAAACCTCCAGCAAGTTGATATTTTTTAGCACTTAGGTACCCTGACAACTTCAGATGGAGGATATATTAAGGAAGTTAAAAGTCGAATAGCTCAAGAAAAGGCAGCATTTTACAAAATGAAGAATATTTGATGCTATTTTGTGTGCGTGTGTGTGTGTGTGTGTGTGTGTGTGTGTGTGTGTGTGTGTGTGTGTGTGTGTGTGTGTGTGTGTGTGTGTGTGTGTGTGCGTGTGTGTGTGGGGAAAGGGGGGGGGTGGGGTTATTGAGACGAGAAAGATAATTTGTAAAAGCTAAATAAATCCTATATTGATGTACGGGTGTGAATCATGGACAGTTAGTAAATTAGTGAAAACTTTTTCGAAAGCTGCGGAGATTTGGTTTTATAGACGAATAATGAGAATACTCGACATAAAAAGCGTAATGAAGACGTCTTGAAAGAAACTGATTCGCGAAGAAAACTGATTGTCCACAGCAGAAAGAGACAATCTACATTCTTTGGCTATGTGACGAGAAGTCGAAAACTGGAGTACATCGTGACAGTAACAAAGTTGGATTGCAGGATAGGCAGAGGGAGACCGAGAGAATAGATGCTGGACAGTTTGACATCATGGCATGGAGGATCATCTGTGTCAGATATTATTGAAAGTACACGAGACAAAAGGTTGTGGATAGACATGACTACCAACACCAGACAGCATGGACTTTAAGAACAAGTCTCTGCCTCTACTCATGTATTTGTATTTGTCTCCTTCTTGTGGTTTTCGTACCCCGATGTGGCATCGCCTGTACCTGTCAATACCTCAGCCTTTTCTTTCTTATCTGTCTGTTTTAATATTAAACTTCTTAAACACCTCATCAACACCTTCCGTTTTTCTCACATTCTCAAAGTAAATATGCAACCTCCTTCAGGCAATGCATGAAATTCTAAAAGTTAAACGGGATAATAAGGAAAGCAATTTAATCTTTGACTGCGTGACAATACTGGGGATATAAATAAACACATCGAAGACTCCTGTGTAGCACATATTTGCATAGAATGAACAGCTAGGGAAAAAACACTATCGATGAGAGCGGGTAAAATACCTAGGGAAATCTTCTTTAATGTTAATGTGGTGTCATCTCTTCCTGTCTGATAGTGCTTTAGTAGAAATTCATGGTTGCTTGTTTGATTGTGGCTATGGGAGTGACTGATTAACAATATCAGCATGTGAAAGAAGTATTACAGCAGCTCAATGTAGAATAGCGTAAGCATCATCATTATCAGTATCATCATCATCTTCTTCTTCTTCTTCGTCTTCTTCTTCTTCTTCTTCTTCTTCTTCTTCTTCTTCTTCTTCTTCTTCTTCTTCTTCTTTTTCTTCTTCTTCTTCTTCTTCTTCTTCTTCTTCTTCTTCTTCTTCTTCTTCTTCTTCTTCTTCTTCTTCTTCTTCTTCTTCTTCTTCTTCTTCTTCTTCTTCTTCTTCTACCTCCTCCTCCTGCTCCTCTTCTAGTTTCGCACTTAAAAGGGCGGATGGCACGTTGTGTGATTTATAGTTAAGCTGCGGTATCTGTGCTTTGGGCCTAAGATCTCTTGTACTATTTAAGAGGTAGGGGGTCTATTCTTTTCCCCACAAAACGGACCCCGGAACACATATAGCACGAGTAGCATCTTGAAGATTGAAGAATTTTTTTTTGTATGCCTATGTCAGGAGCGATGTTGTGCAGTGTTTGGAAACTGGCTTGTCTGTTTGATTGTCTCAAGTTCGAATCCACATCGTCGATGACTTTTATAATTTAGTTGGCTCTTCAGGACCACCCAACCTACATTGTATTCTAGAAACTGTCCTGAGAGTAAACGCTGACAGTGTGATGTTGATCACAATATCTATTGAACACTGTCTGGTTTATCAGGCTGTCAGTCTGGGGTTCAACTACATCGCAAACGGGTTACCCTATCTTCTTCTGTCTTTCTATCTCCCAATGGAGCATAGGCCCTCAACCAACTCACGCCAAGTCGTTCTATCCTTCGCCATTGCATGGAGCTCTCCCCATGTCCTCCCAATCTTTCTAACCTCGTTCTCCAGCTCTCTTCTCCATGTGTTTTTTGGCCTTCCTTTATTCCTATGCCCCTGTGGGTTCCAATGCAAAGACATTCTAGTAATGCTGTTCTCCTGTTTTCTCAGTGTGTGCCCTATCCAACGCCAGCGTCTTTTCCTCACTTCCTGGTCCACTGGAGCCTGTTTAGTTCCCTCCCAAAGTTCTACATTAGTTATTCTATCATACCATTTTATTCCCTCTATTCTGCGCAGGCACCAGTTAATGAAAGGGTTACCCTATAACTGCTCTTTACATGTGCCAGAGAAAACAATTTAAAATACTCACCGCAAAAACATGCATTTGCTGATTGCTCATATTCCTGGATTTTTCCGGGACTAATTGATTGTTCACCAGTTTTTCGAATGGGACAGAGAGGGACATTTCATTCGATTTTCACTGGAAAAGGAACGGAGCAAGTATGGGGAAAACCCGATTGCAGTGAAGTTGAAACCTCTACTAAGAGTAAGATTGTTGAATGTTGTTAAGTTTCGTTGAATGTTGAATTGAGAATCGACATCACAGCACTGGGTACACCCCTATAAGCGCCCCGTCCCTATCGTCAGCAGAAAGCGAAAAGCTCCAGTTTCGATAGTACCACTAACTGTCTGATTATATATTCGTTTCGCCTTTCCCTCGAGTGTTTAGCGTCAGCCAGATTCCTTGGTAACTCCCCGCAGCGCCATTCTCCGCAGACCGTAATGATCACTTTATGCCTCCGCACTGTTCACTCGCTCCTAAAGGGCCTCACAACAAATAGCTTGCTATCTAGATTAGGTTAAGACAAATTAAAAAACAATTGTCCTGGCAAAATTTGACAGCTGCACACGCACCAAATGGAGCCACCAGAAGTGACAACACCAACACTCTGTCATTGGAACTGCTTTTGGTCTAAGAATTTGAAGTTCACGGCAGTTTAATCGTTTATGGCAGTTTCCCAAACTTTTCTTAGTTGCGGCGCCTTTTTTCAATGAAAATTTGTCCATGTAACCTAACCCTAACCTAAGTAAAAGTATGACTTGTCGTATGTGAGAGATGAAAAAAAAAAAAAAACTCATGTATCTTCGAATATTTCGTGGCTCCCCTTCAAAAAGGTCGCGACCCCCCGGGGTGCCGCGGCGCACAGTTTGGGTTCACTGGTTTATGGGTTGGGGGGGGGGGGTGCAATTCGAAACTGGACTCTTCCAGAGTGTAAGATACATAAGGAGGCATAAGAATTTTAGGAAGTCTCTTATGGGGCATGGCCCACAAAAAGTTGGGAAACACTGTTCTAGCCAAAGGACCCACTGATCTAGGAATAGAAACACGGCTTACTTCCGTTCAATCGATGGGGGCTGGCCTATAAGCCGGTGTGCTACAGAGAAAACAATGGGGTCCTATGCTGGAAATTATTTATCAGCGAGTCTGATTACTCTAACCTTTTGTCAGTAAAACATTGGGGAAATTTTCCAGTCTTTTCAAGCCAAACATTACTAGTAATCGCTCTAGGTTACTGATCGCGGTATCGATCATTAACTTGGTTGGCTTGGATGATGCGTTTTTCCCTCAAATACTGTAAATATTTTATGTGTAATCGTGATTAGTATATACTCGAGTCCGCAGTCGTGATTGACGGCTAGCATTAAATAATGGATTTCGATTTGGTTATTGCATAGGCAACTGATATGCGAGGTTATTGATAGTATGGTATGACGAGGTGCGCCGCCACCAAGAAATCTTTGGGAGCCACCATCTTCTTCTTCGTCTTTTTCTCGCTTGAAATAGGTTATCTATATCTGCAATGTTGTCTCTAGAATGAACTTCACTGTCTGTTGTAGTTCAGTCAGCGACCCGTAAAGTTTGGCTTCCATCGGTGATTCTCTTGGCCAACAGTTTTTGTCTTGTTATGTTGTAATTGCGAGTCTGTTGTCTCAGGTGCCAATCCACATGTACCCATAACTGATTCGCCAATCTTAAATTGTGTGTAAATGTGGTTGCGAGGTCGACTGTGGCCTTTTTAAGGTGTAGAATAATGACTTACTCTGGTCTGTCCATCATATGGTAATCGTCTGTTGTCGGTTTTGGTTGCTTTCTTGTTGATTTGATTTTTTTCTTCGTTTGTTGACAAGAGACTGGTAAGTCTGGTTTTTCTTCATTTGTACTTTCTGTATCTAGTTTCTCAGCTCTTTCATTTCCAGGAACTCCATAGTGGGATAGTATCCAGTGCATAGTTACCTTACACCGTTGCCTAGTTTGGAGAGTAGTTTCTGTACACCAGGTAATTTTCCAGATTCGAGTGCCTGAAGTACTACTTTTGCATCTATGATTCGAGTGTTTGAAGTACTACTTTTGCATCTATGATTCGAGTGCCTGAAGTACTACTTTTGCATCTATGATTCGAGTGCCTGAAGTACCACTTTTGTATCTATCAGGAATACACCGTGTTGTTCAAAATGACATATGTTTAGCGAACAATAGATTGCACAATTTAATAAAGGATTCACTTATTTCCTTCTTTTATGTAATTGTTACTGTGGTATAAACCTGACGAGATACAGCGAAATATATCAGGCAATAAATTGTGCAATCTACTATTTGTCTTTTTTGTTCAAATTTTCAACGGGGAAACATTGGTTTCATATATTTAGCAGTTTTTCGGCTGCTATTTTTTGGTGGCTTAAATTTCTGCATCATGGTTGTGACAGTTGTGACATAGTTGTGATGGGACCCTATCATTATCATCATCAGATGCCATGTCAGGACGGCGTAGGTACTCATGTCTCTCCGCAGATCTTCATCTTGGTATCAGTTCCATTAATGACATTCTTCCATGCCTACCCCTAGGTTCTAGAAGGGGAAACTGCACCATGAAAACTTAACGTTATGGCAAGGTAGACCAGTTTCTTAACAGATTGTTTATTCAGCTGGTGTATGCGGGAAGCTCTGACAAACGGACAGATAGAGCATTGATATTCTAAAAGCTAACGCGGAATGCTTTATTCCAAACGTATTGGTGTTACCTTTCCTTTGTAGCAGACAAGGCGGGCCGAGAGACTGATCATGTTGTAAGTGCATCCGAGAGTTGTTACAAGGCCGCTTAGGCTGTGTGCTAGGGGGAGGTGGACCCTTATCATTGGCCTCTACTGACGGTGAATCACGTACCTATAAATACACAAAGTAACATTATTGTCCTGAAAGACGGAGAGGTATGAACCAACGAGCAACAATTTTCTTTCGACTTCCATCTTTTCCTCTGTCATGATCTTTTGCTTCACTTTAGTCTAAATTGGATTGCCCTAGGACATTTGTTTCGTTTCGACGTTAGTCGGAATGCTTTTGTAAGTTTTTCTATATTTGTTATATTCCTTTCGCAAACGTATGGTCATTTGGTTTTTTTTTTTTTTTTAAAGGGGCCAATACAACAGGATAACAGCAATAATACTAGAATTAAAGAAGACAGTGAAGAAAAAATGGATGACAGAGGAAATTTACGTCTAGTAAAGATCAAAAGAAAATTGTAAACACAGTCAAGAGGAATGTAAATGAATGCATAAAGAAATATCACATTAATTTAATACAGCTAAAGAAACAATGGCTAAATAATAAGTGCAAAGAAATTGAAGAACACAGAAAGAACACACAAGACACGAATAAAAGGATGCGAAAGCTATTCAGTTTTAAAAAATACACAGCAAATAGTTACTTGAAAACAAACGGAAGATAAAACATTAATGGACAACAACAAAAAAGTAATTGAAAGAGCATATAAAAGAGCAATTTGATGATAGCAGCAGACCAAACATGGATTATTGGGAAGTACCGCCAATATTGAAAACAGAAGTAGAAGATGCTATAGACCACATGAAGAAATGTAAAATTCAAGGGCCAGATAACATCAAAATTTACAAATCAGAAGTTTTTAAGGAACCTGAGCTGGGTTTAGAAGTGTTGGCAGAATTGTTCAATATTTACTGTGGAGATTTACCTGACGACTCCTTGGATTCTACTTTCATTTCTCAACCCCCTTCCCCCCCCCCCCCCTCTCTCTCCAAAAATAGTGTTTGCATTGTGGGGCACATCCGGCAATTAGTTTAATAATAAGTCAAATATTAAAAATAATAATGAGAATTATATTGAGAAATTGTAAAGGAATTGTAGTGTGGTTTTGTTGAAGGTAACTGCACAAATAACGTTATGTGTCTTGAAAACACTTACATTAAAAAAAAAATGATTATAATGAACAGAGATTTGCATTTGTGCTTTATTGATTCTACTAAAGTGAAACCTGAACCTATAAAGGGAAACCTAAAGAAATTATCAATGTTGGAAACTTTAAACACTGTTTGCAAAGATTTCAGAATTAAAAATTAAGGAGCAGCTATAGGGTTGGCAATTAAATTGGAACTTTACAAAACATTAAACAGGACGTTAGACAAAAATGTGTACTCACTATCACCCGACTTATTCAATGTGTACAGTAAAATAATAATTAGATCCAAACATGGTATGTCAGGAAAATTCGATTGGTGGGCACACTTTGAAAAACCTAAAATACGCTAACGATAAAGTTTTGATCCCTGAAGAACAAAAACTGCAAGAAAAGATGTACATACCTAAAATAAAGTCAAAACATGGGTTTTAGCTTGACCAGCAGATAAGCCGAAGTAATGGTAAGAAACTCCAAACTGCAACATCAAAATAAATGGGACAAACATCAAGCAAGTTGATGCGTTTAAGTACTTGTGTACCCCGACAACATCAGGTGGAAGATGTATTAAAGAAGTTAAATGTAGAATAGCTCAAGCAAAGGTAGAATTTTGCAAAACGAAAACTATTCTACGCAATCTTTTTAATTTTTTGTCAATTAAGGTGCAAAAGAGAGTTTTTAAAGAGCCACACAAATCCTTCTCTGATATATTTACGTGAAAACTTTTTTGGAAGCTGCGAAGATGTGGTATTATAGACGAATGATGAGAATAACCTGGACAGAGAAAGAAAAAAAAAAGACCACTGAAGATATCTTGAAAGAAACTAACTCACGAAGAGAACTAATTGCCTACACGCGAGCAAGACAATCTATATTCTTTCATGCCTTGACAAGAAGAAAACTGGAGAACATCATGTCAGTAGAAAAGTTGGAGGGAAAAAAAGAACAGTGGAAGACTGAGAGAACAGATGCTGGACAGTCTGACATCATAGCATGGAGGATCATCTGTGTCAGAGCTAACTGAAAGTACACGAGACAGAAGGTTGTAGATAGACATGACTACCAACGCCACATGGCATGGACGATAAAATAAAGATTTATTTTATCTGGGTTAGTTATCTTCGTCTGCAATTTTTAGAGTACTGTAGCCGGATTATCTAAGAACTGGTATTAAATATATATTCTTATATTGTCAAGTCTACATCCTAGGTAGCTCCTGTCGTCCTACTTTCAGATAACGCTTTACAAAGCCTCGGGTTGTGCAGTAGTGCACTGTGTGCGTTTCCCTTGTGCTATTTTCACCGGTTTGGCATGTCGAATTTTGAGGCCTGCTTTATTTATTATGGCATGTAGCTTCAATATCAGTCTAAATATTTGTTTTTGTTTTTAAATCCCAGAATCTTGAGTAATTTTATTAAATGAGCCCCTTTCAAAGAAAAATGTGGAGGATATCATTTTTTACATGCGAAGAGGGAAAAAAACTTTAGGCCAAACATCTTGGATAATTCTTCCAGAACGAATTCTGCAAGAGCGTTTGCTCCGAGGGATCTCTTGTGACATTCTGGCGCCTTCAACGGAGCATGCACGGCGCCGCACGACCAAGGGGTATCCCTGATTTTCAGGGTACAGACCTGATATGGCAGAGAACTGATGCTGATAAAGGAAAAACCCTTCTGGCGCGCTACTTGGAGCAAACTGACCAAAAAGACGAAGCTACAAGAATAGGGGTTAAGATGAAACTGTCGATGCTGTGCGAAAACACTGTGCTAGGCACTGATCTCACAATCACTGCAGATACCTTAAGAACTT
Source organism: Candidula unifasciata (assembly GCA_905116865.2). NCBI lineage: Eukaryota > Metazoa > Mollusca > Gastropoda > Stylommatophora > Geomitridae > Candidula > Candidula unifasciata. The sequence continues at coordinate 488,729 of CAJHNH020006046.1, forward strand.
GCCTCAAGAAATCGCGCAGCACTGCTCCAGGCCCTGACGGCATCCGATAACAACGACATGCTGATGATGTCGAATGCTGATTTGAAAAAGCGTGGCAAAGGAATTCAATATCAGCATCCAGAGTGGCCAGATACAAGAGGAATGGCTCCATAGTTATTTGTTCCCACTACCAAAGCCTAATAAAGACCACTCGAAGATCTGTGGCTACAGAATCATCTCGATGCAGAATACTGTTGGCAAACTTTTGGAAAAAAATTGTCGCACAAAGATTGACCACTACTTGGAACTACATGATAAGTTCCCACCAACACTTGGAGGGGTACAGGTTAAATAAAGAGACATGGTTCAATGCTGCAGTTTTCGCCTACGATGTGTACGAGGGATTTCAGATTAAAGAAGAGACATGTGCGGCAGTGTTGAACTTAGAAGATGCCTACAATAAAGTACCATACGATTATTTAATGCAATTACTGCTTAAACTAGAAGTTAATCCTATTCTGATCCGCTGGATTGCTGCGGTCCTGTTCCAGAGAAAGATTGTACTAAGATGTGGTAGCTGGTCCTCAGAACCGCAAACGATATGTCCAGGCTTGCCACATGGATCACCGCTATCACCAGTCTTATTCAACGTTTATACGGTGATGATCACTGAGCAGCAGTTGAATGGAAAGGGGAGGACTTTGTCATTTGCTGATGACATTTTGATTTATCGACGAGGGCGTGATAGACAGGAGATCGCCAGCACTATGCACAAAGAACTCGATCGAATTGCCGCCTGGTGTGATGGTTCCAATGCCTATGTCAATCCTTCGAAGGCATCAGTGTCATGGTTCTCTTTGAACAATCACATTGTCAAGTCGGACTTACCAGAAGTGAAAATGCGTGATAATGTTTTGATCAGAACCAACGTTATGACGTTTCTCGGGGTGAGGTTCGATCGCAGCTGTCATTCAGGGAACACGTTGACCATGTGATAACAAAAGCACGCAAAGGTCTATCTGCAATGAGGATTATGGCTGCTTCCAACATTGAGCAAAGACTACTAATACTTCTATTCTACGGTCTGGTCCTTTCCCCCATTGAATACGCTCTGGCCATCCTCACTGTCAGTGCTACCCAGATTGAACGACTCGAAAAGGTGCAAAATGAAGCCATGCGCATTATTTTGGGATGTACTAGAGACACATCCTGTGGAGCAATGAGGTATCTACTTAACTTTCCAACAATGAACCAAAGGATCAGGATGTGGAGGGCTCGGGCATATCTCAAAATATGTGCTGATAAGAAACACCCACTGCATCAAGCGCTTTTTAGTGAAAGGGCGACAGACTGAAGAGGGGGAAATCGTGGCTAGGTCGGCAGAAGATGTTATTAGGCAAATATGCAGCCTAACCGACATCATACCTGGTGCAGAATGGATACCTGTGCCTCAGGCGTTTATTTGTACATTTTCCTGTATTGTCACACTCAACAGGCGATGTAGAGAAGAGAATCCTGTTGCTGTTAATGCAGAGGTCAAACGCTCTCATCGGTGAAAATTCAGACGAAGCAGATGCAATAATCTATACAGACGGATCCGTTATACGCCAAAGAAGAAGCGCATGGGCATTTACAGCACGCTCAGCGGGCAGAACAGTCAAAGAAGCCAACGGCGCCTTCTCCATGACAACCAGCAGCATGACGATGGAGGTGATGGCAGTGACACAAAAATACACCCGCGTGTGTATACTCAGTGATTCAATGAGTATGATCCGGAGGGTTCAGGCAGGTTCAGTGCGAAGACAATGGCTTGAATCATTACAGAAGTCCACTGTCCGTGGAGTCACCTTTATTTTTGTTCCGGGACACGCAGGCGTCGATGGAAATGAAAGAGCTGACAGGTTGGCTGGATCCGCTATCACTACCGACTGTCAGCCTATGGATCATGCTGATATTATCAATGCCCTCAGAGAAATGGGAAGGATAGACGACTTTGGTGGCAGTGAATCCACATCACTCGCCAGAATGGCAGACTTGGGAATTAAGATCGGCACAGCAAAAAACGAGACGCACACCAGCTACGCCAGAAGACTTGTTAATCAACATAGAACTGGTACTATTAGCCATCGGACGTTGGGCTTCATACTGAGGGGAGGATCTGAGCACCTATGGACATGTCCGGAGTGCAATGAGGATAACCCAACTAACTAACTAACTAACTAACTAACTAACTAACTAACTAACTAACTAACAATCTTCCTTCCTTTCTTCCTTCCCTGCTATCTTGCTTGCTTCCTTGCTTCCTTCCTTGTTTGCTTGCTTCCTTCCGTCCTTCCTCCTCCTCCTCTTCTTTTTTCTTTTACCTTCTTCTTCTTCATCTTCATCTTCTTCTTTTTCTCCTCCTCCTCCTTATTTTCCTCCCCTTCTGTCACGTAGCCAGCCAGAACACCCCTAAGCTAATAGTTCTATCCACACACTGTACACCTCTATGTAAATGATCTGTATTCAAAAATGAACTGTTCCCCCATAAGTAAATAGTCTTTCTTTAATAAGTATGGGTCAGGATATATCTGAAGGAACCTTGTTCAATCCTAAATCTATTGGGAGTGAGTTGTGTTGTGAATTCACTCACAGGTAAGTAAGTTATTTTCATGAGTAATGAAGCCTTTTTTTTACATGGCCAAACTACAGCTTTATTTAGCAGAGTGAGTCCTTCCCGCCTCTGACTCTGGAGAGTTTGAAATATAGTCCTTCCCGCCTCTGACTCTGGAGAGTTTGAAATATAGTCCTTCCCGCCTCTGACTCTGGAGAGTTTGAAATATAGTCCTTCCCGCCTCTGACTCTGGAGAGTTTGAAATATAGTCCTTCCCGCCTCTGACTCTGGAGAGTTTGAAATATATATAGATATCATTCCAGACTTAGCTCTTGGTGGCAGCAGATGCTCTAACTCCTTTCAGTGAAAAAGCGAACTGTAATTATTAGTTTGAGTAACAGGCTGGAGAAGGGCATTTAAAGTTACTAGAGTTTGATCAGTACAAGTACAATTTGGAAGAAGATAAAATTAGGTAAAGAAACAGTGAAGTAAACATTCTTTAGAGCAGCGGTCCTCAACTTGTGAGTCGCTACCCTTCTGGGCTGTAACTGTACTGGTCGTTAGCCATAGACATTGTCTCTATTGATGAGATAATCTGCCTATCGCCGCATAGCGGAGGACCATAACTAGCAACGATCTGTCGGCAGCTCTCACACTCCATCCATCACCTGCTCCTATGGCTTCACGTAACTGATTAGGGTGGGGGGGGGGGCTAAACGGGTACTCCACCCTGCCCCAGGGTGTCCCGTAGACTGACAGAGGAAAGGAGGCGTCTTATATCTCCTTTGAAAGGGGATACCCCTACCCCGGTGGTACAGCAGGAAAATTGAAACTCTCGCTAACTGGTACAACACCTAGATTAAGACCTGCATAAGCTGGTTCAAAACGCGGATTAAAACATGCAATGACTGGTAGAGCAGGAAAAATTAAAACTTCCGCTAACTTGTAAAACACCTAGATTAAAACATCCACTAGCTTGAGCCACACACACACACAGCGATACATAAGTTAAAAAAAAAGTTAAGATCCCTTTCTTCGCCTTTAGGAGTATCGGGTATATTAGAAGAGTGCCCATATTTTTACAGATCATTCGGCACCAGGTGGGTAATGTAGTCAGCATTAAGCCGTCTTCCCCAGAACAGCCATCTTGGTACCCATTTTAGGCTGGGTCGACCTGCGACGCCCCACACCATGATTAAAAATACACGCAGCCAGCAGTGGGTTTCGATCGCGGTATGTTGACATTACGAGTCGGACTCGCAACGAGAGAGATACATACACACACACATAATAAAACGTGCACTAGATGGTACAACAGGCATATTAAAAGACGCTAACAAAACTACCCGTAGCTGATATTCCTATAGCAGCTGTCGAGTGACATTCAGATTGCCGATAACTGTCACTCCGGGCCAATTATATGATTGATTTCTGCATTTGTACCGGTAAACACACACTGATAATAAACCAATGAACTCAGTGTCGTTGCAGAGCATCGGAGCCGGAACTTGGGCGCTCATGCATTTTGGGCACCCTCTTCCTCCCATTCATAGTTAAAGGGTGGGGGCTACTGCCGCTCCCTCGCCCCCCCCCCTCCCCCAACTCCAATAATTATTTGGGCTAGGATAGCGGGGCTAAGTCCACACAAGCAATCTATGAAATTAAATTTGCAAGGTGGACCAAGTGCCTCCCCGCAACCCCACCCCCCCCCCCCCACACACACACCCATGTATAATAAAAGTAAATTTTCCTGGACTGCACCTGGTACTCATTCAAGGATGGGTCTACACGGGAGTCAAAGGTCACTTCTAAACAAAAGTCCGGCTTCGTCAGGACGCGAACCACGACCTTCCGATTTGAAGGCGGGGTCCAGCCGACAACGGCAAGGCGACTTCCGTGTCATATTCATACGTTTTAATATAATTGTCCTCCCCAAATAAAACAAAAATGACGAATTTTGAAGTTCCACTGTATTTGTTTATGGTTGTCAGATTATTTCAAATATAGTGTTGCATTTATTTGCCATCTAGAATTTGATTGTAAGTATTCAATTATTATTATTATTATTATTATTATTGCGCACGCAAACAAGGTTAAGCCACTTGATCTTCCGTCATTTAAAACTATACTGTACCAACTATGGCTTCTTTGTCACGACGCTCCTGTATTGCCGAGAGAGAGAGAGAGAGAGAGAGAGAGAGAGAGAGAGAGAGAGAGAGAGAGAGAGAGAGGAGAGGAGAGAGGTAAAAGATTGTTGCAAGTGTAGTTATAGTTGTTTCTCAACCAATCAGTGTCACGTGGATCATTTGTAGTGTACGTGCCCGGTGCAAATCTATGCTTTTTTTTTTTCATTTATTTTTGTTCTAATTTTTTTTTTCACCCATTATCGTCATCACTGACATTTTTTTTTTTTTTTTTTGATTTTCCAGACGTTGAGCAAAGTGGTTATAGACATAATTAATGTTTTTAACTATCATGGTGTTTAATGTCAATAGTCATACTTCCCACAAAACAAGAGGTTATTTATACGATGGTCTCCCCATTTGCACACTACCGGTTGTAGGTCAACTCCAATAAGTTGGTTGGACTAGTCTACCGTGGTCGAGGTTATGGGTGTCACAGTCTGTTGTTGTCTGGTATTTACGTTTTTATTTCCGAGAAAGAGACAGCCTGTGACATAGGTTTTGTCACTCTCTACGGGGGTTGTGTGTTAGACCCAGTATCTAAATGTTTTAGAAGTGTTAAAAGCTCTGGCATGGTGAAATATACAACACGCGGAATTAGCGCGAGTGTGGAATATTCCCATGACTTTGTGTGCAAGTCGGATCGCTCGAGGCCGACCTATCAGAGGTGAGGTGGTCAGTAGGTCGTCCAATAAGAGCGAGCTAGTGTGTAGCTGTGTGTAAATAGGAAGACCAGCGTAAAATTTACCAAACAAGAATACCATATTTGTATTCTAATACTGCATGCGTGCGTGTTTCCGTTTTATACTTGGTACTCTTCACTCTGTGACGTTCTGCTTATATCAGTTGGTAGTACATAAAAAGCATTAATAGATTAAGTAACAAGCTAAAGTTACTAATACACAGAGCCGGGGGCTGCCGTAGTCTAGCGGCTAGACGCTCTGCCTGCCGATCGGAAGGTCGTGGGTTCAAATGTCTATATGCGTCTGAATTTTTTTTTTTCAAAAAATGACCATGGCTCTCAGGTCGACCAAGATTGAAATGGGCACCAGTTATAGTCCTTGGAAATAAAGGCGGTTGGGGTGATGCTGATCTCATCACCCACCAAGTGCCGTTTGGTCTATAAAAGGTAGGTCTAGCCCTATTTGCCCAATACAATTGAAGGCGTGGAACAGGGTCCTTTACTTTTACTTTACTAATTTGCAGAGCTTGAAAAGGAAACGGACAATTAAACATTTATATGAAATAAATAAAAGTACAAGAATAGTGAACATGACTTGAAGCAATCAACGAAGGGGGACTTTGTCCCCGAGTAGGTACGTGTGACAATTGTTGTAGCTCGTACAATCAAACTCAGGAAGACGGAGCGCTTAGGGACTGTTCATGTGTTATATCTTAACTCAACTGAACTCAACGCATTTACCAGTGTTTTGTTTTGCTAAGGGCCTTTAACAAGGCTGACTATGATATCTTGAGTAGAAAACGCGACAGACCATTAATGTTTTGAGCTGAAAACGGAACAGCCCAAGAAAGTGAGTTTAACTCCCCTTTGTCATATGGTACCACAGTGAACAGGTTAATTACCCGCTAGGTTAGGTTAGTTGCGTATCCTTTACAGGACGTTGCAGAACCAACCCCAATAGCCCCTGGCTGTTGTGTGGTTTTTCTAAGCAAATTTACGTCCAGTAGTTTGCCATTGCTACTGGACGGTCGGCTTTCTTGATACCACTGTCAAAACCAACGCAAGGCGCATGGCCCGCAGCTGGGATCGAACCCGGCATGCCGGCATTACGAAGCGTGTGCATCAACTTAGCTACAGAGACGACATTACTCGCTAGACAAATGCTTTAAAACCCGAACCAATTTCGTCATGAAACAATATATTCTTTAACTGAAGTGGATTACAGGCTACAATGAAACTTCTCCTCGTCCAGCTTTAGGAATGAAAAGTATCTAAACCTGGCCAGTCCAATAAGGTCTACGAATATAACCGTAGAAGTGGTGTTCTATTCTGCAGCTTATACCTAGATTTTCATAAAAAGAGGACAATTAGCGATTTTTAACTGCTTGACAAAGCCTGGCGTAAAGTGTCACTACATCCAGTATGAGAATGGAGGTGGAGGCGATAACGGAAGCTTTCCGATGGCTTGAGAACAGCACAGCCCGACATGTTGTGATTGTAACAGACTCACAGATCATGCTTCGGAGAATTGAAACTGGTGTCCTGTGCTCGGAGTAGCTTGCATCACTTGATAAGACCCAAATCAAGAGCATACCGTAGATTATCTCTCCGGTATATTCAGGTGTGCGAGATGAAGAATAGCCTGATAGACTGGCCGCTACCGCTCATTAGGGCGGTGAGTTACTATATGACAAAGCGGATGTCGTGTAGGCTCTATGGGATCAAATGGACAGTGCAAAAAGAAGAGATAGGGAATTCGTATACTGAAAGCATTTTACAGCGGGAGTGAGTAGAGATCCTGGAAGATATTCAACACGAAAGGGGAAACAAAGGAGGACTTTTAATGAGGTTGCAACCGGAACTACTGGTGTATTAGCATGTCAACTCTTCGTTGGTTTCTGGAGAAGGGGAGGGTGCACGTGTGGGACTGTCCCGAGTGCAATGTTGTCAATTTTTGATTGATTGATTGATTGATTCATTCATTGGTGTACCGCCAGGATGGCCGACGCAAAACGATTAATAAAAACTGGACTGTCCATTGGAAAACGTATGATCACTTGAGCTTTAACGCCGTAGTGGCCTCTGGGAGTGCTAGATTTACTTGTTTTGTTCTATTTTGTCACTTGGGGAAGGTCATATAGAGATTGTTTTGCTTCCCTTCTTCTTCCTCTTATTATTATTATTATTATTAATATTATTATTATTATTATTATTATTTGCGTTCACCGGCTGTAAAATTCTGACACAAAGTTCTGGTTGCTGGTCTGCTTCTAGATTCTCTTTTTCTAGAACTTGAGTTTGGTTTGCGTGTCCGTCGCACAGATGTGGCTTATTTATCTGCGTATTGCAGGTTCCCCGCCTCTCAGGCAGATGCACTTTGGGGAATATATTTCTAATTGTATGAGATATATATTTGTTAGAAGGCAGTGGTCTAGCCCCCCCCCCCCCCCCCCAACCCCAAAATGAGGCATTTAACCCTCTCAGGACACCCCCTCCCCCAATGGGACACTTTAGCCACTCTAGGATGGCTTTGCGAAAGAATCTGTAAAAATCCTTACATATTATTCGCAAATTATTCACATCAATGTTTTAAGTAAATGTAGATTATCGTACTTGAATAAATGCCGATTTTTGTACACGATCTAAAGAAAAAAAGCTCAAAGGCGTTTTTGGATGAAGCAGGTAGTCGAAGGACTAAGCACACACGTATTCATTAAGCGGAAGACAAAGATGGTGGGTTTTATGTGCTATTGCTTCCATCACCACACCTCCACGATCCTAAAGTGTCAAGGGTTATGTTATGTTATGTTATGAAACACACTTGGTGTTGCCAACTGGAAAGAGAAAGCCAGCCAGAGAGACGAGTGTAGACTGGTGTTATCTGCAGCGATGAACCTCAAGGGCATGGAATGCTGAAGAAGAAGGAGAGTACAGGGTGATTGATGGGACTGCACCAGAGACCAGACCTCTCATGGGACAACTGTCTCACAGTAATCTGAGCAGAAGATTGACAACCTACGATATTGATGATGTTTTACTTTATGTACTCCTCCTCCTCCACCTCCTCCTCCTCCTCCTCCAGTATTGGCAGAAGTGCTCCCAATTCCCACCCCCCCCCCTTTTCCGACTAGTATTATCCTGGACTGAAAGCCGTGGTAGCGTGACGGCCAAACCCTGGCCTGCCAGCCTGTAGGTCTTTGGTTGAAATCAGCATCGAGGTGGGACTTTTTCTCAGTGTTGACTTTGGCTCCCAGGTTGACTCAGCCTTAAATGAGTTACAGGTAAAGTCCTAGGAAGTAAAGGCCACTTGTGCAACGTTGATCAAAAATCGACCGACTAAAGATGGGTCTGTAACACATATATCAAGCACTGTATGTCCAATAGACCTGAAGGCGCTGAAAAGGGTCCTTTAATTTTTCTTGGTAAGTTGACATAAACTTAGCGTCCATGCAGCGCTGATAGATCTATTTATAAAACTGGAGTTTAGCGTAATATACCCGTGCGCCACTGGCATGTGAAGGGGCCTCTACCCCTTTTCCAATTATCTTTCCAGTTGTCAGTATGTTCTCCAATGTCTCTCTTCTCATTACGTGGCCAAAGAACAGTGTCTGTCTTTTTCCTTATTGTTATGTATAGAGATCTACTTTCATTAGCTTCTTTCAAGCAATCATTGTTAGTTACTCTGGCCGTTCAAGGTATTCGTAACATTCGTCTCAAATGTGTGGCCAAAGAACAGTGTTTTTCTCTTTCTTATTGTTATGTATAGAGATCTACTTTCATTAGCTTCTTTCAAGCAATCATTATTAGTTACTCTGGCCGTTCAAGGTATTCGTAACATTCGTCTCAAAAACCACAACACAATTTAGTGCCTGGCATATTTCACTGTATTCCTTCAGGTGTATACTACAGTAACCGACCATTTTTCACACCTATATATTATAGACCAATCGGCACCGGGTGATTGTATGGTCAGCATGACGCCGTCCGCCTTGACTTCCCAGCACTGTACCTGGTACCCAGTCATAGCTGGGTCGACCTGAAGATCCGAACCTAGGTAAGCGTCTAGCCGCTTCACCACAGCGGCTCCATGCTGCAGTAACAATTAAATGAAAATATTAAAATGAAATATAAATAGTAAATAAGCAAGTGAATCCTTTACAAAAAGTTAGTTGCGTATCCTTTACAGGACGTTGCAGAACCAACCCCACCATATTTTAGTTGTTGTGGCTTTTCTTTGGCAAATTTACGTTCAGTAGTTTGCCATAGCTTACTGATGGTCAGCTTCTCGATACTTCTGTCGAAACCAAGACAAGGCACAAGGCCCGCAGCTGGGATCAGAGCCGTCTCCCCCCCCCCCCCCCCCCCCCCCCGGCATTAGGAAGCGAGTTCGCAACGCCTAAGCCCCAGACGCTGACGAATTCTTCACAACTGAAGTAAACTACTCTCTGACATCTAAAATAACTGCTTGTTTTTAAGGGCATGCACAGTTTCACTACCATGTCTTTCTGTTTACACAGTTATAGATGGAAATGATGATTGTAAAAAAAGGATACATGTATTTTATTTGCTTCATTTGATTTATTGTTACTATAATATGCACTTGACGAGATACAGCGAAGTATGCCAGGCAATCATGATCATCATCAGGTGCCTTGTCGACTGGCGCGGGGGCTCATGACTCATCACAATCTGCAGCATGTATTAGTTCGTGTGCTGACATACCTCCATGCCATGCAACAAAACTGTCAAGCATCTTCTCTCGTTGTCTTCCTCTATCCCTCCTTCCACAGATCTTTCCAGTAGCCACGTCATGTTCCATTTCCCTCTTCTCATAACATGGCAGAACAATGATGACTGTCTTCTTCGGCCATGTTATGCGAGGCAGTAAATTTTGCAGTCTAATGATTCTGTCTTCTTTGCTCAAAGTTGCAGCTGGGAAACACTGCTTTGATTATTATATTTGTTTGTTCTTGGGCACTTATCATTGGTTCAAGTTTGTAATTGTATAGATAATGTGCTGAATGGCTGGTAAATATAAAATATATTGAAATAATATAAAATGTGCTACAATAATAACAACAACTACAACACAACAAATAAGTGAAAAATAGAACTTGTAAATATGGTTGGTGGGGGGGGGGGCGCTTTTTTTTCCCTATGCATTTTCTGTTTATCTTAAGGGATGGGGTGGGTGGGGGGCGCACAAGGGGCGCTAGGTTCCGGTGTCTGTGATGATCAGGCCGGAATTCTAGCACCTGCCTGTCTACAAAAAACGACATCGCCCCGCTGTAGGAACAGGTGTTTTTAGGCACTTAGAAAATAGACAGCCCTAAAAGATCTCTTTATTAGCTAGATCTATCACCCACCTGAACCAGCAGCTATGGAATTTGTACACAATTCGTATCCAGCAAGTGAATTCACGGCATTGTCCTCTTAGTTAAAGAAATTTATATTAACGAAGCACAGGCCAAATAACAAATGAGGACTGGGCTCAAACAAAAATGAAACATGGTAAATGGAGTGGGGGAGGGAGCATATCTCCCTTATATAGTTTCTATGCTTTTCAAGTGGGTTTTAGCTTTGATTAAGTGCGTAATTTTATGTGTGTGTGTGTGTGTGTGTGTGTGTGTGTGTTTAGTTGAAATTAAATATGATGATTCATGTACAGTAATATGAAATGTACAAAACAAGCTATTTAAGGAAGACATTTCTATTCATAGTTAGTAGACAGATTATTCTCATTGCACATCCAACTAATCAGTCCATAAGTGCTCGGATCCCCTCCTCAGTAAATTTCGCTACGTGCAGTCGCTGATGACCTCATTTTTGTGTTGCCTTCTTTTTTATTTTTGGCTTCTCATTTATCTTTGCCTTCTTGTTTATCTGTGCCCTCTTAGTTATCTTTGCCTTCTTGCTTATCTTTGCCCTCTTAGTTATCTTTGCCTTCTTATTTATCTTTGCCCTCTTATTTATCTTTGCATTCTTAGTTATCTTTGCCCTCTTAGTTATCTTTGCCTTCTTATTTATCTTTGCCCTCTTAGTTATCTTTGCCTTCTTATTTATCTTTGTCTTCTTTTTGTATCTTTGCCTTCTTATTTATCGTTGCCTTCTTATTTATCTTTGCATTCTTAGTTATCTTTGCCCTCTTATTTACCTTTGCCTTCTTATTTATCTTTGTCTTCTTTTTTATCTTTGCCTTCTTATTTATCTTTGCCCTCTTATTTATCTTTGCATTCTTAGTTATCTTTGCCCTCTTAGTTATCTTTGCCTTCTTATTTATCTTTGCCCTCTTATTTATCTTTGCCTTCTTATTTATCTTTGTCTTCTTTTTTATCTTTGCCTTCTTATTTATCTTTGCCTTCTTATTTATCTTTGCCTTCTTATTTATCTTTGCCTTCCGCCACAGCGTTCTTGTATGACCACAACAACTTTATCATGCTGTTCTTGCAGTCTGGTCTATGTTTGCAGATTTGGCCATCACTTGGTTCTGTCAAACGTCTTGCTTTTCGTAAAGCATTCAGTATATCATGCTGGTCCGTGGTTGGTGTGCCCGTTAACCATAGCTTCTTTGCCTGCAAGTTTATCAGCTTGCTCTCTTCTCGAACGATTGAGTGTAAGTAAAGTAAAGTAAAGATCCCTCTTCACGCCTTTCGGCGCATCGGGCATATGGGCAGAGCGTCCCATATTTTTACAGACCATCAGCACTCTGTGGGTAATGTGGTCAGCATTACGCCGGCTGTCTTTACTTTCCCAGGACAGCCCATCCTGGTACCCATTTTAGGCTGGGTCGACCTGCGACGTCCCATATTGAGTGTACTGGCACTAAAATAAAACATGTGTCAGCCATGACCGCCGATCGGAGACAGCCCATCTGTATCTTCCTGGGCGTACACAGTGACTCACAGAGAACTCGGTGACTTACGGAGAAAGTACTAATAAAAACTCAGTTTTTATTAATCGAGGAAGGGGGAGGGGGGGAGAAGGTGACATCCTCTTAAAAAAAAAATTTTAGGTGATACCTACAGCTGCCACTTTTGGGGTGTCGAGTGGGCTAAGAGGACCTAAACCATCAAGCGTCTGCAACCTTGAAACATAACACCTTTCTAAAACGTCACCTACCCTATTTGGACGATCGTGGGAATAAACTTTCTACAGCCAGACAGTCTTCATATAGAAGCGGCGGGTTTTAAAATCTTAATGTAGCCAACAAAGCTTTCAATTTGTTTGCCCTCTATATGCATCTATAGGTCAACTTTAGGCCATATGTATGCATCTATACGTCACTTATAACCTATACGTGTGTCCTCTTCAGGCCATCTTTAAGCCATCTACAGGGTTTTTCCGAAAAATCAGACCTGGTCTCAGATGAAGACTGTGCTTCAAGGAACATTTGTGGTGTAGTCGAAGAAAAGGAGGGCAGAGAAGAACATGGAATGCCAACACCAAGAAAAGGACAGGACTAAATTATCATACACTTATTCATCAAGTGGAAGACAAAGACGGCCGGTTTTATGTGCTAGTGCTTCCATCGACCCTAACGGATCAAGGCTTATGATATGTTACATTAGTGAGAGTATCGTACCCTCAACTTCTTCTCATTAAGTTAGGTATGTCTAGAAGTTACTTCTAAAACATCTTCTTGGTCTACCTCGTTGTCTACGACCATTCTACTCCTCTCTGTCATCTGACATTCTCTCAATATGCTCAAGCCATTTAAGTCTATTAGCCGTCTCGATGCCAAAGATCAATGGTGATTTTAACAGTTTATAAATTTCTTTGTTGCTTCTTACTCTTCATTCCCTGCTGTCTGCATCTTTCATTGGTCCAAAGATTCTTCGTTAGACTGTTTCGAAAATTTGCAGAAAATCTTTAAGTTGTGCTCCAAGTTTCAGAGCCATGTAAAACACGTAGTCTTATTACCGTTTTATATATTTTGATCTTGGGGTTACCATACCATACAAAGCATACATGGAAAGAGAAGAAGGGCGTAGAGCACGGGGTAGACCAAGAACAAGATGGAAGGATAACATCAGAGAAACTCTACAACAGCACGATGTGCCTATGGTCGAGACAGCCAGAAGAGCTAGAAACAGAACCTTATATCTCCCTCGACACCCACAGCGGTAAAAGAGGAAGTGAAGAAGAAGAAGAAGAAGAAGAAGAAGAAGAAGATCTTGGGGCTGCGAGACAGGGAATTAGAATTCAGCAGATATTGAATAGCATAGTGTTATTTATATGTTATATTTCTGGACTGTATTTATTCTGCCAGCATATTGGAGTAGTTAAAGTTTGCACCCAAATACTTATTTATTTCCGTTCATTTGATTTTCATATTATCGACTTGCATGTGGCAGGAGTTTATATCCTGTTATTGTCTTGTCTTGTTGTTATCATGTAGTCTCTCTTATGTTTATTGATGACTAGTCCCATTTTGTCAGCTGTTTCTTTAAAGAGAGTCAGTGTTTTTTGCAGTCTTTTGTTTATTTTCTCCAACGATATTAACGTCATCACACGGTACTGAATTACGCAAAGACTGCTTGGACCAACTCTGTGTCGAAAAAATATCACTTGATGTCATTATCAAGAAAATGTTTACTATTTTAATTGCAGCCACTGAACAGGATACAATCCAGAAGGATGGGGAGGAGGTGGAGGGGGAGGAAGTAGAGGAAGAAGAAGAAGAAGAAGAAGAAGAAGAAGAAGAAGAAGAAGAAGAAGAAGAAGAAGAAGAAGAAGAAGAAGAAGAAGAAGAAGAAGAAGAAGAAGAAGAAGAAGAAGAGAAGAAGAAGAAGAAGAAGAAGAAGAAGAAGAAGAAGAAGAAGAAGAAGAAGAAGAAGAAGAAGAAGAAGAAGAAGAAGAAGAAGAAGAAGAAGAAGAAGAAGAAGAAGAAGAAGAAGAAGAAGAAGAAGAAGAAGAAGAAGATGATGATAAGATGATGATGATGATGATGATGATGATGATGATGATGATGATGATGATGATGATGATGATGATGATGATGATGATGATGATGATGATGATGATGATGATGATGAAAAAGAAGAGAAGAAGAAGGAGAAGACGAAGAAGAAGAAGAAGAAGAGAAGAAGAAGAAGAAGAAGAAGAAGAAGAAGAAGAAGAAGAAGAAGAAGAAGAAGAAGAAGAAGAAGAAGAAGAAGAAGAGAAGAAGAAGAAGAAGAAGAAGAAGAAGAAGAAGAAGAAGAAGAAGAAGAAAGAAGAAGAAGAAGAAGAAGAAGAAGAGAAGAAGAAGAAGAAGAAGAAGAAGAAGAAGATAAGAAGAAAAGAAGAAGAAGAAGAGAAGAGAAGAAGAAGAAGAAGAAGAAGAAGAAGAAGAAGAAGAAGAAGAAGAAGAAGAAGAAGAAGAAGAAGAAGAAGAAGAAGAAGAAGAAGAAGAAGAAGAAGAAGAAGAAGAAGAAGAAGAAGAAGAAGAACAACAAAACAACAACAACAACAACAACAACAACAACAACAACAACAACAACAAAAAAATAACAATAACAATGTATGGAAGCTCAGGAAAAAATTCAAAAGTGACACAAAAAAAAGGGTTACTAGTGCCAACCAGAACCGTGTTTTTTTATAAAAAGATGCAGAAAAACCCCAACTTCCCGGGGATATTTAAGCAACCCAATCTATGGGCGCATACACTGGGAGATCTGGTTTTATCGCACTGGGCTCTGTACGTGATCGGACAAGCTCGGACCGATTTTAAGCGAATGGGTCAGTTTACACGCAGGCCTGGATGCATCTTTATTGTTACTTTTGATTGTAACATAGCATTAAATGGAATACGTTCCCTGCAAGATGAGAAACATGTGTATCAGATAACTCATATTTAAAACTGTGTTTTGGAGATTAACAATAAAGCCTGAATCACTAGGTGAGCTGCCGTGATGTAGGAGCTAGACGTTCGCCTGCGGATCCGAAGGTCGTTGGTTCGAATCCCAAAGAAGCCGGGCTTTTTTTTCAGAAATGACATTGGTTTCCAGGTCAACCTAGCCTTACGTGGCTACTAAGTAAAACGTCAGGGGAAGTAAAGGCGGCCGGTGTAATGCTAACCATTTCATCCACTGAATACCGATTCTGTCTACGAATTATAATGTTGCCCTATATGCCCAATACGTTTAAAGTGGTGGAACGTTTCTTTTTAGTTGACTTAATTACTGGCCTCTGTTTACTTGTAAAATGTTGGTGTTTTTTTTTTTTTTTTTAAAGATTTTAGAGTAGAGATCGGCAGAGCCATGCAGACACAATTAGAAGAACCGACAGAAATGAAAAATGATAGATGGGTAAACAGAGAAGTAGACTATCTTCTTCCCTGCTTCCTCTCATTGTTTTTCTTTTCGTGTTCCTAATCCTGTTCGTTGCGGAAACGGCACCTGGTTGATTTATTCGTGACATTTTATAATACTATATAGACACCAGTCCATACTTAACACTGTTTTTTTTTTTTAAACATAAAGCTCTGAAGAGATTTATACAGCGGAGAGTGACCTGTGATTCGGTCCAACACTCAGCCTATAGAGGAAAGCCAAGGCGGTCACACGGTTATACTGTTACAGATACCATCGGAATTATAAATCTGCATTAGCTGCTAGAGATAGGGGTGGGGCACTTATGTGCTGAGTGCTGTAATATTGGTTTTAAACGCAACTCGTCTCAGCGTTTCGGTAAAACTATTCTGACTGAAGCGTCAATGAGCGTCGTGTGGTCAGTGCAGAAGGTCCGCTATGGTGTAAAACCTGGCAGACAAGGAAAAGATTTCAGATAGTCTGGAAATGATAAGAGACGTATGTTTTGCGTGGTCCTCATCATTATTTAAGACTCCTTGTGTGTGTGTGTGTGTGTGTGTGTGTGTGTGTGTGTGTGTGTGTGTGTGTGTTATTATCGATTTGATAACCTCATCTTTTGGCCAGATGCCACATACTGTCTGCAGGAGTCTGTCAGTTGTTATTTTCTTCCGTATATTGTTTCGCGTATCTGTCATTTTTATCTGACGTTGATAAAACAAACAGCGCCCGATAAATCCACATTTTTATGAATTACTCTAGACAGTCACTGCAGGTGGTAATAATTATTTGACAAAATAAAATATAACAAATATAGTGATGTTGATTGACGATTTATTGTTTCATTGCTGGATCGTAAAATGTACGTCTCTTCTTCTCCTTCTTCTTCTTCTTCTTCTTCTTCTTCTTCTTCTTCTTCTTCTTCTTCTTCTTCTTCTTCTTCTTCTTCTTCTTCTTCTTCTTCTTCTTCTTCTTCTTCTTCTTCTTCTTCTTCTTCTACTACTACTACTACTACTACTACTGCTATTACTATTACTATCACTTCCACCACCACTACTACTGCTGCTGCTGCTACTACTACTACTACTACTACTACTACTACTACTACTACTACTACTACTACTACTACTACTACTACTACTGCTACTACTACTACTACTACTACTACTACTACTAATAATAATAATAATAATAATAATTATTATTATAATAATAATAATAATAATAATAATAATAATAATAATAATAATAATAATAATAATACTTCTATTGAGGTCTGAAAGATTTTTGTTTGGAAGGGCCGAATGTAAGACTTATCTGCATGTCCAGTTTGTGGTCTTCAAAAATAAAGTTCGTTCGTTTGTCAGTCCGTCCGTTTGTTCGTTCGTGTGTTCTTCTTCTTCTCATTCTTTTTAGTCTTCTTCTTCTTCTTCTTCTTCTTCTTCTTCTTCTTCTTCTTCTTCTTCTTCTTCTTCTTCTTCTTCTTCTTCTTCTTCTTCTTCTTCTTCTTCTTCTTCTTCTTCTTCTTCCTCTTCTTCTTCTCTAACTCTCTTACCTCATATTCGGGAGATCAAACAGAAAATGCCTACAGTTTATGCCTACAGAATCAAAACCTGTAGAATAAGTGTGTTTCTCAAATTCTTTCGCCTCATGCACCTTTTAAAATGGCGTGCTTTAAAAAAGTCAACTAGGTACTCGCCTTTTAGAACACTCTTTTTAGTTGAAAAAAAAAAATATTTCTATTTAAGTTTATAATATTTAAAAAAGCTCGTTGACTAACTTTATTTCATTTCGTCTTTCTTCTAATGTCTAAAGAATCCATCGGAATGAACTATGAATGCTACCTAGAAATCAAGAACGTGCGATCCTCAGACCTCCGCATCGATATGGATTCCATCAGACTCCCAGAAAACATCAAATAGTTCTCCAGTGGATCCCGCCATATTGCGGCATACCATGAGATAATTAAGTGAATAGACTTGCGAAAATGGAACAACGGAGAAACAACTCACCCATTCATCGTTATTACCAGAAATCAGAACACTTGTCAATGGAAACTACAAGGAATTGTGGAGAGAACAAACCAACAGTAAACATCCACAAGACTCCATCAGCAGACTCAACCGAAAGCAACATACAACAATTTTCCGTCTGCAGGCGTAACTACCAGATGCATAAAATAAAGACTGTACAGTCTCCACAGTGGGCCTGTCAAACAGGGCCACAAACACATGAGCGCATTCTGCAGACCTGCCCACTCTTCCTTCAACTTCGAAAACCATGCAGGACCTGCAGCTGATAAGGGAGTTCATAGAGGCAACCCACCTGGTGATGTGATCTGAGCATACTAAACCGATCGCAGAGAAGAAGAAGAACCTCAGTGGCTCGGTATTCTATTTGAGTTGTTGTGTCATCAAAACCTGTCCTTTATGTTTCCATTTATTAAATTCGAAATGTTTGTAATAATTAGGAATAACTATCAACACGTAACGATTTAATTCATTTATGCCGTCCTTCCCCTCATAAATCCTTCGACGATTATATCTCAGCCAGCTACAAGAAAGAATTCTAAAAATCGTTGACTATAAATCATGAAGCGACCGGGCCAAGCTTGTTTCTGAAATATTCCGGTGCTATCTTTTGAAATATTTATTTTTTCTGCTTCCGTTGATTCATCATTTTTGAGACAGATGGAAGTTGTTAACTGGTTATATATAATTGACGTAGGCAGCCAATATTATTTGAGCACAATCTGAGAAGCTTTGCACTCGAAAACTTGATGATAACTGTTTTTTAGCGAGGCGCCTGTGGCTTAGGCGTTTCGAACGCGCTTCTGAATGCCGGGGTGCCGGGCTCAAACCCAGCTGCGGACGGTTTGTCATGCGTTGGTTTCGACAGTGGCACCGAGAACTGGACGTTCAGGGAGCAACTCCAAAACTACCGAATGTAAAATTTACCAAGAAAAACCACAACAGCCTAAAACATGCTGGTGTTGGTTCTTATCTCACAGTACCTCCTTCGAAACCACTAAGTCGTCTTGTCTCTGGCCGAAATAATAACACCATCCGGTAATTCTGTGCAGCGGGGAACCAGCCCTGAGCTTCATGAACTCAGGTGGGCCCACCTCCGAATACGTTTAGGAATCGTGGGCCGAAACGTGTGTCGACAGAGGATAATTTCTACTGATGACTGGTAGATCCCCGCTGTACTTGCTCCCTGTGAGTTTATTCTTATTGGGACTTCCTGTAAAGGATACGCAACTAACTGTTATAATAGTCCCTCTTTTCTTTTGACAGAAAGAAATTAAAAAGCTGATGGCGGAAGGGAGAGGTGACAACCAAACAAATATGTATGGTCAATCCATATAAATAACAATACCTGGCATCAATCAATACAAAAAAAATATGTATAAAACAGTTAACACAATAACTGTATTACGCACTAGTCAATACTATTTGTCAATGCTATTCGATATGTTTAGCAACAAGCAATACCACTGAATATACTACAAACCAATTAATATCTAAATAAAATAAAGGACCCTCTTCCTGTCAGTGGCATGTGGGGCATATGATGCTATAAGCCTATTTCTATGGACCTTGATGGATGATGGGGTCAACATCATGCAGGTCGCCTTGCTTCCCAGGTCTTCACCGAGTACCTATGCTGGGTCGAACTCAAGACCTTCTGACCGGCAGGTGAACCTCTGTCCGTTTCTGCACCGTGACTACATTGAACATACATTGCACTATTTAATACCAACTATCTGATGTTGCCAGATTGTAAGTAAACACAAATTCCTACTCATCCACACTAAACTACACGTTACTTTCTAAACCTTTCAGGTACCCCATCATTACTGCTATACAGTGGAACAGTTTTTCCAGGATTTGTACCCGTTTCTTCTTCTTTATTTTTTTTTTTCTTTTTCTTCTTCTTCTTCTTCTTCTTCTTCTTCTTCTTTTTCTTTTTCTTTTTCTTCTTTTTCTTGTTTTCTTTCTCTTCTTCTTCTTCTTCTTCTTTTCTTCTTCTTAGTCTTCTTCTTTCTTCTTCTTCTTCTTCTCTTTAGTCTTCTTCTTTCTTTTCTTTTTTTCTTCTTTTTCTTCTTGTTTTTCTTCTTCTTCTTCTTCTTCTTCTCTTCTTCTTCTTATTCTTCTTCTTCTTATTCTTCTTCTTCTTCTTCTTCTTTTCTTCTTCTTCTTCTTTCTCTTCTTTTTCTTCTCTTTTCTTCTTCTTCCTTTTTCTTCGTCTCTCTTCTTCTTCTTCTTCTTCTTCTTCTTCTTTCTTCTTCTATTCTTCTTATTACTTCTTCTTTCTTCTTTCTTCTTCTTCTTCTTCGTCTTCTTTCTTCTTTCTTATTTTTCTTTTTCTTATTATTCTTCTTCTTCTTTCTTCTTATTATTCTTCTTCTTCTTCTTCTTCTGCTTCTTGTTCTTGTCTCTTTGTTCTTGTTCTTCTTCTTCTTCTCTTCTTCTTCTCTTCTTCTTCTTCTTCTTCTTCTTCTTCTTCTTCTTCTTCTTTTTCTTATCTCTTCTTCTTCTTCTTCTTCTTCTTCTTCTTCTTCTTCTTCTACTCCTTCTTCTTCTTGTTCTGTTCTCTTCTTCTTCTTCTTCTTCTTCTTCTTTTCTTCTTTTCTTTCTAGTCTTCTTTCTTCTTATTCTTCTTCTTCTTATTCTTCTTCTTCTTCTTCTTTTTTCTTCTTCTTCTTCTTCTTCTTCTTTTTTTTCTTCTTTTTCTTCTTCTTCTTCTTCTTCTTCTTCTTTCTTCTTCTTTCTTCTTCTTCTTCTTCTTCTCTTCTTCTTCTTCTTCTTCTTCTTCTTCTTATTCTTCTTCTTCTTCTTTCTTCTTCTTCTTCTTTCTTCTTCTTTTCTTCTTCTTCTTCTTCTTTCTTCTTCTTCTTCTTTTTCTTTCTTCTTCTTCTTCTTCTTCTTCTTCTTCTCTTTCTTTTTCTTCTTTTCTTCTTCTTCTTCTTCTTCTTCTTCTTCTTCTTCTTTCTTCTTCTTCTTCTCTTCTTCTTCTTCTTCTTCTCTTCTTCTTCCTCTTCTTCTTCTTCTTCTTCTTCTTCTTTCTTTTTTTCTTCTTCTTCTTTGTTCTATTCTGAATCCAAAACGGAAAAATTCTGCTTCTTTCTTTTCTTCTTTTTCTTCTTTCTTCTTCGTTTCTTCTCTCTTCTTCTTTTTTTTCTTCGGGAAGTCTTCTTAATAAAAAAAAATTCTTAATTTTTTCTGGCTTTTTCTTCTTTTCTTCTTCCAACTTTTTCTCTTCTTCTTCTACGTCTTGGCCAGTTTTTTGGAAAGAAAGTTTGTCTATTCTGAATCCAAAGCGGAAATGTGCCTGCTTGATTTTCGTTATTGATTTGTTAATCCTAAAGGCTGCAATCCGGGAAGTGCAGTAATAATAAAAAATCGTTAATTATTTTTTGGCACCAGTCAATTCCAACAACAATATATGTATCACCAGTCAATTCCAACAACAATATATGTATCACCAGTTAATTCCAACAACAGTATATGCAGCACCACTTAATTCCAACAACAATATATGTGGCACCAATCAATTCAAACAATATATGTGGCACCAGTCAATTCCAACAACAAAATATGTGGCATCAGTTAATCCCAACAACAATATATGTAGCACCAGTTAATTCCAACAACAGTATATGTGGCACCAGTTAATTCCAACAACAATATATGTAGCACCAGTTAATTTTAACAACAATATATGTAGCACCAATCAGTAATAATAAATATACCTAGCACCAATAAATAGTATGCAGCGAACATTGCTATGTTCAGTCAAACTGAATGATTTCGAAAGGGCGCAGAATCCATGGAATGGAGGATTTATGTGTGTCTATTTCAGTCTTCCATAACTATGGAAAAGACATTTCCCCTTTTTGCTGGGGATCCGAGTAATGACTGTTAACAGTAGTCCTTCGATTTTCCCTAATGTAGGGGAGACAGGCAAGATAAATGTTATAAATACGTCCAAGGTAGAAATTTGTCTTCGCCAAGAGAAGGAGTTTTGTGAAAAGATTGTGACTGTGAGGTACATTATGTAAATTCACTACCGTGTAGTTATCTGTTTCGCCGCTGGGGAAGGCAGGTGAATGCTATTGTTAGCGTTTATTGTTATTATTTTTAACCGAACAAATATTATTTTTTTCGGGTACTAGGTTGACGTTTATTGACAATGAAACAACTAACCGCATAATGACTCCATCACAGGAGGGCTTGAACCTGGGAGCTTGAACCTGGGGGCTTGAGAACCTTGAGCTCCACGCCTTCCCCCCCCCCTGGTCCCCTCTTCTACAAATGTGTGTGTTCTTCTACCTTTCTACTTCTTTCTATGAGTGCCGATCAATACACTTTCTGTTACTTGATTAATTTTATTAATTTGTAAAGGAACAAAGCTTCCCTACCCCTAACAATGTATAGTTATCTTTTTTCAGTTTGTGGTTATACTCGTACATTATCGTATTATTTCAAATACATTATTATATGACATTAATGCAGCATATTATTATTAATCACTTAAACAAGGCTCAGCCGCACTTTAGGTCCTAGAAATATTATTCCCTCTACTCTTTAAATGTATAAACCCTTCTTGCAGCCGCCACTCAGTATTTTCTTTACGTATGCCTGAGTACCACTGCATTTCTCTTGCAGCCGCTACTCAGTATTTTCTTTATGAATGCCTGAGTACCACTGCATTTCTCTTGCAGCCGCCACTCAGTATTTTCTTTATGTATGCCTAAGTACCACTGCATTTCTCTTGCAGCCGCCACTCAGTATTTTCTTTATGTGTGCCTGAGTACCACTGCATTTCTCTTGCAGCCGCCACTCAGTATTTTCTTTATGTATGCCTAAGTACCACTGCATTTCTCTTTCAGCCGCCACTCAGTATTTTCTTTATGTATGCCTGAGTACCACTGCATTTCTCTTGCAGCCGCCACTCAGTATTTTCTTTATGTGTGCCTGAGTACCCACTGCATTTCTCTTGCAGCCGCCACTAGTATTTTCTTTATGTGTGCCTGAGTACCACTGCATTTCTCTTGCAGCCGCCACTCAGTATTTTCTTTATGTATGCCTGAGTACCACTGCATTTCTCTTGCAGCCGCCACTCAGTATTTTCTTTATGTGTGCCTGAGTACCACTGCATTTCTCTTGCAGCCGCCACTCAGTATTTTCTTTATGTATGCCTGAGTACCACTGCATTTCTCTTGCAGCCGCCACTCAGTATTTTCTTTATGTATGCCTGAGCACCACTGCATTTTTCTTACAGAACAACATTAATGCTCTACGACTGTGGCCAGTAATTTCACTTGACCTCCACGGTGTTGATCTTGTCAGCCATGTCCGAAACCTACCAAATCCATCTCAATATCTCTTCTTCACCATCATTATGAGGTGCCTTGCCGACTGGCGTTGGCGATCATGACTCTCCATAATCTGCGATCTCCTGCAGCATGTATCAGTCCGTGTGCCGACACACCTCCATGCCATGCAACAAGACTGTCACGCATCTTCTCTTGTTGTCTTCCTCTATCCCTCCGTCCACATATCTTTCCAGTGGTCACACAATGTTTTATTTTCCATCTTCTCATAACATGGCCGAAAAATGATGACTGTCTCCTTCTGATGTCTGTGATAAGTTGTCTTCGGGCTCCCGCCTCTTTCAAAACCTCTTGGTTGCTCTTGTTGGTTGTCCAAGGAATTCTAAGCATTCTCTGAGGCCTCAAGACATTGTTTGGCCTGCCTGCCGATTGTCCATGATTCACAGCCCAAAATCTCTTACAGTTTGAATATTAACTCACACATGCTTGGAACAATCTTCCACCAACTGAACAATCAAACTTAATTTACACAATAAGGCGCCCCTGTGGACCTGTGATTATTGCTAGAGTAGTCCGGCTCTCTAGCATAGTTGGCTAAACCGGATTGCGCGGTGACCGGGTGACGAACTCCTTGTGGTCCGGGTTCACTCCCCGGGGTAGGCAGAAAAGCCATATTTCTCCCAGATTTACGATATTTATCATGGAATCAAGGCCGAAAGGTTGCGATATCCATAATACCGAGCCTAAGGGTTAACAACTCATGGCTTCTGGACCAAAACAAACAAACAATGCCACAGTAGGGCATATTAGGCAGAGTGTCTTGATATTTCTATTCCCTCTATCACTGTGAGTATACATTCCCTTAATTTACAAAGCAGATTTATTCACAACGCATTCCTTAAAAAGACACTAATTTAATAAGTGAAGATTGTTAGAAAGTTTAGTTGCAATCAGACACATACTGCGGGAGTTATTAAAGGCAGTATAAAGTGTTAACCTTTTGATTTGTTTTGCACTGGCAGATATCTAAAACTTGATTTCGGATATATTTAAACGGACAACGAAACCTGAAAATTAAGAGACTTTTGAGATTTAGAACATGAAATGTGCGAACCCTTTACGATGAAGAGACAATGTCCAGAGAGAGAGCTGCAAACACTTGGTGTTACCAACTGGAAAGAGAAAGCCAACTAGAGAGATGAGTGGAGACTGGTGATCTCTGCATCAGTGAACCTCAAGAAGAAGAAGAAGTAGAAGAAGAAGAAATTATATGTATGTGTGTGTGTGTGTGTGTGTGTGTGTGTGTGTGTGTGTGTGTGTACTTGGTTGATATATATATATATATACAATCAGTGGACGGGTTCTTGTACAGTAGACGCTCTTGTCGGGACACGCCTGAAAGTCTCTCGTTCTGTAACCAGTTCTCCCGCCCTGTGTGCTTCGTAGCCAGTAGATCTTCAATGGCGTATATCCACTATCTGTGTATCGAAGCTGAAACGCTAAAACCTGAGGGCTTAGGGGGCTGCCAAACTTGGGACTTTCGTAAAAATTTTGACACTGTCTGATCCTTGCCGAGCAAAACTGTATTTTTGAAAGCATGTCCGGTGATTGGTACGTTTTAGAAACGCAGGGACTGGCCAGCTGGCGCTGCAGAATCAGAAGTTCACCTAATGATTCATGACAATTCCCGCCCAAGGGATGTGATTATCTATACAGATGGCTCGTGAGGGGCAGATGAAGTGCATGGGCGTTTATAAACAAAGCGAAAAAACGTCGCTTGGTGCCGCAAATCCTGGCATATGATGTTACAGCGTCTAGTTTGAGAATGGAGGTGGAGGCTGTCATTGCTGCTTTCTGCTGGCTTAAGAATCAGCTGTACACACATGCCGTGATTGTAACGTATTCACAGAGCATGTTAAGAAAGGTGGATACAGGTATGCTCCGTGCAGAGTGGCAAGCATCACTTCGTTCGTCCCGGGTAGTTGGCATCCTTTGGATATATTCTCCAGGAATGCAGATGTGTTGGGAAATGAGCAGACATATAGACTGGCGGGTTCTGCACCACTTGGTGGTGAACTGATGTATGACAAGCTAGATGTTGTAAGGGCTCTCTGGGAGCGAGTGAACAGTGCGGAAGCGCAAATAGATCATTACGGTCTGAGGATAATGGCGCTGCGAGGAGTTACCAGGGGACTTTTCGGACGCTCAACACTAAAGGAAAAAGAGAGACAGATATACAATCAGACAGTTACTGGTGCAATCGGAATTTGAACACTTCGTTTGCTGCTGAAGATAGGGATGGGGCCCCTATGGGAGTGTCCTGAGTGCTATGATTTCGATTCCTAATTCAACATTTAATATTCAAAATTTAGACAATTTTCTTCAAGTGTTTCAAATGTTGGAGTTGTACGCTTTGCTGAAGAAAGACAGACGTCATTATGCCAGCCTTATTAAGGAACAACATTATAAACAAACACACACACACACACACAAATAAAGATTGGAGAAAAGTAATGGCTCAAGATCAACCACATAATGATGAGAAAACACCAGAAACATTTTGGTTTCCAATTTCAGAAGAAAAGTGTGGAGATGAAAATCGGTTTTGATTAGTACTGGATTGTTTGTATCTGCTGGTATTACCTCATTTTAGGCTGCCTAGAAAAGGGGTTTTCTCTGCTTGAGAATATTAAGATAAAGAAATCGCTTTTCTTTGAAGACTTCGACAAATAAATGCCTTGATGAAATCAGTCATTGCTGTCAGACATTAATTGCATCTACTGAAAGCCGCCTCAACAGCTTTGAAATCGTACTTAGTGGGAGAAATTGATACAGCAATGATGTAATAGACAAAGAATTCAGTTCTGATAAAATATAATGTAAACATATGTTTAATACGTGTGTGTGTCTGTGTGTGTGTTTTTAAAGATTTTTTAATGTGTTTTGTTTTTAATTGATAATCAAAAATGTGGTGTCCGTGCTGTGTTTTTATGGTACCTTTTTCATTAAAAAAAACACGCTACTATTGCTAACAAACTTTTATCAACCCCGGTAGCTTAGGCTGCTTGAAAACACCCTCCCCTTCCCATCATGCCCCTCCCCCAGGCCAAATCTGCATTCTATCCTGCGAATATTTTCTTTGTGTTGGCGTTTCTGCAATAACGTAGTTTGAAACAGTATATTGTCTTTACACAACAGCCAGGGGCTGCAGGGGTTGGTTCTGCAATGTCCTGTAAAGGTTACGCAACTAACCTTATATTGTTTTTCTTTTATTGTTTCTTAAAGCCGCCGTTGAAATCACTCAAATGCCTTCAGACATTCACGCTGGAACCCAAGGTCCGTGCACCTAGAGGTAGTGGCGTAGCAAGGGTAGGGGTACCAGGGGCGGACAATCCCCCCTCCGCTCCCCCCCC
Organism: Candidula unifasciata; assembly: GCA_905116865.2. NCBI lineage: Eukaryota > Metazoa > Mollusca > Gastropoda > Stylommatophora > Geomitridae > Candidula > Candidula unifasciata. The sequence continues at coordinate 515,207 of CAJHNH020006046.1, forward strand.
CCCCGTGGCATTACAAAGTCAGGCAGTACCCGGTGCGGAAATGTTTCTGTCGAACCCCCCCCCCCCCTTTCCCTCTCCCCCCAAACACACACACACATACACAAACGTCGACACAATTTCTTTCAGGCTAAAAGCATATTTTGTTGTTGTCGTTTTGTCACCTCCATCTCAGGGATGACACCCGGTGCCTCCAGCACCCTCTAAACGCCTCTGCCCTGAAGCCCCCCCTCAACGCCCACCTTTTTTTTTTTTTGTCTCTAAATAAATGTATAAAGAAATGGAGGTTGGCCAAACCCCCTTTTTTAGAGAATTGGCGGGGGGATTAAGTGGGCCTACCTAAACGTGTATAGTGTATAGGTGATCTCTCGTTAATAATTTGTTTAGACATTTCTTATATTATTTTAAATTGTTAATCTTTTATAACTGCACAACTAGACAATGATTACAGGAGCAGCTGGCCGAGCGGTTACAAAGTCGGGCTCTAATACGGGAGACCTGGGTTCGACCCTTCCCCCTCCCCTCAGTAAGGTCATAGAGGTTTTCTTTCAGGGGGAAAATTAAACGTCTTAGCCTGCACAGTCCGTGGCGACAGCACTAGCCAGGCGGCCCCGAAACATCAGGCTCAAGAAAACTGGTAAAACAGACAGCAGTGACAGTAAATTAAGCCCCCTGAGCCTTCGCTGGCTCCTAAATGTACAATGGGGGTGGGGAGGATTATAGACCCCCCCCCCCTCCCCAATCCCCCATGTTTACTGTGTGGCAGCGCAAAGGATCAAAAGAAGTAAGCCTAACTTGCTTTCAACCAGCGTCCCTAGAGGGGGAGCTTTTGGTTATAAATGTGACTAGGTTTATGTGCGCCGTATAAAATGGCTTAGCATTGCTCGTCACCAAGTAACCCTTGAAAGGACTCCTCCTGAGTTGATGCAATCAAAAGAGACAGACCCAAATACTGTCCCGATGACGACTAAGTCGTCTACCGACCAGCTAATTGGCTTAAGCGTGAAGTAAGCCAGACCACTGCGCTTTTTAGCTGCGCATATACACGCCAGTCGGCTCTGTGGCTAAGTTGATGCGAACGCTTCGTAATTCCGGGATACCGGGTTCGATTCCAGCTGCTGGCCATGCGCCTTGTGTTGGTTTCGACTGTGGTATCAAGAAAGCCTACCGTCCAGAAAGCAATGGCAAACTACTGGGCGTAAATTTGCCTAGAGAAACTACTTGGAATATGCCATACAAATCGTGACCGTCCTTTACAGGACGTTGCCTAACCAGGCAACGTCCTGTAAAGGATACGCAACTAACCTTATATACACGCTATGTCATCAGATTTCATCACAGCTGGTTTGTGCATTTTGTTACAACCAAGTCAGACTTACTGAGAACGAAAGACAAGGACTCGGTAGTCAATTTGAATTTGTGTGCAGCAACCAGAATTGTAAAAGGCAGACCATTTTTAATTCAAACCCTCAAATTAGTGTCAACAACAGCAACAGCTTACAAGTACACTCAGTCATTAGGCGAGCTGTCTTTGCTATGCGCTGTGCAGGAGGTGATCGCTCGGACAAACATTTTGTGGAATAATGAATCTTCCGCCGCCTGTCCAGAAGAGTACATATAAACTAATAAATGAAAGGATAGAAAGTGCTGTTAGCTCCTCTCAAGCAGCTAGCATGAAGAAAGCTGCAGAAATAGAATTTAGATTAGCAGAGAAGACAGAGTCAGTTGATGATAGCCGGGATATTGATGTGTCTGTAGATGGAACCTGGATGACCCGAGGACATTCCTCAAAAATAGGGGTAACCACGCTCATTGGCTGTGTCACAGGAAAGGTTATTGACACAGGTGCACTCTCAAAAGTGTGCAAATCTTGTAACTACTGGAACACTCAAGACAAGGATTCAGAAGCTTATGAGTTGTGGGGACACAATCACCAATCACAGTGTACATCTACACATAATGGTTCATCTGGAGGTATGGAAGCAACAATCACAGTGTACATCTACACATAATGGTTCATCTGGAGGTATGGAAGCAACAATCACAGTGTACATCTACACATAATGGTTCATCTGGAGGTATGGAAGCAACAATCACAGTGTACATCTACACATAATGGTTCATCTGGAGGTATGGAAGCAACAATCACAGTGTACATGTACACATAAATGGTTCATCTGGAGGTATGGAAGCAACAATCACAGTGTACATCTACACATAATGGTTCATCTGGAGGTATGGAAGCAACAATCACAGTGTACATCTACACATAATGGTTCATCTGGAGGTATGGAAGCAACAATCACAGTGTACATCTACACATAATGGTTCATCTGGAGGTATGGAAGCAACAATCACAGTGTACATCTACACATAATGGTTCATCTGGAGGTATGGAAGCAACAATCACAGTGTACATGTACACATAATGGTTCATCTGGAGGTATGGAAGCAACAATCACAGTGTACATCTACACATAATGGTTCATCCGGAGGTATGGAAGCAACAATCACAGTGTACATCTACACATAATGGTTCATCCGGAGGTATGGAAGCAACAATCACAGTGTACATCTACACATAATGGTTCATCCGGAGGTATGGAAGCAACAATCACAGTGTACATCTACACATAATGGTTCATCTCCTGGAGGTATGGAAGCAACAATCACAGTGTACATCTACACATAATGGTTCATCTGGAGGTATGGAAGCAACAATCACAGTGTACATGTACACATAATGGTTCATCTGGAGGTATGGAAGCAAACAATCACAGTGTACATCTACACATAATGGTTCATCTGGAGGTATGGAAGCAACAATCACAGTGTACATCTACACATAATGGTTCATCTGGAGGTATGGAAGCAACAATCACAGTGTACATCTACACATAATGGTTCATCTGGAGGTATGGAAGCAACAATCACAGTGTACATCTACACATAATGGTTCATCTGGAGGTATGGAAGCAACAATCACAGTGTACATGTACACATAATGGTTCATCTGGAGGTATGGAAGCAACAATCACAGTGTACATCTACACATAATGGTTCATCTGGAGGTATGGAAGCAAACAATCACAGTGTACATCTACACATAATGGTTCATCTGGAGGTATGGAAGCAACAATCACAGTGTACATCTACACATAAATGGTTCATCTGGAGGTATGGAAGCAACAAATCACAGTGTACATCTACACATAATGGTTCATCTGGAGGTATGGAAGCAACAATCACAGTGTACATGTACACATAATGGTTCATCTGGAGGTATGGAAGCAACAATCACAGTGTACATCTACACATAATGGTTCATCTGGAGGTATGGAAGCAACAATCACAGTGTACATCTACACATAATGGTTCATCTGGAGGTATGGAAGCAACAATCACAGTGTACATCTACACATAATGGTTCATCTGGAGGTATGGAAGCAACAATCACAGTGTACATGTACACATAATGTTCATCTGGAGGTATGGAAGCAACAATCACAGTGTACATCTACACATAATGGTTCATCTGGAGGTATGGAAGCAACAATCACAGTGTACATGTACACATAATGGTTCATCTGGAGGTATGGAAGCAACAATCACAGTGTACATCTACACATAATGGTTCATCTGGAGGTATGGAAGCAACAATCACAGTGTACATGTACACATAATGGTTCATCTGGAGGTATGGAAGCAACAATCACAGTGTACATCTACACATAATGGTTCATCTGGAGGTATGGAAGCAACAATCACAGTGTACATCTACACATAATGGTTCATCCAGAGGTATGGAAGCAACAATCACAGTGTACATCTACACATAATGGTTCATCCGGAGGTATGGAAGCAACAATCGCTAAAGAATTATTTTCCATGTCAGTTGAAAGATATAAGCTGAGATACACACGCTTCATTGGAGATGGTGACACAAACAGCTTCAAAACAGTTTCTGATTCAAAACCATACGGTGACACACCTGTTGTGAAGATAGAATGTGTCGGGCACGTGCAAAAAAGAATGGGAACCAGACTACGCAAGATCAAGAATTTTTGGGGGAAGGGAAAGAAACTGTCAGATGGGAAGAATATTGGTGGAAAAGGAAGGCTTACGGACACACAGATTGACTCTATTCAGAAATATTATGGGAATGCAATCAGAGGTAATAAGAATGACTTGAAAGGAATGCGAGAGGCTGTTTGGGCAATATATTTTCACAAACTCTCCACGGATCAAAAGCCTGTTCACAATCTCTGCAAAGTTAGTTGGTGCCCATATCAAATAGCTGTTGCTACCAACACAGAAAAGGATTATAAACATAAAAATTCCCTGCCTGCAGCAGTTATGGAGGTCATCAAGCCAGTTTTCAGAGATCTCTCGAACCCTGACCTGTTAAGAAAATGTCTAGATGGCTACACCCAGAACGCTAACGAATCAATCAACAGCACAATTTGGCGACATTGCCCTAAAACACAAGTACCACGGATTAGTAGCTGTCAAGATTGCAGTTGGCATTGCAGTACTCATTTTCAATGATGGAGCAAAAGCCCTAGAAGCACCCTTAGTGGCAATGCAACTATTGTGTGGACGTTTCACGTCAGAATTTTTCATCGCGACTGACACGTTACGGCTGAAAAACTCTCAGAAGAAAGCAACAGAAGCATCATTGGAAGCGAGAAGTGCAAGAAGGAGGAAGCGACTTGGATTAGAGGAGGTACAAGCTCAATCCGAAGGTTTTCCTTACTTGACAGGGAGTCACTGAGGTTAAAAAATCTAAAATATTTTCACTAAAAAAAAATTAACGTCGTTTGTTTGTTGTAAAATGTTACATTTTTTTCACTTATCCTGGTATATAACTTTCTCAGATATCAACTAATCTGCATGAAATTTTGCATGCTTGCTCACATTATAACTGGTTGTAGCCTATTCTAAGGGAATTCAAATGTCATGATTGTGTACATTTTTATGTAATTTCAAATTTGTAATTTTCCACACACAAAAAGGGGAAAATTTCAGGTAGCTTAGCATAAAATCTATTAAATGTGTACTGTTTTCCATAGTTCGGGCCATACTCACACCATTTTTGTATGTGCAGTTTAATTTTGAAGGAATTTGGCTGCACCATTTCCCTAAAAATATTTCCAAAGTAACATCTATATTTTGAATATTTAAAAAATAAATTTTTCACTTAAAAAAATTATTATCTTACATGTATATATTGAATTCCAAAGATGTTTATTTTATATGATAGCCTGATCATATGGTCATTATGTCTGCAAATTTGAGAGTCCTATCTTTAAAATTGAATTTTTAATGATTTCTTTTCTGACGCCACTGATTCCCTGCTAGAACTGCCCCCTTAAGACTGGCTGGTCAGTCCCATAACAACCCTCCATAAAATTAGTAGTAGTAGTAGTAGTAGATTTTACCCAACAAGCGATAAACACCCGACGACGCAAAGTGCCACCATGTGGATGAGGATCACCGTGGAGAGGTCCCGGAAACCGCCTTTAGCCATTAGACCATATTTAAGGCCGGGCTATATTGTGGCCCCTGGCAAGAGCCAGGGTGAGGCTTCAAAATAACGAAAAATTGCATCCCACAAAGGGATGACTAGTACAACAACATCCGGAAAACTTATAGATAACAAGCAAGATTTCCTGAGACCGATACACCCATCTGGAGATCATCCGCCACATCCTGCACCAATTTTCTCTTTGGCCTTCCTCTTTCTCTCTTCCCATTTGTATACCCCTCCATTACGGTTCTCTCCAAACTTTCGTGACGCTTTAAATGATGTCGCCAACATAATAATAGTAATAATAATAATAATAATAATAATAATAATAGTAATATAAATAATAGTAATAATAATAATGCGCTTCAAATGTTTAGGCCCTCTAAACACCTCCCCCCCCCCCCCCCCCATGCCCACATTCCAGAAAATATGTAAGGGAGACGAGTTCTTCCACCAATGATTTTTGTTTGTCTTTCGGTACCCCTGCCTTGACCAGATCGACTCCAAAAACAGAACCGTTGTTTGACAAAACCAGCATGGTGACAGCAGGAAGTACTCATCCCTTGTGTCTCCTGGTTTCCAAATCGCTTTAACGGCGTCAACAGAAAACACGCTCCTGCTTAACTTCTCGACCACGCCTTACACAAAATCCATCATCATTTCTAGGTTATTCTTCGGCTTCAGGCGAAAACAAGACACAGTAGGCTGGAGTAAAAACAGACACAACATAAACTCAATGTGACACTAACACAAGCTACGCAACTAAAGAAAGACATGAAACTAGGTCTTAATCCTCTCCGCGTTGCTTTGCGGCTAGGGAGCCGTCGTGGTGTAGCGGCAACACCTTTACCTGAGGATCCGAAAATCGTACGTTCAAATCTGCATGGTACTTGATTTTTTTCCCTAACATGACCGTGGCTTCCAGTTTGACTCAGCTTTAAATGAATACTGTGTGAAGTCCTGGAAAGTAAAGGCTGCCGGCGTGTTGTTGAACAAATCGCCCACCAAGTGTCCATTGGTCTTTAAAATATAGGTTTAACCTCATGTGCCAGTTAAGCTACTGGCATGTTCAAGGTCATTTAATTTAATTTACTTTACCAGTCAGACATAAGATTTCTTCTGTGTTGAGATTGTATAGCTTTGAATAAGCTCTCGGGGCATTCCCATATGAGCTCCGTCCCCATCCTCGGCAATCAGCTCAGAGTTCCAGTACCAGTGGTGCAAGTTGCAATATGATTACATATACGCCTTGCCTTTCCTCTGAATGTTGAGCATCGGCCAGATGCCCTCGTCACTTCTCACTACATCACTCTCACCAGACTAGGATGATCCATCGACTGTTTGGAATTGTAGGCGTGCTCCCATAATAACGTCTGCCTTATCATGCATCATTATATTCCACCAAGTTGTGCAAAGCCACCCAGTCTGTTCGCTTGTTCATTTTACAAAGATCAGTTTGACTATCATGCCATGTCATGCAGGTGTACAAAGAAACGAACAAGCTGATAGCTTGCAAGTAAGGGCACTGTGGGGAGAGGGGTACACGAGCCATGGAACAGGTTGATATTCCAAATGCTATACGAGAAGTCAAACCTTTGTAAGAATCAGTTGGGGTCTGTGAAGCCGCAACTAACGGCTAGACTGCAAAAAAAAAACAGTAGATTTAAAGGGCTGTGGCCAACCAAGAGCAGGAAGCAAAAGACGAAGAATAAACCAAACACAGAAATACTGTCGTCAGCCACACCACGCTGCTGGATTTACTGTGGAGGGGATCAGAGCACTTATGGGCTGAATGGTTCGATGTGCTATGACAATCATCTGTCCACTAACTAAATAACTAACTAACGTTTACAGAAAACAAGTACTTAAAACATAATAGCATATGTAAATGTTTAAAAGCAAAAAAAAAATAATAATAAATAAAGTGCTCATGCAAGGCCAACCTTAAAGTTACATTTAGTAATCTTCCTCATCACTCTTGTGGGATATAATTTTTCGCTATTTTAAAACCACACCCTGGTTGCTGCCAGCGGCCGCAATATAACCCGACGGTGAACGCGGTTCCTGGGACCTCTACACGGGTGATCCTCATCCGCATGGTGGCACTTTGTGTTACCGGGTGTTTATCGCTCTGTGTGAAGTCCTGGTGGGGTTAAATTTACTTACTTACTTACTTACATTTGTTATGAGTTGTTATAAAGGCCAACTGGCTCTGGGTGGGTACTATTACGCTGATCGCCTTTATTTCAGAGAACATTTTCTGCTACCGAAGTTTAAAATTGGGTCACCATCAAAATAAACGTCAAAATACACTTGATCATCCGGCTCACATGCAAACGTATTCATTACGCTAGCGAACCTATAATCCTGAAAATATCCTATTTTTAAAGAGTAATTTTAAGACAGAGATAGACAGAAAGACAATCTGGTACACGAAAGACACGCATAGATAGATTAGCTAAGACAGACAGATAGGGAGAAAAGAATTGAACGAGAAAGCGGCATAAATAGCTTTACATAGAAAGTGAACACTTTTTTCCATGAGCGCCGATTAAAACACTGACTGTTTATTATTCATAAATAGCTTTAGAAGGTTTGTGTGCGCGCGCGACGTAAATCAGCATAATGAGAGAGGTATATAAAAAAAAATCTAGAGAGAAATAGTTAATGCGTGAGGCAGTGAGAGAGATAGAGAGGGGAGGGGGGGGGAGAGGAGGGGAGAGAGAGTGGGAGAGGGGGAGAGAGAGGGAAACAGAGCAGGCTCACTGCCACAGAGAAAACACTAGGAGAGCAGGTCTCGCTGGTGCAGAGACAAAACTGTATGGTACACGAGGAGGAGCAGGATAGCTTTCATAAAGGCTACCGGCCTCCTGATATAAGTTTTCTGACAGAAGGATCGAAGAAGAAGAAGAAGAAGAAGACCTGGTTTAATTGCACGATAATAATAATATAACCAGTCAAAATAATTGTTATTGCTCGATTACATAGGGCGTAAACCCCGTGTCGCCCCCCGCCCGGACATTATTGAGAGAAGGACCTTGTTTAATTGCGCAAAAATAATCATTATTATCAGTATTATATGATATAAAAAACAAATGCCTAGAAGCGAAAGTCTATATACGGTGGAGTTGTGGAGATGTGGGGGTGGCTTCAAAGAATTGTGGAGGGGGAGGGGGTTCCTCAAGTGGTCTAATGAGAGAGAGACAGCGAGAGACAAAGATAAAGAGAATGTGTGAGTGTGTATGTGTGTGTGTATGAGAGAGGGAGTGTGCGAGGTTCCACACCATAAATCACACCCCCAACAAAAAGAACAAATAAAAGTGTGTATGGTCACAAGCCACCGATTCTACAAGTTCAGTTTAAGTAACCGTCCACGAAAAAAAAAATTACTATATGCTAGTAAAACGGATGTGTACGAAAAACCTAGATTCTGCTACAAACTACAAACAGACCACCAACCCAGACTTTACACTGCAGTTCACAGCTGGTGAGCACAAACAAACAAACTAAAAGCAATTTCAAGTCCACTGCTTCAAAATTATGTGCAAGAGTAACTTCAATTGCATGACCACATATTACATATACTTAAATCTAATGCAAATATGTTAAAAAGCCATCTCTTCTTCTTCTTCTTCTTCTTTTTCTTCCTCTTCTTCTTCTTCTTCTTCTTCTTCTTCTTCTTCTTCTTCTTTCTTCTTCTGCTTCGTCTTTTTCTTTCTTTCTTCTTCTTCTTCTTTTTCTTCTTCTTCTTCTTCTTCTTCTTCTTCTTCTTCTTCTTCTTCTTCTTCTTCTTCTTTTTCTTCTTCTTCTTCTTCATCTTCACCTTCTTCTTCTTCTTCTTCTTCTTCTTCTTCTTCTTCTTCTTCCTCTTCTTCTTCTTCTTCTTCTTCTTCTTCTTTCTTCTTCTTTCTTCTTCTTCTTCATCTTCTTCTTGTTATTCTTCTTCTTCTTCTTCTTCTTCTTCTTGTTTTGCTTCTTCTTTTTCTTTCTTTCTTCTTCTTCTTCTTCTTCTTCTTCTTCTTCTTCTTCTTCTTCTTCTTCTTCTTCTTCTTCTTCTTCTTCTTCTTCTTCTTTCTTCTTCTTCTTTCTTCTTCTTCTTCATCTTCTTCTTGTTATTCTTCTTCTTATTCTTCTTCTTCTTTTTGTTTTGCTTCTTCTTTTTCTTTCTTTCTTTCTTCTTCTTCTTCTTCTTCTTCTTCTTCTTCTTCTTCTTCTTCTTCTTCTTCTTCTTCTTCTTCTTCTTCTTCTTCTTCATCATCATCGTCATCATAGGCGGACTTTTAATCAGGTGGCAATTGATACTATTAGCATGTCGGCTGTGTATTGGCTTCTGAGTAAGGAGAGGGAGCACGTGTGGGAATGTCCTAAGAGCAGTGATGTCAATTCTTGATTCATTCATTGATTCATTCATTCATGTGGATTCGGATGTTACCTAGCTGTAAATAACAAAACAACAATGGGGGCTGAGTGGTCTCGATGAATGGTGTCCGTCTCGAGTGCTAAAGGTCCCTGGTTCAAGCCCGGTGAAGGCTGGGATATTTTCACGCTGACTTCTAGTAATTTTTCTTGGTCTCAGGGTAGTAAGATTGGACGCCTGTGTGTATTCTTGCGCACGTAAAAAAAAAAAAAATCCATCGGCAGTTGGAAATCGAAGAAAAAAAAAAAGCCTAACAGCGCTGCCCCGGCAAAATTTAGAGTTAAAAATATGCCCAAAGTATTTCAGGATCCTCGCCGGTGCAACAGAGTTCGTAGTATCTGCAGACTCAAGCTTTAGTAAGAAGTAAAACGGAGCACTTATAGGTTACACCCGTCTGCCATGATGTTCATCCGTCGAATAAACATAAACATAAACAAAACAACGTGTGGACCTATAGGAATAATTCTACTAGTAGAAATACATACGTGCAATGAAAGCACCTAGTTGTAGGTAGGTGGGTAGTTGTAACCCACCAGGACATCACACAAGCGATAAACACCCGATGACACAAAGTGCCACCATGTGGGTAAGGATTACCCGTGGAGGAGTCCCAGAAACCCCTTTCAGCCGTTAGGCCATATCTATGGTTAGGTTATATCTATGCGCCGGCTATATTCAGATCTGATGTGAGATGTGGCGAATGGCCCCGCTGCGACTGAGCTTTATCGTACGATCTGACTACGATGTATTACCGTCCGGTGTCAACATGGTAAACGCTTCGTAATGCCGGGATGCCGGGTTCGATCCCAGCTGCGAGCCATGCGCCTTGCGTTGGTTTCGACAGTGTTATCAAGAAAGGCGACCGTCCAGAGGCAATGGCAAACTACTGGACGTAAATTTGCCTAGAAAAAACAGACAGGGGCTGTTTGGGTGGTTCTGCAACGTCCCGTAAAGGATACGAAACTAACCTGTCAACATGGTTAAATGGAGTGCGACTAACGACCCGACATGCCCACTGTGTAGAGCTAAGCAGACGCTCGAGCACGTATTGTCCGCGTGCAGAAAAGCCCTAGGCCAGGATAGATACACTTGGCGTCACAACAAGGTACTGAAAGAGTTGGCGGATGTTGTGGACCAAGCTAGGATGAGAGCCAATGCGAGGGCCAGTCCTACCGTTGTCCCCGTGCGCTTCCTCAAGGCTGGGCAGATTTTTAAAGATAAATTCAACAAGGTAGCATACACTCCATCGAAAGCACCCAGAGTTAATCCGGAAGACCGGCCTGCGACCCGACATAGTCCTACACCGCGAAGAAACGTCAGCTCATCCTGATCGAGCTGACCGTGCCGTATGAGTCGCAAATGGACGAGGGTCACATGTATAAGCTCGAGAAATACAGTGACCTCGCGGCTAGTCTGAGGAGAGACGAAGAGTACACAGTAAGAATCTTCGCCATCGAGGTAGGCGCAAGAGGTCTCGTTTCCACTTCTATGTACAATGTGATAAAACAGCTGGGCTTGCGAGGAAATGAGCGCAAACGATCACTAAAACAACTGGGTGAGGCTGCTGAAAGGGCTTCGAGCTGGCTCTGGGCACAACGGAACATCGTGGGGGACGGGCCTCGGTGAGCTGATCCAGGTATCTAGTGGAAAAAAAAGTCTTATCACTTCAGTCCATGGTGACCGAATTGTCTGCCGGTGGCCCTCTGCCATTTGCCAACAAAGTCTAACATGTATCCGATAAACCAACCGCAAGCTTGCCACCTGACTGCTCTAATTTTGCTACCGCGGTGACTATGTAAATTAGCTTCGAATCTCACAGTACCTTTTGCACAGTTCCCAATTTCGTCTTGTCCCCGTCCGAGAACATCCGGTGATACGTGCAGCAGGAGCCCTGAGCTTCATGAACTCAGGTGAGCCCACCCTCAGAAAATGTCTAGGAACTCCTGGGCCGAAACATTTGTTGACAAGGGATCACTTCTACTGATGATTGGAAGACTCCTGCTGTACATGCTCCCCTGTGGAGTTTCTTCTTATAGAGCCCCGGCAGAAGCTAGGGTGGGGCTTCAAATAACACAAAATTGCATCCAACATGGGACGACTTATTAACACAGCACGCAGTTTATACAGATTTTGACTTCCAAGTTACTTACCATTTACCAAAATTAAGTACAAAATATTTAAATACAAGCATTTACCAAACACCAAAACAAAACATCGCTTAAACAAACACACAAAATACTTACTTGCATCCAGAAAATCAATGCTAATCTACACAAAAACTGTCAAACTGTTAACAGATCTGACGGGAAAGTTGCAATGGGAAGTAAGCTCCGGCACCTGTAGCTTCCAGTGTTGCACTGATCCTGTCCCATTCAAGTTTGCTAGACTGCAGTACGAAACGGGGCGGGAGATTTTCTGTTACTGCCGTGCTTGGTTCGATTTTAAGACACGCCCGCAAAACTCGCACTTGGCTCCTAATGATCGTAGTGTTTCTGAGTGTTGGAAGCTGACAGTCTGTCTATCTGTCTTTCTTTCTATCCGAACGTCCGTCCGTCCGTCCGTCCGTCCGTCCGTCCGTCTGTCTGTCTGTCTGTCTGTCTATACATATACATATTTCGCACACAACACGAACTCTGCATCTCCAACCACGATCCCCAGGGTATCTCCAGGATCCAGAATGCAGACCTGAACAAATCGTGGAAAAACCTTCTGTCCAAACAAAATCGTCGTAGTTTAGGAACAGTATTACGAGAGTCTCGCTGAAGACGAGATTGGGGTCTAGCTGTGTAATATTCCCAAAGATAACAATTGGCGCACTGTAGCCAATCTTCATTGTGAAGACGGCACTGAATTTATTTTAACCTAATTTGGAGCGTCCACTGACTGACAGCAGCTATTCAGATCCGAGAGAGTCGACCTCAGTCTGAATGGATTGGCGTATTGTCCCCACTCAGATAGGTCAAAAGGGTAAAGGTATGAGGATCTTCTTCATTAAATTGGGTTTTATCCAAAATGACTTAGTTACTCACCGCAGAACAGCCAGCTGCCTGCCGACAGTGTCGCACAGAGCACGACCTCCTGAGCTCAGACGACTATCCCCGGGATCTCTGAAGGAATTGCACTTGTGAACTGTACGGCGCTGCCGATAAACGTTCCCATCTCTGTCAGAGCGCGAGGCAAACGGCTTGACCACTTAAAGGCGCTGGTCACCCGCGAGTGCGCTATTTAACAAAGCCCCCGGTGCTTAGTACTAAAAAAAAATATAACTACCCGTTCTATTACTGGGCGGAGGGGTTGCTCAAACTGCGTGAGCACCCAACTTTCGACAACTCTGTCCCTTCATTCCTGACCCTTCCAATTTAACTGACATAGCGCCCGGCTCTCTAGCGTAGTTGGCTAAACCGGATTGCGCGGTGGCCGGGTGACGAACTCTTGTAGTCCGGGTTTACACCCAGGGGTAGGCAGAAAAGCCAAATTTCTCCCAGATTTACGGTATTTACAATGAAATCAAGGCCCGAATGTTAAAAATACCGAGCCTAAGGGTTAACAACTCATGGCTTCTGGATACTAAAACAAACAAACTGACATAGCAGCTAGTTTAGGCACTCTTCCGAATACCGGCCCCATATTATTCAAATTATAACCTCTTTATAACCCCTTGACCTCTTTGTAACCTCTTGAACCCCTTGAGGCTCTAAAAGGAATGTTTTGGACAGTAAATAATATGGGGCCGGTATTCGGAAGAGTGCCCTAGTTTATTAACACTAAGACGTTTAAACAGCCAGGAAATTCACCTAGCAATTTAACCATTGCGAAATTGGAATAAAGTTAGTCTTATGTTAATAGACGCATACAGAGACAGACAATGGGGCCCCTTTAGTTATGTTGTGACCCAGATAAAGAGATCGTTGTGCTGGCGAAAACACAGACAGACAACCAGGCAGTGGCGCCAGCCATTCAGTTACTGCGATAAAACAATCATTGTTTTTACCAACACACACAAGCACACAACAAAGCAGCCGTGCTGTTCTGTGACTCAGATTGAAGCCATTGCTGTATTGACAGGCGCTAACAATCCACTCAGTGAACATATTTAGCCTATTGGCTCCAGGCTTCTTGAACAAACAAAATGCGTTAACGGTACCAGGTAACTGCTGCTATTTTATGCCAGGTTTGTAATACTGATTGTTGTCATTTGGCCACGCAGACAAACAGACTTTGTCATAGTCTTCCGTACAACCATGGTAGCTTGCTTGCAATTCTGAATACCTGTAAAAATGTCATAGGTTTTCGAAGGACCATTACCGTATTCAGAACCTGTTACATCATGCCTCGTTTATGATCGTTAGATTCTGCATAAAGAGTTCTATGCATGTCTAGATGGTGACTATATTCAGTATCAAGGGTTCTCAAACGGCACTTTCACTAATGGTATGACTACATTGTAAAGATTGTTTCCGTTTGCAATACTTATTCCGCTCAGTGTTTGCAATAAATTGTTACCTTTTAAAAGTTGGTCGTGTTTCCTTTCTTTACAGGACTTTGCAGACTGACTCTAACATTTATTGGATGTTTGTGGTCTCTCTTGGCAAATGTACATTCAGTAGTTCGCCATTACTATCTGAACTGTCAGGTTCAACTGTCAGGTTGAAACTTTCAGGTTCAACTGTCAGGTTAAACTTTCAGGTTCAACTGTCATGTTGGACCCTCAGCTTCAACTGGTGCCGGTCTGAGGAGAGATGTAAAAATCTTCGCCGTCGAGGTAGGCGCAATAGGACTTATCTCCACTTCCACATACAATGTACTAAAGCACCTGGGCTTGCAAGGAAAAGAGTGTAAACGGTCACTAAAACAACTTGGCGAGGCTGATGAAAGGGCTTCGAACAACATGCTTTGGACGCAACGGAACATCGTGGGGGAAAAGACCTCAGTAGACTGGTCCGAGCCCTAGTGGAAAAGAGCGTTTCATCCCTGAAAGCCAAAGTGTCCGATAAATGTCTGCCAGTGTTTCTCTGCAAATTGCCAAAGTCTGACACCTGCTCAATGAACCAACCGTAAGCTTGTTATCAAGCCAGGGGAAGGCTGCAATGGTTGCAACACCCCCACCCTTTTTCCCCCCACCATGTTTCTCAAATTGTAGATGTTGTGATATAATGTACCAGACTTTGATGCACTAAGAGCGATGAACACTTTTGCACTCCTTCTTCTGCCTCTCAACACGGAACCATGTGTATAAAAAAATCATATCACCTGCTCGGGAATTGTCATGAATCAGTTTTTCAACTTCCGGTAAAACTACAGCCATACTTCCGATGGATACACGTACACACAGACATACTACTTCTCAAGGCCTACATCGTGAGGCTTTGATAATCTTCTCAGTCCGGTCTTTTGCCTCTTGTGCTGATCATATTTTCTGATACAAATGTTCACCCTTTCCCGTCCCTTCCCTTCCCTTCCCTGATCTAGACTGCCTTTTTCTCAGGCGTGTAATCATTTTCCTTTATGAGTTTACCTTTCAGGACGTTTGACTGCTTGACATGCAATTCCGCCACCCACCAGGACACACTAGAGCGATATCAACATCCGGTGACACAAAGTGCCACCATTCGGATGAGAATCACTCGGGCGCAAGTCCCAGAAATCTCTTTCAACCCGTAGGTTATATTTAGGGCCTCCGATAACAGCCGGGGGGGGGGGGGCTTTGAGTAACACACACACACACACACACACACACACACAAACACACACAGGCACACACGGAGAGAATTGCGTTCCATATTGGGACATGGATAAATAAGTTCAGAGCGTCTTCCTCACGCCTATTATCTGTTCGTGTTGTTTTCGCCAGTTTTGACTTATGAATTATGAACTAATAACCGACAGCATAGCAATCAGGACATTCCCATAAGGGCACCCTTACATCTAGTTTGCTATGCATCAGTTCATCGCCAGTTGGTGCAGAAACAGCCAGTCTACCTGCCTCTTCATTTCCTAACACACTGGCATAGATGGAGAAAATATCCAAACGGACACAAACCACCCAGGCCCTCTGAAAACTAAACAAACTAAACCTATCTCCACTTTAACTCTGTGAATCAGTTACAATTAAGACGTAAGTTTACAGCTGGTTCTCAAGCCAGCAAAACGTTTTCACAATTCTCTTATTAAAAAAAAAATCTTTATACATGATACAAATCATCTGTGCCCGTTGCATTGGAACTGTTGTATTCAATCCGATTTCCTTAATTACGTCAATTTGTTTTCCTTACTGACACCTCCGTCAAAGAGAATCAATACTTAATCATTTATTTATAATGTAGATTTTACAAATCCGAACTGCCCCAGCGTAGTTGATAGAGCTTTGGACGTCGGGTGATAATCCCCATCCGTGTTCGGGTCTCGGGTTCGAGCCGGGGGATGGCAGAAAAGCTTCCTACTCCCCAGATTAACGGTGTACGTGGCATTGAGGCTAAATTGTTTCGAAGCTCGCGACACTGAGCCAAAAAAGAAGAAGAAGAAGAAGCAGAAGCAGCAGCAGCTGCAGCAGCTGCAGAAGCAGCAGCAGAAGCAGCAAAAGCAGCAGAAGCAAGCAGCAGAAGCAAGCAGCAGAAACAGCAGAAGCGGCAGAAGCAGTAGCATCAGAAGCAGCAGAAGCAGCAGCAGAAGCAGCAGAAGCAGCGGAAGCAGCAGAAGCAGCAGAAGCAAGCAGCAGAAGCAGCAGAAACAGCAGAAGCAGCAGTAGCATCAGAAGCAGCAGAAACAGCAGAAGCAG